>OY992879.1:24445096-24502596 GCA_963921405.1 Cepaea hortensis | reverse complement strand
CCGCCGTAATAAGAGCCTCAGAGACCACCTTGTGCATAGTCGCCTCCCCACGGTTACGTCGTCTGTGGGCACATTCAAACGCCATCGTAAGAACTGTCTGACATGCCCATATGTTGTTCAGTCACCGGCGATTGCAATCCCCCTAGGCATCTTCTCCTTGATTGATTGATTGATTGATTCAGGAACCGACATCACAGCATTCGGGACATTCCCATAAACGCTCCGTCCCCATCCTCAGCAGCCAGCGAAGTGTTCCAACACTAGTAGTTCCAGTAACAATCTGATTATATGTCCGTCTCGCCTTTCCTCTGAGTGTCAACCGTAGTCCAGATCCCCTCGTCACACCTCGGTGCCTGATTCTTACCAGACTATGGTGATCCATCTGCTCCTCCGAGGTGTACACGTGCTCCCACAAGGCCGCAAACACATCTGTTTTGTCATGCATCAATACTCCACAAAGTTCTGCAGAGCCAGCCAATCTGTCCGCCTGTTCATTCCCCAGAACACCGGCATGCCCAAGAGAAAAGATCCAGGTGATGCTTGCTACCCCTGACCTCCGAAGCGAAGCAAGCCACTCTGCACAAAGCTTGCCTGTTTTCACCCTCCTCAGCATGCTTTCTGAGTCAGTTACAATCACAATGTGTGTATGTATCGTGTTCTCTATCCAGCGGAAAGCTGCACTGACCGCCTCCACCTCCATAGATAGCTGTTGTGTTATCATACGCCAGGCTCTCCTGCACCAAACGCCGACCATTAGCTTTTTCCAAGAACCCCCAGGCACTTCTCCTACCTCTCAACACCGACCCATCCGTTTAGATAATCACATCACTCGAGCGAGAATTACCCTGAATTAGTTGCTTGATTTCCACTTCTGTGGCCCCTGCTGGCCACTCCCTGCAACCCCTGCTCAATGCGATTATAACTCTGCACAAGTCTGACTGCTCGGCTGGCACTCTGACCAACTCCTCTCCTCGCCTGATGTTCTCCAAGGGGCACACCTGTCTGATCGTATCCTCCGCCTGAGCCATCCATGATTTCCCTCTTATCAGTCTCTGACCCTTAACTACGTCCAGCGCCTCATGCAACGGATGATCTGTGTCTGCAGCTACTCTGAGGTATGCCTTCGCCTGCATCACCTTGTGCCTACCAGCAACAGTAGGCAGACCAAGGATGTAACGCATACACACTACTGGAGTGTCTCTGGTGCATCCCAGAATGACCCGCATAGCTTCGTTCTGTATGCGCTCTAATTTCAGCAGCTGACTCTTTGAGACAGTGAGCAGTCCTAGTCCATAATCAATCACTGAGAGGATCAAGTGCTGGTATAGTGTGAAGAGCATTCTCTGCTCTGTGTCAATTGCAGCCATAGTTTTAAGTGCATTGGGTCCCTTTTGAGATCTTGTCACAATCGTCTCCACATGGTCCTTGAAGGACAGACTCCTGTCAAATGTGCTTCCCAGATACTTCAATTTGTTCTCTCTGTTGACGTTTCTGGAATCTATCGTGAGGCTTGGGTCATCATCTCTCACAAAACTGTTGTCCAGAGAGCACCACAACACAGCCGCCTTTTCCGGGTTGATGACAGCACTCATTCCAGTGCACCAGTCAATAAATTTGTCTACTGTCACCTGTAGCGCCTGGGCTGTTTGATCTATATTTCTCCCCTGCTAGTGTGCAAGAATATCATCTGCAAATGTTAGAATCCTTCCAACCCCTGGTGCTTCTAGGTATGCAATCTTGTTCGTATACACATTAAAGAGCACCGGTGAGATTGCAGTTCCCTTTGGCAGTCCCGGGGTTAAAATATGTGGCTCTGAGGTCCATGCGCCCAGACGGAGAGCAACCAGACGAGAATGCAGGACGGCTGCTATCTAGTTCACCAACTAGGGATTGACCCCCTTCTCCATAAGTGCGGTCATCAAAATATCATAGCGAACTCTATTGTACGCATCCTCGAGATCAAGCGCTGCCGCCATCGTTTCCTGTCTACTCTGGAACCCCTCATAAACGTCAAAGGCAAAGGTGGCTGCATTTGACCAGGTACCTTTTCATGGCCTGTAGCTTCCCAGGCCTCTTGGAAGAAGCTTCCCCCTTTCCAAAAAATCCTGCAGCTTAACAGCAACTGTCTTCTCTAAAACCTTCCTAAATATATTTTGAAGGGTGATGATCCTAAAGCCGCTAAGCTTTGCATGATCCTTGAATGGTTTTGGGAGAGGGATGAGATAGCTATGCAACCAATCCTGCGGTACTGATGCTGTCCTAACGCTCTGATTAAAGCAGCCGGCCATCTCATTTAGGTCTACATCGCTCAAAGCCTTCATGTGGCCAAACCTGACACCATCAGGCCCAGGTGCCGTGTCTATTGCTTTTTTCAAAATATGAACATCTTCAACCCGTATTATGTCTTCATAAGACATATTCTCCATTGTGTCAGATAATTCCATTCTAACTGCATCCCTGGTATCCGCATCATTATGATTGGTCTGCTCTAAAAATCTCTGGAGAAACGCCTCCCCTTTCTCCTTGTCTGTTGTCACGCGTACACCATCCTCTTTATAAATTGTTCCCAGTGTCATAGGCCGATCTTTTCTTTGCATTTGTCTGTGCAGTTTCCAGAATTTATGCAGTTTTTTATCACCTCCAATCTTCTTCATAAAACATTTCCATTTTACTTTCTTGGTCTCTGCAGCACATCGCTTGAAAGCCTCCACCTTGTCTTTCTTGTCATTTTCCGTTATGTCCACTTCCTCTCGTGAGCTTCGGGGTATCTGTCACAATTTCCTTTGCTGCTTCACTGCAGATCTCTTTGCTTTCCACGCATTGTCTACTTCTGGGGTCCACCATGGGGTCTGCAAAAAAGGAGTTTTAACAGTCATGTTGCATGCCCCATGTCTGAGGTGTCCAAGAAGGCTGTTGGTCCACTCATACCGGAAGGTCTTGCGTGCTCTCCCAGCCTTAACTTTCCTGGACTTAGAGATCAGGACTGAGCGTGGCATGTGATCACTCCCATGGTCATTCAAAACAGTCCACTTTACATCAAGAACTGATGACTGGGAGACAAGTGCCAAATCAATAGCAGCATCTGCATCGCCAGGCCTCATTGCCATTCTAGTCGGCCTACCATAATTTATGCAGACCACATCGTCCACCATGGCATACGCAAGTGCAATTCCTTGTCGGTTTTGGCCACTACTGTCCCAATCTCTGTTCCTCGCATTGAAGTCTCCACATATGAGTAGCCTATCACCTGGTAAGTCCTCTAATTCCTTAAGCCAGTTTCATTGTTCCTTTCTGACAAAACAGTCCACTGTGGCATATACATTTATGATGTTCAAACTTAGGCCAACAATCTCCATTTGTATAACCTGGACCTCTCTTGCACTGTGATTCCACTAGCTCAAGTCAAGTGCCACGTGCTGTACTCCTTTCTTCACCAGCAGACCTTGCCCATGTCTCTTCTGCCTAGTGGGGTTTATATAACTGACGTACCCAGGACAATGGTATTTATCTTATTTAACTCCTGGAGCATGAGGACATCAAAATCATATATTCTCTATATTTTCTATTGAAAGATTCTTTTACTTGCACATCCCGCAATCTGATATATGTCATCATCTGCAAACGATGTGACATGAAGTACATTGGTCAAATTGGCAGACGCTTTGCTGGCCGTTTTAGAGAATACCTCAGATACATTAATCAGGGCGCTGACAAACCTGTCCCTAACCATTTTAATTCCTTCAACCATAATGGGGTCGACGATGTATGTGTCACTGCATTAAAACCTTGCTTCACCAACAGCTCCATTAGGCTCAAAATTGAATGCCAATTAATCAACTCTCTGGGATGCGTCCATCCAGCAGGTATCAATACTGTTGTGGACGCCACTGTATAAATTTACCATCTTCTCCATTTGTTTACATTGCCGATTACTATGCTGTCCTTCTCCCCCCCCCCCCCCCCCATATTAATACCTAACTGTCTCCACGCCCCTATATTTTCATATCAGACTGTTTGCATATTTTTGGGGACGTAAATCCTATCTGGCAACCTTTTGTACTTAAACTCTGCAGCCAAAGAGCGCTTTCGCAAATGGCAAAGCCGCCTTTTCTCCTCCCGCATGGGAACGTAGCAGTTGTGCTTTTTTGTATTTTTTGTATTTTTTGTATTTCGTTGGTTTATATATCCGTGTTGTCCTGTCCTTGACACAGATTCTGAGAATCGAAACGTGGGCCGTACTGTGTGTCGTATTGTACGCATTTGTGTATTTTATTTTATTATTCAATTTATATATTTATTGAGTGCTTCTAATTTTGGATTTTCACCTGTATTTCGAGATACGATGGATCTCCTTGTAAGGTATGTGCAACGTGTTTGTGTTTAGTACGTTTCTTCTCGCAGCAGCTAAATATATCTATTTGTTTCCAATTCATGTTGCATATGTGAGTATAACATGCACAGTAGATCCTTAATAGACGAATGATGAGTATTTTGAAGGTCCGAATGTAATCCGGGTATATGTGCCTAATTTGTGCCCTTTTGAAAATAAAGTTCGGTCGTCCATTTACCAAAAGAATGTTTATTTTACTCTAGATGAGAACGACGCATCTTGTTCTGCTTGTAGCCATGCTTCTAGCTGAAGTCACTCCACAAAATAGTATGTACACCTGCTTTTTTCATTTGATGCATTCATCATTTCTGTGGAAATCTCGCAAGTATATTTAGATATGTGTAACTCGTGCAATAATATGAGACATACTAAACACGGACACAGTGAATATAGGCTACAACGGACTCAATATAGGTGAACATAAATCACAAAGTGAAAATTGATAATCACACCCCCCCCCCCATCCCGCGCTAAAAAAAAAAAAAAGAATAGTGAAACGACAATCTCGAGTGACTAGGCAGGCCGAGAGAGGGATCATGCTGAATGCGCAAATCATGGTCTTTATATTTGAGCCCAGGCTTTGTGCTATGGAGTGGCAATAACTCCATCTCTAGTTTTAACGGGTCTCGGAATCAAAGCGTAAGGTAACAGTTACGGGTGTTAAGACCCTGTCAATTGGCGTAGACATGGGGCGCCACGTGTTGCTTCTGATGGTGGAAGACACCTGCAAGTGTCACTGATCAGCTACCGCTTGCCTCAAGCTTGGCAGCTCTCAGCCAATAGGGTGCTGATCCACCACGGCCTGCCTACTTCAGTGGGCGCTTGGGGCTAATACAAAATTTGAATAGCAGGCTGTAAAACCAATGCACAAGGTACTAATAAACACAAATAGAAATCTAAAGCTCCAGCTTGCAACCGAAAACGAAAGAGCCATGTGTCCAGGATTTTCAACTGACTTGATGAATATTTACAATGTTATTAATGCCGAACTCAATCTCTTAACATTGATGTTACTGGCCTGCAGGAGACTCGCCTCGCTGAGGAAGGGTCACTCAGGGGAAAAAAATTTACACCTTTTTTTGGAAGTGTAGAGGGCAGGCAGAGAAAAGCCAACATTATGTAGGCTTTGCAGTGAACAAGTCGCTGCTGGGGATGATTGATATTCCAGCTGAAAGTAATGAAAGACTATTATCCCTGCACTTAGCAACATCTTGTGGTTTTGCCACCATTATCACTGCATATGCACTCACACATAATCGCTTCCTCTGATGATGTAAGGGATTCGTTCTATGAGGAGTTAGACTCTGTGATTCAGGCAGTTCCAAAATCCGACTACATGTATTTGCTATAAATGAACTTGCAACTGGCAAAGCTCCTAGGAGAACAGGAAGCTTACTACCACAACAAAAGTCCTTGTCTACCAAGCCTGTGTCCTTAGTACTCTTCTTTATTGCAGTGAAACGCGGTCAACTTACTCACACCAAAAGACGTTTAAACACGTTTAAACAGCTTTCATATGCGGTGCCTGCGAAGAATACTTGGTATTAAGTGGCAAGACAACATCTCAAATACTCTAAATATTGGAAAGATCAGGTTGTGTGACGGTGTGTTCCATGCTCAGTCTTCGTAGACTTAGATTTATAGGACATTATAGAGGATGGATGATGGTAGAATACCAAAAGATATTTTAATTTTTTCGGGGGATGAATTACAAATGGGTAGGAGATCTCAGGGTCGGCCTCTACTACGATACAAAGATGTGTGTAAGCGGGACATGATTGATACAGGCATTGATAATGCAGATTGGAAGCAAGTCACTGCTGAACGTGTTGCATGGAGGGCAACTATCAGAAATGGAATAAAGAAAAGGGAGACAATTATTGCAGATAAAGCACACACAGAGTGTGAGAGACGTAAGTTGGTGCATGGTGGTGGAAATGACCATGTTTTCACATGCATCCACCGTGGACGAACAGTTACATTGCGAATTAGAATTAACAGCCTCATTCGAGACTGCCATGGGTTGCAGTTATTATGCCTTTCTGAAGCACAATGTACCAAACTATCGTCTGTCAATACGGCAAGGCGACAATATATCCTGCTTCTCGTAGGTAATTTTTGCTGGCTACTAACAATCGTAAATATCAATTGCTAGGATACTATTTACGCCATTGATATAACGCTAGAAATAAATTGACAGGGCATTGACTGACGTCCATAGAAGTATTGGGAAAGATGGGGATCAAAATGTTACAAATGAATGCTAGTGTGTGGCAAATCCGGGATTCGAACCTGCAGTCTAATATGACGACAATGACTCGCTGAAGTTGCAAGTGTGATTCGACGTACAACCAACTGCAAATATGCACTTTGTTCACATATCCTATATTACATTACATTGCAGTAAACACCAGCATCTTTTTAGCTGCTATTAATGTCTTGGCAAGTTTTACGTTCAGTGGTTACATATGCACTAGACAATATACAAATTTAAAGACATAGTTACCGACCGGGACTTTAACCTGTCATTTTCTGCAAATGTTCTTGTAGGGGTATTTCATTAGCCACACTGACAACTTACGTATGAACATGTCCAATAATGCACAGAACTGAAGCGTTCCAAAGCATACTGAATTAATCACGTTGTTTATTCATTAATAAGTTTATATCACTCAATAGCTAACACTATTGTTCTTACTTGCACCTCGCTGTTCTGGGTCATTTCCGGCCCTCAGCTACTCAGCGACACGGCTTGCCGCACTCTTTGTGCAATAGCGTTATAAACGACCTGGCGTATTAACCTGACCATCCTGCTTGCGGTACATATGATCTCAGTAACTTTGTCACTCTGTCTACTGCAGTGCCGGCGTTGATTTAACATTCATAGTTGGATATCTGTCCACATCTTCATAATATAACCCTGGTCTGTCGATTTCTGTGACGTGAACATGGCTGTTTCCCCGGCAGACTGAATTCTCAACTGCCCGCTAATCGCTCGCCTAACACATCACGTGGCCTAAGCTAGCGATTCTATTGGCTCTTTCCATCTTTACCGTCTCCCTCTCAGCGATCCTTATCGTGACCAATTGTTACAACTACCAACTGTTAGCTGAGGTATTGTCCTCATAACTCGACTCATGGCATATGCCCCCCGCAATTTCAAAAATGTTCTAACTTTTTTGGGGTCTACCTTATCTCTACACCTGACATGAGTCACTTCAGTCGCACATGCCTGTCACTTGGTCGGACATAGCTGTATACTCCCTCATGCCTTAGAACTTGCTTATCAGTTTCCCTTAACTTCAGTCTTGTGTTAAGTGGATCTTTTTTATACATCACAAAATATTATATATATATATATATATATATATATATATATATATATATATATATATATATATATATATATATATATATATATGTCGGACACGATTTATCCGTCTCTTTCCCAGTAGACATCGTGCGGCCCCAGCCCCCTTTGTAGTCGGCAGGTTGATGTCCAACCTCATATGAGTCCAAATTCCCCATCCCTGACATTCCCATATGTTTCCTCATTCATACATTGGTATGAGCAGCTGGCACCCTTCTTCAAGCTCTTACACCCTGGTGCAGGAACGTGTGTATTTCAGAATCTCGCTTCCACACCAATCTACTTATTCTTATTCACCCTCTCATTCACTTCGTACACATTCTCTCGCTCAACTATCCTTAGTTATACTCTTATGTTGCATAAGTTACTTCTTTCATTCGTACGTGTATATCTCTCAAAACTACAACCTTGTCATAAGAACCTGCAATGGCATACAACATTGCAATCACATGTACTATTACAATTAAAATTACAATATTCAACTATCCCTTGAATATGGACATATCATCAATAACCCAATAAAATCAATGTACATCACGATTACAGTATCATGTTGGTATATTACAACTCTCATTTATTCTTTCGCCCCGTTGTATCTCTTTTGTTCCCTGATGATTTGTGTTTCAGCTAGTTTCTTCTTCTTTCTCTTTTAGACTTTGTGTGCCATATTTATGATGTATAGTGGTTTTCGATCCACTGTGTTCTTCATGATAGCTGATGTCCTTCCTTTGTTATTCTCTCTATTCACTGCCTCATTTGTCTTCACCCTCAACTTCATTCCATTTGTTCTGTGGGAAATGCACGATGGCCTTATCCCTAGGTGATATTATTACCATGGTAATAGGTATAATCGATAATGGTACAATACTCGCTATCATAATGTGACTGATGTTCATATGAATCAGTTATCAGTTATCAGTTGGGGTATCTTCGTTGCACTCCTGACATGACCATAGGTGCTCAGATCCTCCCCCCAGCATATGCATCAGCGTCCGGTGGCTAATAGTGCCAGTTCTGTGTTGGTTGACGAGGCGCTTTGTTTTCCCAATGTACCTCTCGCGTCTGGCTGTGCCGATTCTTACTCCCAGGTCTTTCATCCTGGACAGCGATGTGGAATCATTGACGTCAAAGTCCTCTGTTCTCGCCATATCTTTAAGGACGTTAATAACATCGGCACGATCCATGGGCTGGCCATCTACAGGGGGTGCAGAGCCAGCCAGTTTGTCAGCTCGTTCATTTCCCTCGACTCCCGCATGTCCCGGGACGAAGATGAAGGTGACTTTACGGACAACAGACTTCCGCAGCGATTCAGTCCACTGTCTATGTACCGATCCAGCTTCGACCTTCTGAATCATGCTCATTGAATCACTTAGTACACACACGTTGGTATAATGCTGTGACTCCAGCCATATGAAAGCCTGTGTAACTGCCATCACCTCCATCGTCATGCTGCTCGTGGTCATAGAGTGGGCACCACTGGATTCTTGAACGGTTCGGCCCGCTGAGCGGGCTGTAAATGCCCACGCACTTCTCTGCTGCTTTACCACAGATCCATCTGTATAGATGAGCACTTCGGGGCTATCTGAGTGTTCATAGATGAGCGCGTTAACCTCTGCATTGACAGCGGCAGGGTTCTGCTCTCTGGCCGTCTGTCGAGTGTGATAATGCAGGAGAAAGTGCACTTAAAAGCTGGAGGCACCGGCACCCATTCCTTGCCGGGGTTGATACTGGTAAGACTGCAGACCTGTCTGACGACATCTTCCGCCCGACCCATCCATGATTTGCCCCTCTTTAGCCTGTTCATATGAATGCGCCAATGCAATGATGCTTACGTTATGTGTACCTCTTGACAATAAAATATGTTTCCATCTATATCTATGTTTCATGAGTTGATTTTATTCAATGTTGATGAATGATGTTAACCATTACTCCCTTAGTTGGCTGTGGCTGGTATCTGTCTTCTTTGACTGTTGCCTCCATTCTTCTGGTACCGATAGTGTATCTTCTACGCTTGAGGATATTATTCTTCACCAGCGTTCGGTTATCTCTCGACCCCCATTAGTCAACTGGTACAGGTACATCACACGGTCTCGTCTCATCTAGTTAACATGTACTGGTACATCACCTTAGGCGCATGTGACATTATTTCTTTCTCTCTATCCCTTTCACTCTATATCTGTCTGAAATCAGTAACAGTCTCGGATGTATATGTGTGTATATATATATATATATATATATATATATATATATATATATATATATATATATATATATATATATATATATATATATATATATATACCAAGAAGACGGTGGAGAGATAATATATATACAGACCTACAAGAACTTGGAATCAACGAGTGGCAAGAGAATGTCAACCAGAGAGATGAATGGAGACGGATTGTATCTGCAGAAAAGAAACTCAATTGCTCAGAAAGCTGAAGAAGAAGAAGAAGAAGCTATATATATATATATATATATATATATATATATATATATATATATATATATATATATATATATATATATATATATATATATATATATATATATATATATATTTGTGTCAGGACATAGTCAGATATGACTGAGCTACCGTATAACAATAGACGGTACTACCTGCTTTCTGTTAGCGCCGAACGCTAGGCGGTGCTTACCAAACCCGACACCCCAAATTGTGCCAACGGCTTCGGGCTTAAGAGCGCAATTTGGAGGGTGCAAGCCTTACACTGTTGCGAGGAAATGCAACCTAACGACAAAGTGTCATGGCAGGGCAGACCACGCCATAAGCCTTGTTTGGCGGCTGGTCTAGGATCGAAGCTCCGACAGGCGGACAGTTAGAGCATTGGTTTGCTGATCCGGCAGCTTCTGCAGCTTGTATTGTTCCAGATGTAGAGGTGTTACCTTTCCTCTGGAGTGAACTAGGCTGGCGGAGAGAGGGATCATGCTGCATGGGCAACACTTAATCTATATATTTTAGCCCAGGCTTTGTGCTATAGAGAGGCAATAACTCCATCCCTCACAAACTATCGTCTGTCAAGACGGCAAGGTGCCAATGATGTGTGTGCGTGTGTGTGTGTGTGTGTGTGTGTGTGTACACATATTATATTACAACAATGACATATGTTAAGCTGTTTCTAATGACTTGTTGTTATACTGGTCAGTCCTCCAGAGTATTAACAATCTGTGTAGGCACCTTATATGTGACATGAATTTCCAGCTAATGGTATTACAGTATGCCATAGTTTACTCTCGGGATTCTGTCCCCTTTCCTGACGATAGTATTTTGTCATATAGCAGATGTGGCGTTTTTTAGCCCACGTTATAGCTAGCATCCAGAGATCTATTATATCTCTTTTAACAACAATATTAGACATCGTTAATGGTTTTACATATGGTGCCTTTTCCACATTCTTATGTCAACTGCAAATATTTTAAATATTCAGGCATTCATTCTGCTCACAACTATATGTATACCAAATTATATATATATATATATATATATATATATATATATATATATATATATATATATATATATATATATATATATATATATCCTTTATACAATATATACAGTATCTACAATATACATATTACAATATAAGAGTGTCGCGTTGAGACATGTGATGTTATCTTGTGAGTGGTACTGATGATATGTTTCTATTTTTAAATTTACAATTTCTGTTTGATGTTATTCTTTTTGCCACTGTCCGCTTATCGTGAAATGCAGCCTTTACATCCCAGAACAATTTTCGGTTCACTTTTGATGGACCATGTAGAGACGTTACAGAAGAACGAATGCAATTCTCTATAATAAAGAGTGCTGGGCTAAGAAGTAACTGACACTGAATTGATAATAATACCACACAGAAATGCAGTGTTAAACGCAACGCGACTGTGAATGGCAAGTAAAACTGCCCAGGCATGACGCAAGCAACCTGGGGATGTAAACATGCCAAGTCCAGCCCATCACACTATCAGTAGAGTGTGAAACAGACCTTGTAAACCGATCCAACACTTGACTAGAGGCTAGTAATTACCTGTAGAAAGGTAGAAAGGCGGGGTGTTAGAAGAATAATAAACCATTCGGACTGGATCCAGAAATTAGGTGTTGTGTGTCTGACAGAAGCAATTAACACTGGGCCTGTGGACTTTGTACCAGACCGAGAGGAGCAAGGTGTGAATTCCTGTTCAGAAAGAATTTATGGCTGGACATGTTGGGAGTCTTCACTGTAGGGATGTGTAAAACAAATTGGATGAAGGCAATTAAAGCAATTCTTGGGAAATGTGTATTGTGGCATGTAAACCAGACAGAAAGGCGCCAAGGAGATAATAGTGTCTCAGACACAGTTTGCTTTACTCAGCTTAAATAAGGCTCCCTAGACCTGTTTCATGGTAGTTACGAAAATCAGTCGAAACAGGTACGAAACCATTTCAATGTCTGTAGTCATATGCCTGCTAGACTTCACTAGAAATGTAGATTTCTTAGTAACTAGCTAAGTCTTTTAGATGTATGTACTGATTTTCAGTCTATACCTGACCCAGGTTAATTCAAGAAATATCATTGTCTAAGGTTACTTGAGTATGCACTATTCTTTCTCAGTTCTGTGTGGTCACTTCAATTAGACTTGTTGTATTTCTCATCTTGTAGCTATATAATATTATTACTAATTAATCATGCATTATGCTATTATGTTGAGTATCATTATATGTCCACTTTGAAGTAATATAATGTATGTATATTGAATGTTTGATATAGTTGAATTGTCATATGCATAATTTTTGTTACACTTTGGACATGCACTCGGCAGACTGTTAATTGGTCTGTAACGTATATGGAAACTATGTTTCCCAGTTTGTGGTAGATAAGGATATTACTTCCTTTCTTGCATTATACAATGTATGTAAGAATAACCTCATATGCCATTTTGAACTCGCATGCCTTAGGTTATTTGAGGTTGACTGGTTATATGATAAGTCACTACGACGAAGTTTGTGTTATGCTATTGTGTGCGCATTGGCACATTGGTTATTGAATGCGCTGGAAGCAATAGTGTAATGGTACATACATTACCCACCATTGGTATAGGGTATATGGTGCTTAACCCTCTGTGTGTTGTGGATGAGCTTTCACAAAAATTGATCACGCATGTAAGGCCGAGATCAAATACTCTTATGATACCACTACCTTTGGCGGGGGAGGAACTACATGTCTGCTGGAATTAGTGACATGAACGCAGGACACTTCATTCATCATGACGGACGTTATAAGGGGGCAGACATGTAATTACAGGTGTTTGAGACAATTGAAATGTCCTTCCTAGACGAGACAGTAGGACATATATCTAGAGGGAGAAGGAGGAGAGTTAACGCACAGAAACACTGGAAGAGAAACTTGGCCAGACAGGTCATTGTATAGGGGGGGGGGGTGATGGATTGTATCTATTAATTAGGATTGTACTGATGTAGAACTAGATAATTCACATTCTTGATGTTCTCTTCCAAGCCCTCAATAGGAGCCCAGTCCTGTGACAACGAGGAACTAGGGGAGACAGGGCAGACACTTCGTTCTGAACACCGTCCGGCTGATCGCTGATCTGACCACGGCTGTTTGCTGATCGGAGCATTCGGCTGTTAGCGGACCTCTCACTGATCCAGACAGGATTCTGAGTTATGTATGTTATATTAATCATTTTACTTTCATGATTACTGTAGTGCATAAACTTATACGCATCATCATCATCTTGAAAAACATCAGATGTCTAATAATATGATTAGTAATTAAAGTGTGTGTAGTTTGTTTTAACTCATAGATATTGTTATACTTTTAATTATAACTGTGCATACGTGTTGGTTGTGTGTGCATTGGTGGGGGCTTACTTGCTGCATCTGTGTCCGTCTCCAGTCGTCTTGCCATGCTTGCCTCTGGAACAAGTTGGACGCAGACGAGAGAGCGAGGTCGATGGAGTTGCGCGACCACTACCTCGGTATAATCCAAACTAAAGCACAAGTCATTCGTTCTTCATCAAAAGATGCAATGAATGAATGGTCCTCGTCATTCGTGATGGACGAACATCACTTACACACCAAGGAAGGGAACATTCAGGGGAGAAAAACTGTACTGGGATAGTTGTCACTTACTCTTAAATTTAGACTTAAAAATCTATCTCAGCTAACCTTCTCCTTCCTACTCCTTGGCGAATATTCAGCACAGTTCATTTCAATTTTGTTACGAGCCATTTAAAGCTGTATGCTGGATATTCAGGGCTTAATCTGTAGTTCAGCCATATATATTTTGTCCCTAGTCAATTTCTCACTATTTTGGGTTGCACGCCAGTGAATAATACTTTCATCTAGGCGGTGGCACACCCTGACTTCTGACAGATTATAGCTCGTCCGTTATTTGAAATTGGACTTCTCGCTTTCAATAGAATCCGGTACTAGACCCTAGACAAACGATTTTTCAAAGTTAACTCTTGTAATCTTCATTCATCAAAATAGCCTAATATCAAATGTAGCTAATTGTATTTGAGGAAGTTTCAGAGTATAGATATAACTTTTCAAAAGTATACAACAGATAAGAACTGATGAGAAAACTACCATCATCAATCATTTATTGGTAATTGGTTGTAACGATTATCAATTAGTGCTACCATTCATCATTTAATGATAAGTGAACACTTTAATCGTATTTACATTGATGTGTTTGATGATTTAACTGCTTGTCTGATGTGCAGTTGTATGCTAATATATGCCATGTTCATTATGACAGTAATGCAGTGCATTTTAATGTTTATTTAGGTAAATATTTCTGTTGATTACTGTATAATACAGCTCTCACACTTACTTCATTGCTGTCGTCAGATACTACTTGAATATTATTTTCAGTTGTCTTTCACAGCTGAGGCTAAACTCTACACATTGAATAGAGTAGACTGTCTGTAGTTCATTCTTGTCTTTCTAGCTTAGATCTGATTTTGATATATACATAGGAGCTTACCTGATTATAGTCATTAACAATTATGGACTCACGTTACCGGAATCACGAAGAGGACATGGAGGCGCGCACCAGATTCTTAGAGACCGCGAGACGGTGGGGAATAAGAGAAGGGTTGAAGGGGGAGCAACTAGAAATATATATCATAGCTGAGTTAGAATGGTGGGACCAAGAAGAAGAAATGGTGACTACAAGACATGAGTTCTTTGAAGCACAAGAGCGTAGCAAAACTGAAGGAGTAGAGATGGAGACCTCGCATATGGAAGCAGTCAATGCGGAGAAACTAACCTTTCTATCGGAACATAAGGTAGGAGATATGGATGCTCACCCAACCAGGAAAGAAGGGACATCTTTGCCACCCACCGCGGAATCAGAGGTAGTGGACCGGGAACTATAGGTTTTCATTCTACCTAGTCCTAAACGGAAAATAGGGAAGAAGAAACGTTCCAATGGCACTTCAAACAGTCACAAACGTGATAACTGTTTGCACTACGGAAATTGTGGTTTAACTGGTTTGCCAGTATAGGACCTTCAGTGAACCCACTTAACTTCTACGAGAAATGAATCTCGAGAGAAAGAGGAACTGAAGACAACCTTTAATGAGGTCGCAGGCAAAGACCTAGCCAATTCTCACATTCCCTTCTCTTCAGAGAATTACGAAGTGGAATTACATCTAACTGAAATAGGGAGGAAGGAAGAAACGGAATCCCAGGTGAATTTAAAGACTGCTACGCAGGAAGAAACATCAAGTATCAGTTCAGATAATTTACCCATTAACAGTTACCCAGAGGACAACTGTTTGCACCACAATAAAAGTGAATTAACTGGTCAGCCATTACAAGACTCCCTGGAATCTCATTTTACTTCAACGAGGGGTGAATCTCGAGAGGAAGAGGACCTGAGGACATCTTTTAAAGAGGTCGGAGATGGAGAGGTAACCGACACTTGTATTCCCTTCAGCTTAGGCAAGCGAGAAGTGGAATTACATTTGACTAACAGGGAGATGAAGGCGATCCGGAACCCCTTGTGATCTTTGAGGCTGCAGCTCAGGAAAGGACACTAAATATCAGTTCAAATGATTTACGGAATGTGATGGATTGCTTAGACAAAAGCCCACTACAGGATTTATCTCAACTGAAATTAGCTCAGGGAAGCGCGGCCAGAGAGAAACATCCAGACAAGGAAACATTTCCAGTTGTTATCTCGGAGTATACCAGTTCGGAGGATCACTAAACACGGGGAATTGTTATGAGCGAGAATATGGACTCTGATTTTGGGCAGATAACCTTGTATGTACTTACTATCAAAGAAAACTCTTTGCACAAGATGGAGGAACAAACGTCGATCAGCTTTATAGCTGAAGTTATCAGAGAATCCCAGCTAAAGGAACCTGAAATAACAGAAGTCAAGAGTAGGTTGGAATCAACACTCTTAGGACTCAATATACCCTTCAGTCAGGTCGATTTGATAGGAGTAGATCAGCTATTTGTGGATACTTTATTCAAAAGTAACATCACTTTATCGCCCTTGAGTAACTATGTTATCTCTCAAGGTTGGACAACTGGACACAGGAATTTACCAATTTCTAGCATGGTTTTCACAAGAGATTCAAATGCAAATAATCTCAGCCCGGTAATTAGTTATCATGGGAAGAAACCGCAGCACAGAGGAGGGAAGATTGATACTTCATGCTCAGAAAAAGATAAACGCCAGTTGATCTTACATCGTGGAAACATGATGTTTAACATTATTCCTTTTAAAAGGAATATATTGATGGACCAGGTAAGGATGTATAAAGGATCGAGGAAAATCACGGAGACAAGCTTTGCCGTGGCCAGTTTATGCAAGACTTCACTATTGGTACATCCTCGGCTGAAAGGATTAAATCAAGTGAGGGAGTGGACTAAAACAGTCGTTCAGAGGTGCAGAAGAATCCCGTTGATTGTGATCTTTCCCAGAGGGGTAAAAATAGAACTTCCTGACAATTTCCGGATTTTTCCAAGCTTTTGCATTGAATCAGGGCTGAAGACGAGGTACAAGGACCTATCCAAGTTATCATTGGATTATGGAGATGGGACGTCTTTATGCAAATGTAGGGTAACCCACTGCCACAAGGAATATTGGAAGCCTAGAATTTTAGGAAGATGTAGAACGGAGAGTGCTTAGGCATTATTCTAGGATGTACTGCGTGCTTTGACAAAAGATTTCTGGCAGAAACTTTTTTTTAAAGGGGGAAGCTCTGTCGTGAAATGCAGCCTTTACTGCCCAGAAAATTTTTCGGTTCACTTTTGATGGGCCATGTAGAGAAGTTACAGAAGATCGAATGAAATTCTCTATAATAAAGAATGCTGGGGGAAGAAGAAACTGACCCTGAATTGATAATAATACCACACAGACATGCAGTGTTAAACGGACCGCGACTGTGAATGGCAAGTAAAACTGCCCAGGCATGACGCAAGCAACCTGGGGCGGTAAACATGGCAAGTCCAGCCCATCACACAGACTCAGTAGAGTGTGAAACAGACCTTATAAACCGATCCAACACTTGACTAGAGGCTAGTAATTACCTGTAGAAAGGTAGAAAGTCGGGGTGTTAGAAAGATAATAAACCAATCGGACTGGATCCAGAAATTAGGTGTTGTGTGTCTGACAGAAGCAATTAACACTAGGCCTGTGGACTTTGTACCAGACCGAGAGGAGCAAGGTGTGAAGGCCAGTTCAGAAAGAATTTATGACTGGACATGTTGGAAGTATGCACTGTAGGGATGTGTGAAACATATCGGGTGAAGGCAATTAAAGAAATTCTGGGGAAATGTGAGTTGTGGCATGTAAACCACACAGCATGTCGCCAAGGAGATAATAGTGTCTCAGACACAGTCTGCTGGATTCAGCTTACATAAGGCCCCCTATACCTGTGTCATGGTAGTTACGAAAATCAGTCGAAACAGGTAGGCAACCATTTCAATGTCTGTAGTCATATGTCTGCTAGACTTCACTAGAAATGTAGATTTCTTAGTAACTATCTAAGTCTTTTAGATGTATGTACTGATTTTCAGTCTATATCTGACCCAGGTTAATTCAAGAAATATCATTGTCTAAGGTTACTTGAGTGTGCACTATTCTTTCTCAGTTCTGTGTGGTCACTTCAATTAGACTTGTATATCTCATTTTGTAGCTATACAGTATTATTACTAATTAATAATACATTATGCTATTATGTTGAGTATCATTATATGTCCACTTTGAAGTAATATAATGCATGTATATTGGATGCTTGATATAGTTGAATTGTCATATGCATAATTTTTGTTATAATTTGGACATGCACTCGGAAGACTGTTAATTAGTCTGTACCGTATATGGAAACTATGTTTCCCAATTTGTTGTAGATAAGGATATTACTTCCTTTCTTGCATTATACAATGTATGTAAGAATAACCTCATATGCCATGTTGAACTCGCATGCCTTAGGTTATTTGAGGTTGATTGGTTATACGGTAAGTCACTAAGAAGAATTTTGTGTTATGCTACTGTGTGGCAATTGGCACGTTGGCTATTGATTGCCCTGGAAGCAATAGTGTAATGGTACAGACCATTATCCACCATTGGTATAGCGTATATGGTGCTTAACCCTCTGTGTGTTGTGGATGAGCGTTCACAGAAATTGATCACGCATGTAAGGCCGAGATCAAATGCTCTTATTATGTCACTACCTTTGGCGGGAGAGGAACTACATGTCTGCTGGAATTAGTGACATGAACGTAGGACACTTCATTCATCATGACGGACGTTATAAGGGAGCAGAAATGTAATTACAGGTGTGTGAGACAATTGAAAAGTCCTTCCTAGACGAGACAGTAGGACATAGATCTAGAGGGAGAAGGAGGAGAGTTAATACACAGAAACGCTGAAAGGGTAACTTGGCCAGACTGGTCATTGTATAGGGGTGTGATAGAATGTATGTATTAATTAGGATTGTACTGATGTACAACTAGAAAATATACATTCTTGATTTTCTCTTCCAAACCCTCAATAGGAGCCCAGTACCCGTGCGGTGACAACTAGGAACTAAGGGAGACAGGACAGACACTTCGTTCTGAACACCATCCGGCTGTTCGCTGATCTGACCACGGCTATTTGCTGATCGGAGCATACGGCTGTTAGCGGACCTCTCACTGATCCAGACAGGATTCTGAGTTATGTTAGTTAGTTAGTTAGTTAGTCGACAGATCTTCCTCATTGCACATCGAACCACTCAGTCCATAAGTGCTCGGATCCCCTCCTCAGCAAATCCCGCAGCGTGTAGCGGGTAACGACGCCAGTTCTGTGTTGGTTTATCAATCTTCTTTGGCTTCCTGCGTAGTGTTCTTGTTTGGCCACCCCTCTTTTAATTTGCTGCTCTCGCAGTCTGGCCATTGTTGTAAATTCACAGTCATCACTTGGTTCTCGCAAAAGTCTTACTTCTCGTAGAGCATTCAGAATGTCAGCCTGGTCCATGGCGCGTCCGCCCTCCACAGTAGCCTCACCTGCGAGCTTGTCAGCCCGCTCATTTCCTTGTACTCCCGCATACCCTGGCACAAAGATGAAACTAATCTTTGCCAGCCGAGGCCGCTCAAGAGGTCATCTGGCTACCTACCTCTCAGAGTACATCTGAGTTACGTATTTTATATTAATCATTTCACTTTCTGATTACTGTAGTGCATAAACTTATACGCATCATCGTCATCTTGAAAAACATCAGAAGCCTAATAATATGATTAGTAATTAAAGTGAGTCTAGTTTGTTTTAACTCATAGTTCAGTATTATACTTTTAATTGCAATTGTGCATACGTGTTGTGTGTGTACATTTGTGGGGGATTACTTACACACCAAGGAAGAGAACATTCAGGGAAGAAAAACCTGTACTGGGATAGTTGTCACTTACTCTTAAATTTAGAGTTAAAAATCTATCTCGGCTAGCCTTCTCCTTCCTAATCCTTGGCTAATATTCAGCACAGTTCATGTCAATTTTGTTATGAGTTATTTGGAGCTGTATATTGAATATTCAGGGCTTAATCTGTAGTTCAGCCATGTAGATTTTGTCCCTTGTCAATTTCTGACTAGTTGGGGTTGCACGCCAGTGAATAATACTTTCATCTAGGCGGTGGCACACCCCGACTTCTGACACTACTGAACCAAGTACGTATATGCTGTTACGACCATATGATGTGCTTTGACTGGTGGTGTACTGTAGCAAGTTAGACTTAAGCTTTATATATATCTTGAAATACAGCACTGTTTTCTAAATGCGTGTTTTATCATTTTAGTCAATGTTTTCCACATATAATGAAGTGCCTGGTTACTCATAACAATTATAATCATCAAAATTGTGAGTGTTACCAACCTAAGTCTGATGACCTCTACAAATGTATGAAGAGACTGCAATTCTATTAAGTCATGTGATGTTGGTGTAACTGTTGGCTGTTCATGTGTCAGTGGTCTGTCTGTCTCTTTGTCATTACCCTGTTCTATGTGGTGCGTTTCTCATTTCCTGTCACCTTGTTGACAGTGTTTCTCAAGAGTGTTTTCTCCCTGTTGCTTGTTGCATTTCTCTGTCTGTATGTCTGGGACCGATATCTGTCCGTTGGCAAAGTTTACATGATCGGACATGACTTCTGACGTCCTTACCAAAGCCCGGCCATTAGAACAGAGATAATAATATCTGTCTAGTCTTGGCCATCCCCATATGGTCTGCCCCCGGGACGTTGTGCACTAGTTCCAGCGCGTTGCTGCGATGTCGTACTGGCATCACAATTTTTGAGATACGTGTTGCATCTTTCGTGTATTCTCTCGTGAGGATGTTATTCTTTATTACGAAGGACCACTTGCCTAACTTATATTGTTTAGGTGGTTGGTTTACTCGCTGAAAACACGTTCTCAGCGTCTCGTCGTCTCTTTGTTGTTTTGCCAAGTCGTCGGTCTGTCTGTATGATACCCGTATAGTGTCCGTCTAGTTACCGTGCGTTGTGACCCCTTTATCTTCTTCCTTGTCTTTCTTAATATACTCTCTTGAGTCTGTCTTCCCCTGTGTCATCTTATCATCCCATGTCCGGGCTTCATCTTCTGTACACTCTGTTACTCCAGGTATGTTTCCTATCATCTTCTGTACACTCTGTTACTCCAGGTATGTTTCCTAGTTCTGCACATGGACCTGGTAACACTGCTACTCGTATTTTCCCTTCATAGTTTGAGCAGGATATATGAACCAATGCTATAGCGTACTTCTTAGGTGTATCGCCGAAGGTACCGAATGTCACACTATCTCCAGTGTAGTCACAATTTCTTACCAGACTCTGATACACTCCACCTATTGACGCCACTGTATCCCTAACGCAGGAGATCAACTTTCCGTTCACGAGAACTTTGTGGAGTTTTAAAGTCCTGTTGTGAATGTTGCTCGCATGTGTAGGCACAGTATGACTACACGCCGGATTACCGATCTCGTGTCTATTATGTCTGTTTGTCGCTGTGTCCTACGTTTGTCTTTTGGTCATGTTCTTTTTCCCTACTAAACATAACATGTGCCCTTTTTTGTATCTTTAGTCAGCTGTCTCAGTCTACACGTCCTGGTCCCGTGGCCCAGCTGTTACAGACCCAGCATTTTAGATTGTTTCCGTAGTCTTTCACTGTGAATTGTAATGCCAGTTTCTCTTTCTCGAAATTCAAAATCTCTTTTTCGAAAGCTAGTGCTGCTTCTTGTGCGGCTAATTTTTGTAGCTTAAGTTCTTTAAGTTCTTTTGATGCCAATTTTTGTCCTTCTCCAGCATCTATAGCAATTGCCTCATTATGAGGCTAATTTTTGCCTCGCAAATTCTCTAACTTCTTTCTCAAGTTTTCAAGCTGCTGCTCTGTCTTCTCGTTCTGTTTTTGAACTTCAATGAATTTATTCCCAGTCCATGCCATAAGCTCTTTCTCTGTGAACCCACACTTTTCACTTAGAGCTACGAAGTCTGACCATGTAGGCATGGTTATTGGTGTGTCTACTAAGAGGTATATATATATATATATATATATATATATATATATATATATATATATATATATATATATATATATATATACAGATCCCTCAAGTGTTGCTGCTGGTCTTGTTATGATAACGCTGATCACGTGTTGATTCTGCTGTAATACTGTTCACATCAATAGTAGCACTGCTGAACACTCAACTGTACTTATCGAAAGTTTAATTAACTAACGTAACATCTGTGGAAAGAACAACATTAATGATGATGGTGAGTGAATAATATAAAGAAAAGGTGCCTGATGACTATACGCCAATAAGCAGAATATACACAGAAATCAATAAGAAACAACTTGACCTGTGTATCTCCAGCGTCGGTGTCTCTGGTGACTTGGTCCAGCAGCTAGGCTCCACTTCTGCATGCTTCAGGACTCGGTAAGGATCATCTTGGCTTCACCTCGGTTCCACTGACTTGGACTTAATCAACTGGTGCGTCAGGTAAAATGGTGCCTGCTCCACAGCGGTGTAGTTACAACACACCTTACTACTGCTGAATAGTGGAAAACAAATCTGGAACGAATACTAACTCTTGGCACGTTGATTAGTTTATGCGGGCACAATAGTGCATGCAGCACATGAAGATGGCCCTATACTTTGATTTATGTGGCTAGTTTCCGTTATTTTTAAGTCTTGGAAAAGCTTGAAGTGTTGTGTTTTATAGGCACACTGCCCCATTAATAGCAAGTGGTGCTGTTGGGTATAGATGTGAGTTTCATTGTTCTAGTTGATAGCCATGCTGTTTTGTCTTGCTGATACTCATTTGTGAGAACTGTCCATTTTAATTATTAATGTCTATTTTCACTGTCGGCAATGTTCTTAATTTTTGGGTTCTGCCCTCAGACGATGGACCACAACTTAGTGCCATCTGTTGTTAACATACTTGAATTGAATCAGATCTTATGGGGATCGTGTCCTCTTTTTTCGCTGCAATACGTTTTTACAGAGGCCAGTTAACGTCTGTAGTATTCACACCCCTGCTTTTAAACACCACCTTCTCGAGCACCCGTATATCGTTGTGATAGTATTATTGTTCAAACTCACTTCCAATAATGTTAACTACTGGTATATAACTTGCCATGGTTGATAACTCGTAAGTTTCTACTCTGACTTTTACTCATAACTTTTTCTGTGGCCTGGTTGAGCATTGCTCATTGTTGCACCCTTCCTTATTCCACACAGATCTTTGTTATCACAAAGCATGTTATCATTCACAATTAATACACTGGTATATGTGTCCCTTCACACTGTCATGCAGTGGGAAGTTCTGGGCTTATGAATATTATGATTATTTTTGGCTACTGACACAATCCCCTTAACAGAACAACACAACTCAAGTGAAAGCACCAACAAGTCTTTCAGACTATATGAGACGAACGGCAACGCCTTTATTGCCGGCAGACATCATAATGCGACTGTTAGTGATATGCGAATTCGAGTCTTCAGACTGTCACCCACTACTCTCATTTTCGCACTGATTCTACAACTCGAATATTCATATTTAGCTGGACTGTTCGGCTACTGAGAGTGATAACGCCTGCATTGGTGGTGTCATGATGTCTAGGGACACGTACATGGCCCAAACCTCCTTGCGTGTTCTAACGTTGTTGTATGTGGAGAACATCTACTGCATGATAGTGAACTGACAAAGTCTACTCCTACCTTGATATATTTACTCTGATGAAGGAACCTAGACTTCTGTGTTATCTGTATTCAAACTACCGAAGCTGATGAATCTGTAGTGTAAGAAAGCTGGAGCTGGAATCTTGTTCACTGTGGTGTACTAAGGCTGGAGCTCGAATGCCCTGAAACTACCGTTAAGTAGTTAGGCTACGTACTCTATGACATTCGTTTATTCTAAGTGATCTATTGTGCACCTTTCCATAACTTTCCTATTTCTAATTATTGATGCACTCGCTCATTGTGTTAACTCATTTATGCTGTCATCAGCTACATGACAACTTTGCCTCCTTCATAAGAAAAAAAAATGTTTATAAAACACTTTTCCACTCTTAATAACCCATGACATGTCTACAAATGATGACGCGTCGTAAATTACTGCAATTCGTGATAGGCAACGAATCAAACGTCTATGGAACACAGTATGTCAGCATGAACCAATCTAGATCGTGGGATATCAAACACGGGACTAAAATACAAGTCCCGACCACCGCAACCTCCTACATTATACAAATGATCCTCGAGATTTTATAGCGTTAACATGCCCGACTACTTGTAACAAAACCAAGGTTTAAACACCGCCAGTAACTATAATTAAAGTACTGTTATCGCGTATAAATGTTAACCCCTTGAAAACTACCAAAGGTCTCTGTAACCCCGAGTGCCTTTGGTGAAATAAAAACACCATCCTGCGTTGTACACCCGACGAACTTATGAACCATGCTAAAAAACTGATCCTCATTGACACAAGAAACGTATGTCAACATCACTCCAAGCCGACATGGTATTCCATCATTCGTCTTCTCTATCTATCATGTCGATAGGGGGAAACTATTCTCTATATAACTGTGTCCTATACTGTAATGTGTTGTTTATTTCTTTATGCATATATATATATATATATATATATATATATATATATATATATATATATATATATATATATATATATATATATATACTATAATCTGTAATGTTTAATATATGTATGTGTCTTTTAATTCATATGTCTGTCTGTATTTATTATTTTTATTTCATTCCTTTCTCTTCATTCATCCATCATGAAATGATATATATGATGTATAATTAGTTAACACAGAACATACTACTGATATTAAGAACAAAAATACATCAATGTCCGGATAATTAAAATAATAAATATCAACCATCATAATAATTTTAAAAAAATATAAACACAACATTAAAATAATAAACATTTTCATTTATGAAACACCACTATCACTTAAGATATAACGACTTTATTTCACCGGAAATCCGCGAGCTGTACACAGTCATTTACCATGTTAATAGATTCTTTTATCCAGTTCGTGTATAGTATAGATAATTCCCATATAATGAATTTGTTACTTATTTTCCAAGAATAAATTACACAAGCACAATTAAAATTATATTCACTAGGCAAACCACCAACGATACTACCACACTGGCTTGTCAACGAATGAAGACTATTTAATAGTTTATGTTGCCTCCGAAGTACACAAATCTAGTCACATGAAACTTTTCACCTGTCTCTCTGAAATAATAACAATAAGTGACTAACTTACATCCATATCCTCTTTAAAAAAAACAGTCTGTGGTATTTCAGAATGTAGCCACAGTCATCCTACTTTAATATTACATTTATATAATATACTATCCCCACTTAACTTATTCATTCATACTAAACTATATATATATTCCATAATCTGTTTATAATCGACTGAGTAAGTCAGCTAAATTATTTTCACTGGCTTAAATATGAGCAACAGTGAAATCAAAATTATGCAACAATAAAGCCCATCTATGGATCCGAGCGTTTTTAGGACGCCATCTTTAAAGATTTTCAAAGGCATATTGTCTGAGATGACCAATAACTTTTTTCCCAAAAGATATTTCTCAAATTTCTGAACAGAATCCACTAATGATAGAGTAATTACATACCACTTGTGCGATCCATATACCTTTCTCCTAGAGTATAAGACAAGATGTAGTAATTCATTATACCCTTGTGGAAGAATGTACACAATAGAAATGAGACAGGTACTATCCATCATAACACAACTATTTGATATGAGAGTGATCTGAGAATTGAACACCGAATCCAATTCTTGTAAGGGAATTTCAAATTCGCTATGTTGTGCTGTCAGGCAGACTGTTCGAATATGCTGTATAGTACCATTATAGATACATTTAATATGGTTCGATCTCTGGACATTTAATATGGTTCGATCTCTGGCGCAAATCACATTGTAACATCTTATTCAAACTCACTGTAGCTTTAGCTATACCTTTTACGACTTTGTTTGATATTATAGATAACATACTACATACTACGAAAACCAACCAGAAGAAAGTATCGACCAAACCAAATGTAGTATTTGTTTTAATAAACACATCCTCCGGCTCACAAGAAGGAACTGTCACTGAGACAATATATGCTTGTGGTTGTCTATCCACCCAAGTGATGCTGTGCTGCAGCGATATAGCTGCGCTTGAACTGTACTAATATCTGTAGGTTTTACTACCACTGGATGTGATATGTGTGCGTTCGAAACCAGACTATCATGAAGCAATTGATTTTCTTCATGCATGTGTGTACTATCAACAGAGTGTGCTACCACATGCTTCCCTTCCCATTCTGCTATGTCCTCAAGTGAAACATCACATAACTCTGGGATGTTTCCGATAAAGACATCCATAAATGGGTCAGGCAGCACAGTTACCCTTATTTTTCCAGCAAAATATGGGCAGTTTATATCAGCCCAAGCAATTGTAAACTTGTCTCTTCTCCCTCCAAAAGTTCTACACGTCACATGTTCTCCAATGTAGTCCGTTTCATTAATTAATTGATAATGTATCCCGACTATACTAAAACCGGAATCACGGACCAAACTACAGTGCTGTCCATTTACAATGGCCTGCTGTACAACTAATGTACCATTTGTGATTTAAACTGCATTAGTCTCCTGCACGGGAACTTGGTGACCACACGTCAAATTGCCGTCTCTATGGAAGACCTAGCATGTATTACATGCTGGGTCAATGGGAGAATACTCCACATCCACCGCATTTGCATGATTAGTTTCATCTTAGTCACTGTCGCTACTCGATGTCAGCATGCCCATGTTCGCCTCTTTATACAAACGTCTTAAAGGACAAATATTAAAAACGTGCCCGTACGCCTTACATTTGAAACATTGTGTCTGTTTTTGATAAGTGTTAAATCTGTATCTGTTTCTAACTGCCAGCTTCTTTATGTAGTTATCAAACTGATGACGTTTGTCGCACATTTGAAGAGAACCATGGGAAAACCCACAGAATTTACATGTTTTCCAGACGCCCTGTTTCTCTTGTCTAGAGTAAGGCTGATATTTCGATTGTATTTTCTCTCGTCTTTGATAAGATTGTCCACCAGACTGTTGATTGATTGATTGATTGATTGATTTAGGAATCGACATCACAGAATTCGGGGCATTCCCATAAGTGCTCCGTCCCCATCCTCAGCGGCCAGCGAAGAATTCCATCACTAATAGTACCAGTAGCAATCTGATTGTAAGTCCGTCTCGCCTTTCCTTTGAGCGTTGAGCGTCGGCCAGAACCTTTCGTCACTCCTCGTTGTCTAATTCTTGCCAGACCATGGTAATACATTTGCTCCTCCGAGGTGTGCACGTGCTCCCACAAGGCCGCAATCACGTCTGCCTTGTCATGTATCAATACTTCACCAAGTTCTGCAGAGCCAGCCAATCTGTCCGCCTGTTCATTTCCCAGCACACCAGCATGCTCCGGAGAAAAGATCTAGATGATCCTTGTCACCCGTGACCTCCGAAGCGAAGCAAGCAACTCCGCACGAAGTCTGCCCGTCCTCACCCTCGTCAGCATCCTTTCTGAGTCAGTTAAAATCACGATGTGTGTGTGTGTGTCGTATTCTCCATCCAGCGGACAGCCGCAATGACTGCCTCCACTTCCATTCTTAAGCTGGATATTGTGGTATCATATGCCAGGCTCTCCTGCCCCAAACATCGACCACCAGCTTTGGCTATGAACCCCCAGCCACTTCTCTCACCTCTTGACACCGAACCATCTGTGTAGATAACCAGATCACTCGAGTGAGCATTGTCCTGAATTAGTTGCTGAATGACCACTTCCGTGGCCTTTGCTGGCCACTCCCTGCACTCCCGGCTTAATGTGATTATAACTCTGCACAAGTCTGACTGCTCCGCTGGCAATCTGACCCACTCCTCTCCACGCCTAATCTTCTCCAGGGGGCACACCTGTCTGATCGTATCCTCCGCCTGAGCCATCCATGATTTCCCTCTTATCAGTCGCTGACCCTTAACTGCGTCCAGCGCCTCATGCAGTGGGTGGTCTGTGTCTGCATATACTCTGAGGTATGCCTTCGCCTGCATCACCTTGAGCCTACCAGCAACAGTCGGCAGGCCACGGGTGTAACGCATACACACTACTGGGGTGTCCGTAGTGCATCCCAAAATGACGCGTATAGCTTCTTTCTGTATGCGCTCTAACTTCACCAGCTGACTGTCTGAGACAGTGAGCAGACCCACACCAGACTGTTGTTGTGCTTTATATCCCTGCATCCTTGATTTATGAGGGAACCTCTCGCACGCATTCGTCTCTACTAACGGGAACGAACTATGATTAAATATGTCCTTATTGGCATTAAAGAAAGATTCACCTTTATCTTTAATATTCTGAATACTCGAGCATTTCTGCTGAACAAGACAAGGAGCCATAGAGAATGGAACTGCAGAAATAAGTTTGTCTCTAACAATTAGGTCACGTAATTTCTTGTACATATAATACTTCCGGTAAAATGGCGAAAAGATGAAGCGTTACTTTTTGGAGGGACGCTATTTATTTTATGTTTTTTATTGGATTTCATGTGATTTCCTTTGGATTCCATGTGAATAGTGTTTCCCTGTGGATTATGTGATGTTATATTGTGTTCCTTTTATTGGAAGTGTTCAAAAGAAGCCACGGAAGGCAGGTGGTGAATGTAATTCTGAGGGCAGCCGACAGATATTTGTGGGTCATGGCCTTGAGTTACACGACGGCAGGCAGAAGAACTCGTATTGAGTCAATGGTTGCGGTCTCCGACCAGTAAGGTCACTGCCATAGAGGAAAGCAACGGCAAACTACCTCTTTAAAAGTGCCTAGTATATCATGATTCGCTTAAAGACCGATCATCGCAAGACAAGGACAGAGACGTTAAAATTAGCAACTTGGAACGTTAGGACGTTAAACAACGACGGAACATTAGAGAACATAAAATAAGAAATTGAAAGGGAGAAAATTAATATCTTAGGTATGTGCGAAACGCGATGGACAGGAGCAGGCATCAAGATAGAAGAAGATTTCAAGATTATTTATTCTGGAGGTGAAGTTCGTCATAGGGGAGTGGCAATTATTCTGGACAGGAAAACATCAAAATCTATTCAAGGATATTGGGCCGTGTCGGACAGAGTTCTACTAGTTAAATTAAGTGGCAGACCTTTTAGCATAAATATTATTCAAGTATATGCCCCAACAGGAGAATCCAGTGAAGATAGTGTAGAAGAATTTTATAATGACATAGAGTCTGCCTTAAAGAAATGTAAAAATTCAGAAATAACCATCATAATAGGGGACTTCAATGCAAAAGTAGGAAATCAAGGAGATAGATACACAGTAGGAAACTATGGTTTAGGACAGAGAAATGAAAGAGGATACAGACTCGTAGAGTGGGCAAAAGAACAGGAAATGATTGTAGGAAACACCTGGTTCAAACAACATCCTAGAAGATTATGGACATGGAGGAGTCCTGATAGCAGGATTAGAAACCAGATTGACTACATTCTCATTAGCAGAAGATTTAGAAACGCATTAACAATAGCAAAAACAGTTCCCAGTGCTGATTGTTATAGTGACCACAGATTACTCACAGGAACATTGAGGATAAAGTTGAAGAAAGTCACGTATACAACAGGAAACACTAAATATGATTTGTGTACATTGAGTAATGACAAGGAAATACAAAACAAATTCAACATAGAAGTACAGAACAGATTCGAAATTTTGTCTGATCTAGAGATCCTATTCCAGGATGTGGATGATCAATGGGAAACGTTGAAGAATTCAATCAATGTGGCTGCAGAAACAACTATTCCAAAATTAAAGAAGGTGGGTCGAAAGAAATGGATGACTGAAGAAATTTTACACCTCATGGAAATAAGAAGACTCAACAAAAATAATTCTGTCAAATATGAAGAAATTCACAGACAAGTCAGAACATTATGTAAGGAGGCAAAAGAAGCATGGCTTGAGGAAAAGTGCTTAGAAATTGAAAGCCAACACAACAGTCAAAATACCAAATTAGTGCACAAACGAATTCAGGAACTTACTAATAAAAGAACAAGTACATCAACAGGGTGTCTAAAAACTGAAGATGGCAAAATCATAATAGAAAAATACCAGATTCTACAGGTATGGACAGATTATATGAAACACCTTTATAATGATAACAGAGACGAACAGTATGATATTAGATTTAATAATGAAGGACCACCAATCTTGGAGATGGAGGTTCGAAATGTTCATAAGCATATGAAAGCTGGCAAGGCCCCCGGTGCAGATAACATCACAACAGAAATGATTAAAGCTTTAGAAGAATTTGGAATAGATCAAGTCACCAGACTGCTGAACACATTATATGATACTGGAGATATACCTCCTGAATTATGTAACTCTATATTTATTGCAATCCCAAAGAAATCAGGAACCTTGGAATGTGATCAACATAGAACAATTAGTATAATGAGTCACATCACAAAGATTTTGCTAAGAATTATCATGCAAAGAATGAGGAAGAATATACAACCTGAAATAGGGGAAGAACAATGCGGGTTTGTAGAAGGAAAGGGTACAGTAAATGCTGTGTATATGCTGCGAACAGTTATTGAACGTGCTATAGAAGTAAACAAGGATATACATCTTTGCTTTATTGACTATACAAAGGCATTTGATAGCGTTAGACATGTCAGCATGGTGGATATGCTTGCAGATCTGCAAATTGATGGGAAAGACATTAGACTTATAAAAAACATATATTGGAAACAACAAGCTGCAATAAGGATTGATAATGAAGTGGGACAGTATCAGCCAATTAAGAGAGGTGTTAGGCATGGATGTGTGATGTCTCCAGATCTTTTTTTCCTGTACAGTGAAAATATTTTCAGAAATGTAGAGGATATAAATGGAATCAGCATTGGAGGACGAAACATCAATAACATTAGATATGCAGATGATACAGTATTAATTGCAGACAATGCGCAGGACCTGCAACAATTAGTAGATGCGGTTGTTGTACACAGTGAGCAACTGGGGTTAGAATTAAATTGTAAAAAGACTCAGGTTATGGTCGTCAGTAGGAAGGAAGAAGTGCCACAATGTAATACACGAGTAAATGGAAATATTCTTCAACAAGTGAATCAGTACAAGTATCTTGGAACAGTTATAACATCTGATGGGAGATGCCTTGAAGAGATTAGAACAAGAATCGCCATGGCGAAAGTAGCCTTTAGCAAGATGAAAAACATTCTGACCAATAAAAAGATGTCAATTGAAACGAGAAAAAGAGTGTTGAGGGGAAACATAGAGCCTGTGCTTTTGTATGGATGTGAAACTTGGACAATGAGCAGTCAAGCTGAAAAGCATCTGTTGGCTGCAGAAATGTGGTTTCTGAAGAAAATGCAAAGAATACCATGGACAGACAGAAAAACCAATGACCAAGTACTATAGGAGACAAATGAACATCGTAGACTGATTAGAGAAATTAGACGTAGACAGTCAAAATTTTTTGGAAATGTTATGAGAAGAAATGGGTTGGAGAACTTAGTGACAACTGGCAAGATCGAGGGGATCAGACCAAGAGGAAGACCGAGAGGAAAATACATGGATGACTTAGCCACATGGCATGGACGAGACAGGAACACTGAGCTGATCCACGACACTGGTGATCGAGTGAAATGGCGAGTCATGACCGCCCACGCTTTCCGGCATGGCACATGATTGATTGATTGAATTTCTTGTAGTCATTATTAACATTGGCTGACCGAGCCCATTTGTCAAATGTCAATTGTGTTAGAGAAGAGAAGTCGAGGAACGTCTGTCCTGATTTAGGAGCAAGATTTTTAAACGATGAACGTAGACCAAATTCATCCAAACAAAATTGGGAAAGTAGCCTGTTCCGAATGTACCAGCAGTCACCACGTAACTCATCTGGAATCAGTTCTACAACCTGCAAAGGCTCACCACTTAGATGTCTGTGTAGCAAAACAGCCCATTCGCTTTCCACAACCCCATAATGTCTCATGATCAGTTCAAAATTAGTTAACATGCAGAAACAGAATCAGAGTTTGAATATGTCTTCACTATTCCATTGTATTTCTTTATAGCATCCGTGGAATGTGCCTCTATTTTATTTAGTGATCTGTTCATCCTTGTCCTTCTCGTATTGTTTCATTTTAAAATTAGCTTCTAATTCTCTTTACTTCAAAAGCTTCTCCGTATTTAACTTTTCAATATTAAAAGCCAACTCATTTTCCCTCAACTGAGTCTCCATTAACATCTTCTCCTTCTCTCTATCCAACTGAGTAGCCATCCTTTCTTTTTCTGCGGCCAGTTGAGTAGCCATCCTTTCTTTTTCTGCTGCCAATTGAGTAGCCATCTTTTCTTTATCTGCCGCAATCTGCAACGCTATTCTGTCAGTTTTAGCCATTGTCCTCTCCTTTTCAAACAATCTTTGTCTCTCCTGCTCAGCGAACTGTTCTCTTTGTGCATCCAGTCTATTTTTCTCCAACTGTCTACTTGCGGCCCTTTCGTCCCTTTCTTGAGCCTGGAATGCTGCTAATTGTTTTTCTGCCCAGGCTATAAGATCTGGTCCTGTCAACCCCGCATCTTTACCTGTTGTAACAAAGTCCTGCAACGATTATGGATATGTCTCTAAGTTTAATCACTCAACAATAGAAATCGTAAAGACAAGATCCTGAAAGAATTTTCGTACAGAAGAACTATGATTCACAACATGAAAATCAGCAGAAACAAATTAGTTTGCTGCCCTGCAAGTAATTGTCTACTGAGAAATAAATAATGCAGAATTTGCAAAAATATTTATATAAAACAAGATATGCAACTCATTAAAGAAAAATATAAACAGAGTTAAAGTCCTTTAAATAAATACATAACGTTTGTAAAACCAAAATAATAATAGTATATAAACATAGGAAAGTATGCGCACCAAAGAATTTAGAATGCAACTCGCAATAACGCACTACGTATGACGTCACTAAAGACATGATTACCCAAAGAAAAATTTAAATGGTTGCAAAATCACAGTATTTTTACCGTAACTAATTAACTTAAAACCACAAACAAATATAATACTTAGCTCAAAAATCGGCAAATTTTCCACAGCCCGATTCGACAGATTTGTCAGACAATCCTGTTCGTATCTGACTCCAACGTTGATCCAAAAATCCTCGTTTGTACTGATGATTGTTATAAAAGATTTTTCAGATAACTGCCACAACGATACTGACACCCTAGGCAGGTTGCATGTCACCAACCCCTGAAGTAGACGTAATTGATGGCGGTGTCCTTTGCCACCAAGTGTAGCTATAACGTATACCACTGTCCACTCTGTCGTAAACCAATCTGTTTAACGTTGCTCTGCCACTGTCCTATTTGTTCTGCTCTTTTCAGTCGCCGTACAAAAACATCTTCGTCGTCTCCTAAAATTCTCCACAGATATGTCGCTATTCAACCAAATTCTGTATATCTGTCCCTCTTCGTTAATCCGTCGTCGTATAGTGCTATTCAGCGTTGTATCAGCACCGATGAGGCGTCGACAGGAGGTTAACTTGTCAGTTCTGAACAATGAGCTGGTATAGCATAACAAAATATAGCTGGTCCTCAGTCCTGCAATTTGTCATCAAAACAACGATCTGCCGGTTCCGATTATTCACATAACCAGCACTGGTAAGACATCGTAGACTTTGCAAAATGCCGGATCTCATAAACTGCTAATCGATAATTAACTGTTGATCCTTCCACAAGTATTGTGGTTTCCTTAGAAAATCTACCTCAGGTTACATACATTGAGGTGACTTCGTCACAAAGAAGAGAATCGAACTTGAACTCCCATTCACTGGTAAATAAAGGATCGATGAGAGCCAAAAACTCCCCGAATAAGTGACGATAGGTGACAACTGGGGCGATATTATAAAATCTTCACTGTTAAAATATTTGTCAGTAATTCAGAAATCACACTGTCAACTCTAGTGTGAAATTACATATAATTGACACTTTTACAAATGCTGTTGCAGCAGAACCACTGCTTCCACATAAACTTGAACTTGACGAAGACGTTGAAGACAAATTCACTTCTTGACAGACAAAATTCAACAAAAGGGGATATGCCAACTGGTTCTCAGCCTTCTCGAACCGGCGTGACCCTCTAGGACAGTAATGAAGTGTTGTATATAACTGTAGAGTATTCTTGTATATCAATCTTGTAGTTTCCTCTTTTAATGGTTAGGGTGCCCTTTAATACAACATTCAATGCAACAGCAAATATTTCCACACGGTCGTTGATGTTCAAATTTCTACCGACACGAGACCCCATATCACGCAGTGGGAAGTTCTAGGCTTATGAACATTATGATTATGTTTGGCTACTGACACAAACCCCTTAACAGGACAACACAACTCAAGTGAAAGCACCAACAAGTCTTTCAGACTATATGAGACGAACGGCAACGCCTTTATTGCCGGCAGACATCATAATGCGACTGTTAGTGATATGCGAATTCGATTCTTCAGACTGTCACCCACTACTCTCACTTTCGCACTGATTCTACAACTCGAATATTCATATTTAGCTGGACTGTTCGGCCACTGAGAGTGATAACGCCTGCATTGGTGGTGTCATGATGTCTAGGGACACGTACATGGCCCAAACCTCCTTGCGTGTTCTAACGTTGTTGTATGTGGAGAACATCTACTGCATGATACTGAACTGACAAAGTCTAACCCTACCTTAATATATTTACTCTGATGAAGGAACCTAGACTTCTGTGTTATCTGTATTCAAACTACCGAAGCTGATGAATCTGTAGTGTAAGAAAGCTGGAGCTGGAATCTTGTGTCTGTAGTGTACTAAGGCTGGAGCTCGAATGCCCTGAAACTACCGTTAAGTAGTTAGGCTACGTACTCTATGACATTCGTTTATTCTAAGTGCTGTATTGCGCACCTTTCCACAACTTTCCTATTTCTAATTATTGATGCACTCGCTCCATCATGTTAACTCATTTATGCTGTCATCAGTTACATGACACACACTGTTATCAGCTTTCCACTAGCCGTGTTCTATTGTTTGTTGTTAATCTAGATTTATAACTAGAACTTTCCAAGCTGATTACTTTTTCCGTGAGAATCGCTCAATGTTGTCTCGTCCTCCTCTGGCCGGTTTCGTCTCCGTGACGTCCCTCATAATTGCCAATGTTCTTGTAGGGTTATTTCATTAGCCACACTGATAACTTACGTATGAACATGTCCAATAACACACAGAACTGCAGCGTTCCAAAGCATACTGAATCAATTACGTTGTTTATTCATTAATAAGTTCATATCACTCTATAGCTAACAATGTTCTTACACCTTATTCGGTCATTTCCGGCCCTAAGATACTCAGCGACACGGCTTGCCGCACCATCTGCGCAGTAGCGTGATAAACGACCTGGTGTATAAATCTAACCATCCTGCTTGTGGTACACATGATCTCAGTAACTATGTCACTCTGTCTCCTGCAGTGTAGGCGTTTATTTAACATTCATATTTGGGCCTCTGTCCACATCTTCATAGTATAACCCTGGTCTGTCGATTTCTGTGACGTGAACATGGCTGTGTTTTCCCGGCAGACTGAATTCTCAACTCCCCGCTAATCGCTCGCCAAACACATCACGTGGCCTCAGCCCGCGATTCTATTGGCTCTTTATATCTTTACCGTCTCCCTCTCAGCGATCCTTATCGTGACCAATTGTTACAACTAACAACTGTTAGCTGAGTTATTGTCCTCATAACTATACTCTTGGCACCTTCACTCTCCTCACTGCATTGAAACATTTGCTGCAACGATTGATCTTGAAGACGCGTATAACAGAGTGCCATTGTATGTGTTAATGCGTCAGCTCATTGAATTCAAGATAAGTCCTTTCCTCCTTAGTTGCATCGCTGCAGCCCTCTTCCAGCGGAAAGTAGATTTTAGATGTGGCAGGTGGACTTAGGAACCAACAACAATATGTCCTGGCCTACCACAGGGATCACAATTATCTCCGGCGCTGTTCAACGCCCACACCGTGAGAATCACCAGCGAGCAAATCATAGGAACGGGGAGGACATTGCCGTATGCAGACGATGTTTTAGTGTATCGTCAACGTAATGATAGAGATCAGGTTGCTGTGGAACTACAAACCGAACTCATTCGCATAAGTACTTGGTGTGTTGAAGCTGGGGGAATGGTTAACCCAACAAAGGCAACAGTGACATGCTTCTCTTTGATAACCATATTGTCAACACCCCAACAAATACTGTAAATCTAGGTTCAGAGATGGTGGAAAAAACGCAGGTAATGAATTACCTGGGGATACGATTTGATCGAAACCTAGCTTATACTGACAAAAGACATGACACCACCATAGCCACCGGACTATTGCTGTGTCTGGAAGAGTTAGTCCTTAACCTCAATTTATTTGAGTTTAATGGGGACTATTTTGACCAGATTAGCGGGGTGGCCATGAGCACTAAGATGAGTCCGAGTAATGCCTGTGTGTTCATGGGCTATCTTCAACACCAGGTATGGAGTCAATACACCGATAGGCTCCCGGATCTCTACAGGAGGTATATCGATGACTGTTTTGGTATTTCAGACATGCCATTGTCTGATCACCAGAACTTCATTGACTTTTTCTCTAACTTTAATCCTAGCATCAGAATCACTCCCACTATTTCCTCGTCGCTTGTTAATTTCTTTGACTTAACAGTTTCTTGGTTCTGCTGGTCTATGCACGACGGTTTACTATAAACCGACTGACTCGCATGTATTCCTTCTCTATACCTCCTCCCATCCTCCCTATTGTAAGGATTCTATTCCTTTCTCACAACTGTTACGTCTCCGACGGCTTTGTCATGATAATAATGACTTCCGTCAAAAAGCCCACGAAATGTTAGATTTCTTCCGCCTTCGAGGCTACCCTGAGAATGTTCTAATCTACAGCTCTTCACCGCTACCAGTCTATTAGTCGTGCCGAGGCTCTCTCTTCCAGGCCGAAACCACATAACAATGGGCCTATTCTCTCACTTACCTATCATCCTCATAATATTGCTGCCAAGAATATTCTCATGAGGATCTACCCATCCTCCAGGCAGATCCGGTCACTCGTGATGTCTTCTCAGAGGCCCCACTGGTGGCATACAGGCGGGATCGTAACCTGAGGGATGTGCTGATCCATAGCACTCTACCCCAATCTCACAAGTCTCTTCCTGGCAAGACTGCATGTCTTCGATCTCGTTGTAAGACCTGTCCACATGTCCTTCAAACCCAAAGTCCGACTTTCCCTAAGACCACTTTCCACATCCGGGAGGGTTTCTCATGTACGGGTCGCAACGTTATCTATGCGATCATCTGCACACTTTGCGACATGCGATATCTTGGGTTTTCGTCTGGGAGACAGATTTAGACAACACCTATCTGATATCAACAGTGGTGCCCAGAAACCGGTAACCCTACACTTTAACAGTTCCGACCACTGTGGGGTTCCGATAAACGTGTTACGGCGATAAAATCGTGCAGATCTCACGAACGCGAACGCAAGACATTGGTAAACCCTCTTATCTTCCAGTTGGTTTCACTCTTCCCACACGGCCTCAATGTCCAACACAGTTTTATTTAAGTCCCTAACGCCCCTTGTTCCCGCTCCCCATCCCCGCAGTCGTATAGTCCACTTACAAGCCAGTTGTATGTCCTTCACAGGACGTAGTAGTCAACACCAGCATTACCTTGCCTCTTGTGACTTCCCGGTTAGTTTGCGTGCGTTCGCATCTCATTGAACAACCGTCACTTGTGCTATGTTATGATGGCAAACACTTGGTGGTCTGCATCCAGTTCGCCCATAGCAGCGCTTCGAGCTTGTCGTGCGGAATTGCGAACTGCATCCGTTACATCGCCACAGAGTCAGCTACAGTGATCTACATATCCATATTTTTCCATTCACTCTCATGGACGCACCCCCATCCCCCCAGCGCGGGTTCCCCCAGCGGTTGTCTTAGCCAATCCACGAGCTTCTGGCTGTATTGACCTTTAGTCAAGTTGGCCCCGTTAACCACGACAACCGGTTTATTCCATCCACGGATAGCCGTTCAAGCTAACACACATATAAGTGAAATTAATACTTTCACGTAGTGTCTTTCGTGTATTTGTTAGTCTATTTTTGTTTGTTTGTTCTGTGCTGACGAAGGCTTTGGTCACAACGTCCAATTTGTTTTTTGTATATGTGCTTTGGTAAAGCTCACAATCTACTTCTCGTTTTTCAGTGATTCATTCTAGCTTATACTGAGTACGTCGACGAGGTGATAACAAAGGCCAAACGGGGTTTGGCTGCAATGAGGGTGATGGGCGGCGGCAAACTGTGAGCAGCGCCATCTATTCTTCTTTACGAGTGTCTGGTCGTGTCTGTTTTGGAGTATGCGATGGTGATCTTGAATTTCAGCCATAAGCATATAGAAAGGATAGAAAGGATACATAACGAAGATACATAACATTGTTCTTGGATGTACAAGAGATACAGCATGCAGGGCGATACGTTACCTCCTTGATTCTCTAACCATGACGAACAGAATACAAATTTGCAAAGGACGTGCCTATCTCAGAGGCAACGCAAACACACATCATCCACTGCATAGCGAGTTTTAGAAGGTAAAGGACAGCAAGTTAAAAAGAGAAATCTCGTGAATGGGTTAAGCCGAAGAAATTCTTCAGCAGGTGTGTTCACATGAGGACTTAGAACCTGGCGAGGAGTGGGTACGAGTACCAACAGGAAATGCAGACAAGAAATTCCAGCTGCTGTGGAGGCGGAAATACAGGCTCTGATCTTCGAGAATTCTTTAGAGGATGAAGCTGTCATTTACACGGTGTGATCGATCGTCCGAGGAGTGAGAAGTTCACGGACCTTTACGGCTCAGACAGGAAGGAAACTTGTGAAGGAAGAGTCTGGCACTTTTGCTTTGACGACAAGCAACCTGACTATGGAAGTCATGGTGGTTAGTAAAGCAATAACATGGCACGAGACATAGACATTCAATCAGGGACGTGTCCTTCGTGACTCAATTAGTATGCTCTGGAGGATAGAGATGGGTGGGATCGAAGAGAGTTGCTGCTGTCTCTGCATCGTTCTCGGCTGGCATGCGGGTGTAGAGAGGAATGGGCAGGCTGACAAGCTTGCAGGTAGGGCTACTGTAGAACCAGGCAGACATTCTGAATGCTCTACGAGAAGGTAAGTCATTTAGGAGGACCATACGATGACTGGAAATCTACAATCATGGTCAGGCTGCTAGAAAAGCAAATTAAAAGAGGCGTGGCCAAACAAGAACACTACGCGGGAAGGCTAAGATGAGTAATAAACCAACACAGAGCTGGTGTCGTGAGCCGATTTCACGCTGCGGGATTTGCTGAGGAGAGAATCCGAGCACTTATGGACTGAATGGTTCGTTGTGTAATGAGGATGATCTGTCTACTAACTAACTAACTAACCTCTATGACCGCCAACCAAAACAATGTGCGCTTGATTCATGACTATCTTAGTGGCCTCAACGGGTTCCCCAGTTTATATTCCAGTGTATGACATTGTATGACATTGGTTTTGTTCCCCGTATACATGTATCTACAGTGTTAGTCAGGAATGAAGCGCTGGAACCTCTTGCCCCCGGGTTGATTGGGTCCGTTAGCTATTACAGCGGCCAATCTAGGAGATAGAAAACTACGATTATAAACTGTCGTAAGTCTTCCTTACTTACTTTAGTGTCGTCCTTGGAGTGAGGGGAATCAACACCACATTTTTATTACCTCAATATTATTGTCATAGAGAAACCACCAGACTCCGTCCACAAAACTCCATCAGTCTGTCGAAACCTCTTTCTTACTCTCACTCACCCCTAAATCATGCCCCCTCTCACTCTTCCCCAACCCAACATACTCCACAACTCTAGCTTTAACAAATAAATACAAAATAATTTATTAAGCCAAGAGTATGTGTGTGAGCAGTGTGTGTGTGTGTAATGTGTAGAATGTGTGTCGAATACTCTAGGTTGTGCAGACTTAGACCAAGTAGCTGAAGAGTCCAGCCCGATCATCCCAGAAGGATCACACCACATCTTCATTCAGTCCACATTGACCTCACCAAGGTAAGTGTCCCTCCTGCTAGATGTAGCCTTCCACCGGTCGCTGCCTGATCACTCATATACCTAGTCACGGGCCTACACTGATCCTGCCTGGATCACACACTGTTATTACATGTCCCCATTGTTTTGCGACTTATAACATTCTTCTCTAGTGAGAACACGAACAAATTGTTCCTTGAAAATAAATGTACTGTTTGTCTACAATTTCTACTGTTCACAAGATCACTGTTATAATAACTTCCTAATCAGTTTATACTGTTCTATTCCCATGTGATGTGGAATACACAGTATTTATTAGTCTTTTCCCCTATTGTGTGAAAACATAATACCCACTGGACTTTTTCCATGTGGTGTAAAAAAGAAACAGTTCTATTGTTCTGTTCACATGTGATGTTTGAAAACATTAATCTCAATATTGTTCTTTCTCCAAAATGATGAGGAGAAAACCATCCCTAGTATTCTGTTAACATGACGTTAAAAAAATACTCTCACGATTTTTCTCTTAAACGCCTTTCATCATGGGCCCAGTGCAAAAGTTTGCTGACTAACTGCCTGCACTAAGGTCTCCATTCTCAGTGACTTGAGCGACCTAAGGTAACCTGTAAAAGAGATAACAATACACTTGGTGAGAGCATCTATCCCTAACCTCCATTGTATGGGGGTAGGTTGACATGCTCACTCAGATACATGACAGTGAACCAACTCTGTCATGGGCATAGGAGTTCTTCACTCCGGTCTGCGGTGGGTTAAGATCAGGACAGAGCAAAATGCAAAGTGTAGACCCCAAGCAGACCTCACTGGAAGATCCCACCCTTGTACATTCTCCCCATCCCCAGTATCCCCAAATATCATTCCATTTCACTATTCTTCATCAGCGGAGCCACCTGCCTTCGTACACTAGTTAATCTTAACAATGCGACTGCCTATAGTCGCTGATATTCCTTTAGTACCTAACCACAATGCAACACCACTATGATATAGTTCTAAACTATTTTTCTATGCTATTCCACATTATTTATAGCTAGCGCAATCTTTGAAATACCTTATGCCATTCTGACTCAAACTCTGAATTGAATACGCCATTTGCCATAAAGACACGTGTTACACACAACCAACACCGGCGATTCTATTCACACGGATCGAGCCAGCTATCACTTCTGCCCACATCAGCTGTCAGAGTTACACTAGTTGTCCCCAAATCGTGTTTTTGGCAAACGCCTTGAATTGGTCACGTGACGTTTTTGATGTCAAAACCCCAGATGGTTTTAGGGGCAGATTATTCATTTCAGACTACGTTCTCTCCCCTGACTTTAAATAACTACAAGAGTGGTCTCCCCCTGTCCTGACACCCAACACAGCCAGCGTCTGTCTTTGATTCCGCTGGTCGGCCAAATAACCTTGACATATTTTCTGTCTATTCAAGACTTCTCAAGGTCCGCGGTGCCGATAGATCTTCCTGCCGCTTGTAAACAACTGCAGCTGTCACTCTGTCTCCTTGGTATTTTTGAAAGCTGATTGTACTTCGGTAATTTTGATCATCTGATGTTAACGACAGTGGATTTCATCACGTAGGCCCTCTCTTAAGAGAGTAGTCCATCTTACTCTTCTCCACTGTACGTTCGATCCAGGTGATTCATTCCTCTTCTTCAGGAACTGGGTGTCTTGACAAGAAGTCCGCTCCAACATTTTCCTTCGCAGTGATATACTCCACTGTGAAATTGTAGGGTTGAAGTAACAACGACCACCACATCAAACGGGCGTTGAGCTTCTGAAAAGTAGCCAGGAACATCAAGGGCTGATGATCCGACTGGACCCGAAACTTAACTCAATACAAATAGGGCTGGAATTTGTGCACGGCCCATACGAGAGACAAGCACTCTCTCTCTCTCTCTCTCTCTCTCTCTCTCTCTCTCTCTCTCTCTCTCTCTCTCTCTCTCTCTCGACGGTTGAATAATTCCTCTCAGCCTGGAGAAGTTTCTTACTTTCGTATGCCACAGGTTTCAAAACCGAAGCATCGTCTTTTCCTTCCTGTAACAAAGCTGCCCCAATCCCAATCCAACTCGCATCCGTTCTCAACACAAATGGTTTGGAAAGGTCCGGGAGCTGTAATACAGATTTGCTGACCAAGGCCTTCTTTAACTGACCATAGGCAGTCTCACATTCTGGTGTCCAAATGATTTGGTCCAGGAATCCCTTTTTCAAGGTTTCCGTCAACGGAGCTCCCATTTCAGTAAAATGTGGAATGAATTTTTAGTAAAACCCACATAAAGAGATAATGGATCTCACATCCTTCTTCGATTTTGGCCTTGGTGCATTTCTGATTTTTTCCAGGTTCTTTTCCTCTGGGACAATTTGTCCTGGAGTGATGGTGTGACCTAGAAACTCCAGAGTCTGGTAACCAATCATGCACTTTGTTGGACGAGCGGCAAGCCCTGCTTCATTGAGTCTATTAAACACTCTCTCCAAGGATAGCAAATGGTCATCAAAGCTGTCACTGGAAATCAGAATATCATCCATGAATGATACAATGGACGGATCCTGTAAGGGATCTAGTAAAGTCCTCATCATGCGAGTAAACACACTAGGTGCGTTGCTGAGTCCAAAGGGCATGACCTTGAATTCGTAATGTCCACTGGGTGTACTGAAGGCCAGCAGTGGTCGAATCTCTGGTTTGACTGGTATCTGATAGTGCCCCCGACTCAGATCCACCTTTGAAAAGTACCTAGCCTTATTGAGCCTAGCGAATAACTGCGTTGGATTCGGCAAAGGTTCCACCTGAAATTGTGTATAACTGTTCAGAAGTCGGTAATCTATACACAACCGGTGTTCTCCACTTGGTTTCCGTAACAAAACCATCCACGCATTGTATGGGGATGTGGATGGCGCAATCACGTCATACTCCAGCAGTTTTTGTATTTCCTCCGCCAGGGCATTTTCTTTAGAGAATGGCACTGGGTAAACCTTTTGGCGAACAGGCTCCTGTGTGGTCAAAGTCATCCCGAACTCCACCAACCTCGTTCGTCCTGGTTTATCAGTCAGTATCTCCTTATGAGACTCAAGAATCTGGGTAATCTTTTCCCTCTCCTGGGAAGTCAGATCAGGGTTCACTTGCACATCCCTATAGGTTTCCTGGTGTACCAAGGAATATTTCCTGCATTCGTTGGTTCCCACTTCCGTCTCCACTGCAACTGCCATTGCCATTAGGTGAGCTGCCTTGTCTCCGGGTCTCTCTTCGTATTTCCGCAAGAGATTGATATGGATAATCTTCGACTTTTTCCGGATCCTGATCTGTTAGTTGGTTATGGATATCACCCTTTCCATGGGAAATGGTCCTTGCCAACCTATCTCCAGTTTCTTGTTTCCCGTTGGGAGTAGCAACAATACTTTGTCCTCACCTCTAGAGATCTGTCTTTAGACCTACGGTTGTAGTAAGCCGCATGTCTTTTTCTGGCCTTTTTCAAGTTTTGATTTGCCAGAGTCCACCCCTTGTGAAGTTTTTCTTTCAGTTCCTCCACATATTTGTAAGATAAGATCACCTCTTCTGACGTCTCTTCTTCAGTCCAACTTCTCAACATGGCTTCCAACGGTCCATTGATTGGACGACCAAACAGCAACGTAGCTGGTGGTAGTCCTGTTGAGCCATGAGGAACTTCCCGATAGGCAAAGAGTGTTACTGGGATATATTCATCCTACCTATCAGGTTTTTCCTATGCCAGTTTCCTGAGCATTGCCATCAACGTGCCGTTGAAACGCTCTACTTGTCCATTGGCTTGAGGATGGTAAGGGCTGGTATGTATGTGGATAGAGTGGAACACCCTAAATACCTCCTCCATTAGTTTTCCACAAAACTGGGACCCATTGTCCGTCAGAATTTGATCTGGGAAGCCTAATCTGATAAAGGCCTCCATCAGTGCGTCCGCCACTCGTTTCGAGTCAATCGTGGTCAACGGTATGGCTTCACCCCTCATTGTACAGCAATACACTATTGTGAGTATATACACGTTCCTCTTCCTAGTCCTAGGAAGTGGACCCACGATATCGATGGCTACCCTCTCGAAAGGAGAGTTCATGATGGGCATCTCACCCAAGACCACCGGTGCTGTCCAGTGTTTCGGTGCCACCCTCTGGCACTCAGGGCATGACTTCACATACCGACGCACATCATCTGTCATTCCCGGCCTATAGTAATGGCAGGAAATTCGCTGCATGGTGGCGGCAATACCCATATGTCCACTAAAGGAGATGGTATGCCCCATATGAAGAATCTGGGACCGGCGAGCTTTTGGGACGACCAACTGACCGTATTGGTTGTCTTCCCTTCCTGCTCTCATGTAGAGTATCCTATTCTTCATGTAGTACTGCCCACGTCCTGCTGGATCAGCACTTCTCTGCAGCTTTTTGTAGCAAGGACGTAAAGTAGCATCCTCACTCTGGGCAGTTCGTAGCTCCCCCGGCAGTGGGTTAGTCACAATTGCTTCTGCCTCTTCCATTCTCGTCTGAGAGCGAGTCTGTATTACCCCCATATGGATTGGCTCTCTGGGCATTCCCAGAAAGACATACCGGCAACCGAGGATTACTGGAAAAATGGGATCGGTCAATACCGCAGCCTTAATGGTGCTGGTGACATATCTTGACCGAATCTCCACGTTAGCAATGGGCAACTTCATGGCCACAGCGCTCTTCTGTACAGGCTGTATATCCATGGTCTCACCTGTGAATTGTTCTGGAAGTACCAGATCCGCAGAAATCACGGCCTCCCCGTCCAGTTCTGTGTCGTACAAACACTCCACTTGACGACCGTTAACCTCTACCAATTCCACTACAGGTGGTTTTTCCTGGTCTGGAGTCTCTTCCTCGGCCTCGACCTGTTCAGTGGGCTCCACCTTAGGTTTCCCGGGGCACACGACGAATTGAGAATCTCCTGACTTTTCCCTGCAGTCAATAGCATTGTGCGTGTTTGACTTGCATTGATTGCACCATTTCCCTGTCCTAGATTTTCTAGTGCCGGCCTTGAGTAAGCTCTCCTGATGGCGAGCTTTCTTGCTGACCTTGTCATTTTTCGTGACAACCTCCTTGGAAGTCACTTGACATGCTGCGAAGTGAGGGCTCTTAGCCTTCAATTTGCAGTCCCTTGTATTGTGAGAGGGTGACCTACAATTGAACACCACTTCTCCGACCATGTCGTTTTGGTGTAGAGCTTGAAGTGCTCCTGCTTCCCTCCTTCGTGTTCTCTGAACTATCCTCTGATTTTTGCACATAAGGTTCCCCCTTTTTTGTTCCTGAGATTTTGGGTTTCTTCTTTTCATGTCTTTCCTGACTTTTGGTGTTGGTTGAAAGGTTCTCCCCTACCTCCCTATGTACTTCGACGAACCGTTCTGCTTATTTTGTCACGAGGTCCATACGCTCCGCTCCTTGTTCTCCCAGGAATGTCCTGAGAGGTTTTGACATTTGCTTCTTCAGCTGGTCGACCACCATGAGCTCTTCCAGACTCTCGTAGTCATGTGAGAACCCAGCCAAATCCATCCACTTGTGGAGATAGGACTTTAGACCCAAACAGTAAGCGGCAAACAACTCCCCCGGTTCTCGTTTTGCTGCTCGAAATTTTTATCCGGTAGGTATGTGACGTAACCTCAAATCGTTTCAGCAGAGCCGTCTTCAATTTGTCATAATTGTTCTCATGTCCTGGTGGCAGGCGAGAATAAACCTCGTAGCCGATTCTGCGTAATCCCTGGGACAGCTTAAGACACCATTTGTCATGATCCAGACCCATAGCAATAGACATGGCCTCGAAGCGTTGAAGGTACTGGTCAATCTTCTCCTTGTCCTCCTCGTAGATTGCTAGAGGGAACTTCATAGCATGGTAACTATGTCCACCTGTTGGGGTTGAGTCTGGGATGGAGGTACCTCCAACTGCTCCCTCAGTTTCCCCATTAGATTGCCTCTTAAGCTCGAGTTCCCGCATCCGGTACTCGTGCTCCCTTTTCTGAGCTTCTTGTTCAGCTTCCTGTTTCTTAGCTGCCTGCTCAGCTACAATTTCCTTCCTTCTGATGGCTTGCTCTGCTTCCAATTTCTTAGCAGTTTGTTCTGCTTCCATTTGCCTAGCAGCTTGTTCTGCTTCCAATTTCTTAGCAGCTTGTTGTAACTCCATCCTTCTCAATTACAACCTCAGCCTTTCGATCTTCCCTTTCTGCTTGACGATACTCCCTCTCCACCTCCTGTTCGTAATCTGTTAGTGCAGAACCCGACGATCCCATTTCTTCCCCCTTTTCCTTGCCCTTAGTTCTGCCCCAGTTAATTTAGGAGTGGCCATTTTTCCAGAGAGGTAAGTCAGCAGATAGAGTGCAGATTATCTCTAAGAGGAATATATATATATATAATGAACAATCACAGTTAATCTATATAATTAAGATCACAACACAACATAATCACTCAGTGACAAGAGCAGAATCAGGACCACAGACTTATGCAGACGTGTGAAGTGTGAACAGGTAAGATATGTGTCTCAATCCCTATCCAAATTCACTCTAGCTGGATTCTCTCTCTAACAATATCTCCGTCCTCTAACTAAAGATCCCATGTCAAAAGACCCCGTTGTCCGGAGATCCCGCTGTCAAAAGACCATGTTTACGAGAGATCCCATTGTCAACAGACCACGTTTACGAGAGATCCCACTGTCCAAAGATCACGTTTACGAGCCCCCAATAAATGTCCTACGTCTTCCTTACTTACTTTAGTGTCGTCCTTGGAGTGAGGGGAATCAACACCACATTTTTATTACCCCAATATTATTGTCCTAGAGAAACCACCAGACTCCGTCCACAAAACTCCATCAGTCTGTCGACACCTCTTTCTTACTCTCACTCAACCCTAGATCATGCCCACTCTCACTCTTCCCCAATCCAAAATACTCCACAACTCTAGCTTTAACAAATAAATACAACATAATTTATTAAGCCAAGAGTATGTGTGTGAGCAGTGTGTGTGTGTGTAATGTGTAGAATGTGTGTCGAATACTCTAGGTTGTGCAGACTTAGACCAAGTAGCTGAAGAGTCCAGCCCGATCATCCCAGAAGGATCACACCACATCTTCATTCAGTCCACATTGACCTCACCAAGGTAAGTGTCCCTCCTGCTAGATGTAGCCTTCCACCGGTCGCTGCCTGATCACTCATATACCTAGTCACGGGCCTACACTGATCCTGCCTGGATCACACACTGTTATTACATGTCCCCATTGTTTTGCGACTTATAACATTCTTCTCTAGTGAGAACACGAACAAATTGTTCCTTGAAAATAAATGTACTGTTTGTCTACAATTTCTACTGTTCACAAGATCACTGTTATAATAACTTCCTAATCAGTTTATACTGTTCTATTCCCATGTGATGTGGAATACACAGTATTTATTAGTCTTTTCCCCTATTGTGTGAAAACATAATACCCACTGGACTTTCTCCATGTGGAGTAAAAAGAAACAGTTCTATTGTTCTGTTCACATGTGATGTTTGAAAACATTAATCTCACTATTGTTCTTTCTCCAAAATGATGAGGAGAAAACCATCCCTAGTATTCTGTTAACATGACGTTAAATAAATACTCTCACGATTTTTCTCTTAAACGCCTTTCATCATGGGCCCAGTGCAAAAGTTGCTGACTAACTGCCTGCACTAAGGTCTCCATTCTCAGTGACTTGAGCGACCTAAGGGAAACTTTAAAAGAGATAACAATACACTTGGTGAGAGCATCTGTCCCTAACCTCCATTGGATGGGGGTAGGTTGACATCCTCACTCAGATACATGATAGTGAACCAACTCTGTCATGGGCATAGGAGTTCTTCACTCCGGTCTGCGGTGGGTTAAGATCAGGACAGAGCTAAATGCAAAGTGTAGACCCCCAGCCGACCTCACTTGAAGATCCCACCCTTGTACATTCTCCCCATACCCAGTCTCCCCAAATATCATCCCATTTCACTATTCCCCATCAGCGGAGCCACCTGCCTTCGTACACTAGTTAATCTTAACAACGCGACTGCCTATTGTCGCTGATATTCCTTGACTACCTAACCACAATGCAACACCACTATGATATAGTTCTAAACTATTTTTCTATGCTATTCCACATTATTTATAGCTAGCGCAATCTTTGAAATACCTTATGCCATTCTGACTCAAACTCTTAATTGAATACGCCATTTGCCATAAAGACACGTGTTACACACAACCAACACCGGTGATTCTATTCACACGGATCGAGCCAGCTATCACTTCTGCCCACATCAGCTGTCAGAGTTACACTAGTTGTCCCCAAATCGTGTTTTTGGCAAACGCCTTGAATTTGTCACGTGACGTTTTTGATGTCAAAACCCCAGATGGTTTTAGTGGCAGATTATTCATTTCAGACTACTTTCTCTCCCCTGACTTTAAATCACTACAAGAGTGGTCTCCCCCTGTCCTGACACCCAACACAGCCAGCGTCTGTCTTTGATTCCGCTGGTCGGCCAAATAACCTTGACATATTTTCTGTCTATCCAAGACTTCTCAAGGTCCGCGGTGCCGATAGATCTTCCTGCCGCTTGTAAACAACTGCAGCTGTCACTCTGTCTCCTTGGTATTTTTGACAGCTGATTGTACTTCGGTAATTTTGATCATCTGATGTTAACGACAGTGGATTTCATCACATAAACCCCCAAGTTTAAGGTGGACCAGCGTGCTGAGGAACTGGGTGGCCACGGGTAAGCTGGTCATGATCATTGGACGTCTGGCAGGCGTGCGAGGCGGCACCAGGCTATGGACTCCTGGGTGACATCCCCTGCCTCTTCCATAGCAAGCAGGCAATACTAGGGTGACCGCTTATTTCCTGCAATATCCAAACTTTGCCTATGGAATTAATTAAACACGGGAATCGTCGCCAGAGCTACGGAGCACGTGCTCTGCGCTTGACATATGACTCAGAAATTAGCGAAGAGAGAGTGCGGAGGAGAAGACGAAGGAATGGTGTAAGAAGATGGTATAGAAATAGGAGGGCAGGCACCAGGAGAACAAGACGAAAGTTGAGAGACTAGGTTTCAACCATATAAGAGTGGGATTCTGGAATTGTCGTAGTGACAGGCATCGAGGTCCTGTATTGGAGAGGCCAATATATGATTTTTATATCCTCATGCTAAAGGAGTTACATACAGACAAATATCATTGTCCTGCGTACGCCAGTTATATAAACCCTACTGGGCGGAACAGCCATGGGCAAGGTCTGCTGGTGAAGGAAGGAGTGAAGCATGTGGTAGTTGAATTGAGCCAGTGGAATCACAGTGCAAGAGAGGTCCAGAGTATACAAATTGAGATTGGTGGCGTAAGTTGGAATATCATAAACGTATATGCCACAAAATATAAACTCCGGTGATCGAGTGAAATGGCGAGTCATGACCGCCCACGCTTTCCAGCATGGCACATGATTGATTGATTGATTGATTGATATGCCACAGTAGACTGTTTTATCAGAAAGGAACACTGAGGCTCGCTTAAGGATTTTGAGAAATTACCAGGTGATAGGCTACTCATATGTGGAGACTTCAATGCGAGGAACAGAGAATGGAACAGTATTGGAGAAACCGACAGGGAATTGCCCCTGTAGATGCCATGGTGGACTCCGATGTGGTCTGCATAAATGATGGGAGACCGACTAGAATGGCAATGAGACATCGTGATGCAGACACAGCTATTGACTTGGCACTTGTCTCCCAGTCATCAATCCTTGATGTAAAGTGGACTGTTTTGAATGACCATGGGAGTGTTCAGTCATGATCTCTAAATCCAGGAAAGTTAAGGCTGGGAGAACGCGCAAGACCTTCCGGTATGAGTGGACCGACAGCCTTCTTGGACGCCTTAGACAGAAGGCATGCAACAGGACTGTTAAAACTCATTTTTTGCAGCCCCCTTGGTGGACTCCAGAAGTATACCAGGCTTGGAAAGCAAAGAGAGCTGCAGTGAAGCAGCTAAGGAAAGTGCGACAGACACCCCGAAGCTCACGAGAGGAAGTGGATACAGCGGAAAATGTCAAGAAAGATAAGGTGGAGGTATTCAAGCGCTGTGCTGCAGATGCTAAAAACGAAACATGGGAATGTTTCATGAAGGAGATTGGAAGTGATAAAACACAGAAAATTATGGAAGCTGCACAGACAAATACAAAGAAAAGATCGGCCTTTGACAGTGGGAACAATTTATAGAGATGATGGTGTGCGCGTGACAACAGACACAGAGAAAGGGGACGCGTTTCTCCAGAGATTTTTAGAGCAGACCAATCGTAATGATGCGGACACCATTTAGGCATTTATCTGGCACCATGAAGAATATGCATTATGAAGATATCGTACGGGTTGAAGATGTTAAACATATCTTGAAAAGGGGAAAAGACACAGCACCAGGGCCTGATGGGGTTAGGTATGGCCACATGAAGGCTTTGAGCGATGCATACATGAAAGAGATGACCGACAGCTTTAACGAGAGCATTAGGACAGCATCAGTACCGCAGGACTGGGTGCACAGCTATCTCATCCCTCACCCAAAATCATTCAAGGATCATTCAATGCTTAGCGGCTTTAGGATCATCTCCCTTCAAAAATACATTTGGGAAGGTTTTAAAGAAGATAGTCGCTGTCAAGCTGCAAGAGATTTTGGAAAGAGGGAAACTTCTTCCAAGAGGTAAGGAGAGCTACAGGCCTGGAAAAGATACCTGGTCAAATGCAGCCACTTTTGCCTTTGGCGTTTGTGGTGGCGGCGCTTGATCTCGAGGATGCATACAATAGAGTTAGATATGCTAGTTTAATGACCGCACTGATGGAGAAGGGGTCAATCCCTGGTTGGTGAACTGTATAGCACCCGTCCTGCATTCTCGTCGGGTTGCTCTACGTCTGGGTGCATGGACCTCATAGCTAAATATGTTAACCCCGAGACTGCCACAGGGATCTGCAATCTCACATGTGATCTTTAACGTGTATGCGAGCAAGATTGCAAACCTAGAAGCACCATGGGTTGGAAGGATACTTACATTTGCAGATGATATTCTTGCTTTTAGGCAGGGGAGAGATAGGGTACAAACAGCCCAAGAGCTACATGCGACAGTAGACAAAGTGATTGACTGGTGCACTGAAATAAGTGCTCTCATACACCCGGAAAAGGCGGCTGTTTTGTGGTGCTCTCTGGACAACAGGATTGTGAGTGGTGATGTCCCAAGCCTCATGATAGATGTCAGAAACATCAACAGAGACAACAAACTGAAGTATCTGGGAATCACATTTGACAGGAGCCTGAAACTTCAATGATCATATGGCGACGGTTGTGACACGATCTCAAAAGGGACCCAATTAACTTAAATAAAAAAAAAAAAAAAAAAAAAAAAAAAGGAGGGGGCATGACTCAATGCACTATCTCTGCAATGGGCACAGAGCAGAGAATGCTTTTCGCACTATACCAGCAACTTGATTCTCTCAGTGAATGATTATGGACTGGGACTGCTCACTGTCTAAAAGAGTCAGCTGGTGAAGTTAGAGCGCATACAGAACGAAGCTATACGCGTCATTTTGGGATGCACCAGAGACACCCCAGTAGTGTGTATGCGTTAATCCTTGGTTTGCCGACTGTTGCAGGTAGGCTCAAGGTGATGCAGGTGAAGGCATACCTCAGAGTAGCTGCAGACACAGATCATCCTTTGCATGAGGCGCTGGACGCAGTTAAGGGTCAGCGACTGATAAGAGGGAATTCATGGATGGCTCAGGCGGAGGATACGATCAGACAGGTGTGCCCGTTGGAGAACATTAGGCGGGAAGATGAGTGAGTCAGAGTGCCAGCGGAGCAGTCAGACTTGTGCAGAATTATAATCACATTGACTCGCGCCGTGAGTGCAGGGAGTGGCCAGCAGGTGCCACGGAACTGGAAATTCAGTAACTAATTCAGGATAATGCTCGTTCGGGTGGTGTGATTATCTACACAGATGGTTCAGTGTCGTGAGGTAAGAGAAGTGCCTGGGGGTTCATAGCAAAGTCTAATAGCCGACGTTTGGTGCAGGAGAGCCTGGTATATGATACCACAACATCTAGCTCAAGAATGGAGGTGGAGGCTTTCACTGAAGCTTTCCGTTGGATTGAGAATACGATACACACACACACACACACACACACACACACACACACACACACACACACACACACACACACACACATCGTTATTGTAACTGCTTCAGAAAGCTTGCTGAGGAAGGTGAGGACAGGCATGCTTCGTGCAGAGTAGCTTGCTTCGCTTCGGAGGTCACGGGTGGCAAGCATCGCCTAGATCTTTTCTCCAGGGCATGCCGGTGTGCTGGGGAATGAACAGGCGGACAGATTGGCTGGCTCTGCAAAACTTGCTTGAGTATTGATGTATGACAAGGCAGACGTGGTTGCGGCCTTGTGGGAGCATGTATACACCTCGGAGGAGCAAATGGATCACCATAGTCTGGTAAGAATGAGGCAGCAAGGTGTGACGAGGGAATCTGGCCGACGCTCGACGCTCAGAGGAAAGGCGAGATGGACATATAATCAGATTGCTACTGGCACTATTGGTGTTGAAACTCTTGGCTGGCAGCTGAGGATGGGGACGGAGCGCCTATAAGAATGCCCCGAATGCTGTGATGTCGGTTCCTAGATCAATCAATCAATCAATCAATATATTCCTGTGTAGTACGTGAAAACACTGGAACCGAGGAATCATGCCTCTTCTTTAAACTTGTTTGTGAATATACGGGTCACAGCATTATGTGTTTGTGTGTTTATGTTTGTTATATGACCTATGTTGGTTTCAAAAACATTATGAGACATATGGTGCTATCTCGATACGAGTTCTCTCCGCACTCCATGGTTGTACATTTATGTGTATGGTATACCTGGCTAATGACGACACCTATATTTTAGGTGTGTCTAGTTGGTTATACGTCGAAGTACACTTGTTCCTGTGGAGGTGGTAGGTTTGAATCCCGGTCGGTAACTATAGCTTTCATTGTTGAATGTACATTTGCATATTTAATGTCTTGTGCGTTCCCGATAACGATAGCCAACACACTTTTTAAACAACACCCAAGAAGACTCTTCACATGGAAGTCCCCGGACAGTATCTTCAAAAATCAGATAGATTATATTTTAATACAAAGAAGATGGAGATCAAGCATAACATCTGCAAAAACCCTACGAAGTGCAGACTGTGATACAGATCATCAGTTATTAGAAGCAGATCTGAAATTAAAACTCAAAAAGCTAACCCTATGAACAAGGCCACTGCGTTTTGATCTCACAAAAATACCAGATGCATACAACGCAGAAGTTAGGAATCGTTTTTGGGTCTCGATGTCTGTACAAGAGAAAATGACACCTGATGAACTGGCAGTACAAGCCAGAGATATCTTGATAAATGCAGCCAGGTATTTAATTCCAGCCAAAAAAATAGCAACATAAGACATGGAATACATCAGACATGTTATAATTAATAAAACAACGAAGGGAACTGAAACAGAAAGGATGTGAATCCGATAACAACAGGATGAAGTATAAATATTTCTTCTTCTTCTTCTTCAGCATTCCGAGCCATTGAGGTTCTTTGCTGCAGATACAAGCCGTCTCCATTCGTCTCTCTGGTTGACCTTCTCTTGCCAGTCGCTGATTCCAAGTGCTTGTAGGTCTGTATGTATATTATCTCTCCACCGTCTTCTTGGTCTACCTCGGGGTCCACGGTCATTTATGTCCTGAGTGTAATCAAGTTTTATTTCCCTATTATCTTCCATTCTTTCTATATGCCCCAGCCATTGCAGTCTATTAACCTTTATGATACCACTGATTAGCGGGGATTTAAACAGATCATAAATGTCTTTGTTGCTTCTTCTTTTCCACTCTCCACTTTGTGTATCCCTAATGGGCCCAAAGATGCGTCTTAAGACTTTGTTCTCAAAGGTTTCTAACAAGGCTTCGTCTCCTTTAGTTGTACTCCAGGTTTCGGAGCCATACAGTACAACTGGTCTCATCAGTGTTTTGTATATGGTGATCTTGATGTTAAGAGATAGCGCATTTGACTTTAGCAGATGTTGTAGTGCATAGTATATCTTATTTCCAGAGTTGATTCTAGCTTGTATTTCTTCTCTTTTTATGTTGGAGCAGTTGAAGATTGTACCCAGGTATTTGTATGTTTCCGTTCTTTTAATGGTCATATTATCTATGTGTCAGTGGCCAGAGTTTTTAGCCGTTCCTTCTCTTGAAATTACCATATATTCTGTCTTATCGTTGTTGATAACCAGCCCCATTTGTTGAACTTTTTCCTTTAAGTGAGTCAATATCAATTGCTCTTCTAAGACTTAAGCAACTGAATAAATTATGGAGTGGGACAGACAGAACTACGAAAATTAGATTTTTAAGAGTATGCCTCTTTCCCATTGCAACATACACCTGTGAGACCTGGAAACTTACTAAATAAGCTGAACAGCGCATAAATGCCTTTGAATATAAACGTTACAGACGACTTCTAAGAATATCTTGGGTAAAGAAAGGAACAAATGCATCCATGCATCAAGAGCTGAATATTGAATAAGTTTGGCTATTAAAGACAATAAAACAAAGACAATTAAAATATTTTAGTCACTAGAAATGTCACGAAAGTTTGGAGAGAACAATAATGTAGGGGTATATGTCTGGGAAGAGAGGACGAGGAAGGCCAAAGAGATGATGGGTGCTGGATGTGGCGGATGATCTACAGATGGGTGTTTCGCACGCGGGACATCTTGGTTATGATCGAAAGGTTATTCGGAAAGTTGTTATGGGAGCGAGGTTCTGCAAAGGACATGCTACGGAATGAATGAATGAATGAATGAATGAATGAATGAATGATATGCAAGTGCGTTCTATGCTTCCATCTTCTCACTTCCATGAGCGCCCAACAATACTAACGTGTTTATGTATTATTGAAATGTATATTTCAGATCAAATTATGCATTGCGAAGAAGGATGGCAATTTGATTATGAACATCAAAAGTGTTATATATATGGAACGTTTAAAGTAAACTGGTTCAACGCTGTGGTAAGATAAGCTGTGGTTTCTATCTATCCATCTACATATCTGTCTATTTCTTTTCTGCTTATCTCTCTCTCTCTTTCTCTCTCTCTCTCTCTCTCTCTCTCTCTCTCTCTCTCTCTCTCTCTCTCTCTCTCTCTCTCTCTCTCTCTCTCTTTCTCTCTTTTGATAGACATGTGCCAGTCAAGGAAGTTCGAGTAAAACACAACGTCAAGCCACCTTGGATCACCCAGGAAATACTTGAAAATATGAGAGACAGAGATAAAGCACATAAAAAGCGGGATCTCAGTGCATACCGTACTCTTAGAAACAATGTTCAATATAGCATACGACGGGAAAAGAAAAATTACTTTAAGAACTTAGTAATGGATAAAACAAATAGTAAGGATATATGGAAGGCTATTAACACCTTGACAAACAAGTATAACTTCCGAAATTCTTTACCATTAAATCATATTACATGCGACCAATTCAGTACATTTTTTCAAACTGACATAGACCACTTGAAGGCTTCAATACCTAATTCTCCTTGCAACTTATCTTTATTGTCATCGTTTTGCGAGAATATATGCTCCCGCGATATTCTTTCCGACATACCGCTAATGACAATCTCTGACGTATTCACTTACCTCAGTAACCTAAAAAACACAACCTCATCTGGGTTAGATGCAATCAGCAACCGGATTCTCCGTTGTGCTGCGCCAGTGGTTTGTACATCACTAACCTATGTATATAATCAGTGTCTAACCAGAGGCCACTTTCCATCAGCTCTCAGAATCGCTAAAGTGTACCCTCTTCTTAAATCTGGTTCATTGGACAATGGTCTCCCTAACAATTACAGACCCATTGCCTTACTATCATCACTATCTAAGCCACTAGAAAAACACATCCATAAAGTAACATTACAGTATCTATTTCGCAACAAGCTTATTGTTGACAGCCAATCAGGATTTCGACCAAAATATTCTTGAAATACGGCCCTAACAAACATGATAGAAAATTGGCACCAAAATATAAACAACAACAGTCTATGTGGAACTGTGTTTATTGATTTCAAGAAAGCATTTGATATGATAGACCATGTTATTTTAATTAAAAAACTCGAGACAATGAAAATTGGCCTTAATGTAGTCACTCTAATATCATCTTTTCTATCAAACAGAAAGCAAGTAGTATCACACAATAAATCTCTGTCTCAAACCACTACCTTCAATATTGGAGTACCGCAAGGCTCTATTCTTGGCCCTCTATTATTTGCCATATATATTAACGATCTACCTTTGCATCTTTCGTCGTCCTGCGATCTATTTGCAGATGACTGTACGGTGTACACAAACGCTGAAAACTGTATTTTACTGGAGTCGTCTTTACAACAAGAATTAAATAATGTAGTTAAGTGAGGCTATTCAAACCGTATGCAAATTAACATCACTAAAACAAAAGCAATGTTATTAACAACCAGACAAAGACTTCAAACTCTAAGCCCACACACATCACTTCAACTTCACATCGATAACATGCCAGTAGAAAGTGTAATTGAGCACAAAACATTAGGCCTAATCATTGATAGAAACCTAACCTTTAATTCCCATGTTCAAGCGCTTATTAAACAAACAGCGAAAAAAGTCTATCAACTCGCCAAGATTAAAAACTTCCTTGATGACGACACAAGGAAACTATTCTATACTTCTCATATACAGACACACTTTGACTACTGCTCTACAATCTGGGACGGTTGTTCTAATTCAAACACCAAGCGACTTTACTCACTCCAGAAACGGGCCATGAGTCTAATATATAGCAAACATTTATCTGACAATCCTAGCCTGTATAAACGCCTTCAGTTACTACCATTCCGCAAACGCCTGCTTTTCAATAAAGCTAAACTAATTCACAAAATCCTGCATCGGAATGCCCCAAATTACCTTTGGCCTTTGTTTAAATATAATGCTAGACACAGTAAACGTTTAAATATACTACACATTCCGAAGCCTAGGATTGACTTATACAAAACAAGCTTAACGTACTCTGCATCTCAGCTGTGGAACAATCTTCCACAAGAAATCAAAGACATCACCAATCCCTATTCATATAATCGCAAATTATTCGAACACTATCTCAATACGGATTACCTTCCCCCTTAATAATTGAGATATTAATAATAATAACAAAACCCTAGTATAACAGCCAATCACCTTTTTGTAGGCCAGTATATTCCACATGGCTAATAACAAGTGTCAGACCATTATCTAATATTACTGTGTCGTGTACTTTTGATGTTTGCATTTTGCCCATGCCTTTATAATGCATATCTTTTATATTGTTACTGTTCTTTGTTAGCCTTGAATGATGTGTGAATGAAATAATGTATGAAAGAGAGTGATAGAAGGGCAGAATGTTAGACGGGCCTGCGTGCC
>OY992879.1:24400096-24440096 GCA_963921405.1 Cepaea hortensis | reverse complement strand
GAACTCTACTTTATCCAAGCGCAATGAAAATACAAACAAAGACAAGACGGGGAAAAGTTTGACGAGCACGCCATTCAAACGTCGGATTTCTTCAACGCCAACTTCACACGTGTGGTCTAATGAATCTGCAGACACTGATCCCAAGCTCAAGCTGGACGACCATCACAGTTCAGTAGCCCAATCTGATGAGACTAACACATCATCTTTAGTCACTCTTTCCTCAGCCGAATCACACAACCACAACGCATGTCGTGAACTCTTCCAGGCTTTGGAGGACAGGCTAAAAGACTTTATTTCCAACAACACAACTAATATAATTGCCGTGTTTAAAGAAGAAAACGCTCGCCTTCAAAAAGAAATCCGCCTCCTTAAAGAAGAGAAGGACACCTTTAAAACAACAATCGATACCTTAAAACTAAAGAGTGCACAGTCATTTGACAAAAGTGCACAAACAGGAAGTATTCATAGTGCTGCAGAGGTGTGTATGACCAGTGGATGTTCGTCGCAAATAGACATACAGTTAGTTTCCACAGGCTGCAAAACTACTAAACCTGTAGAACGCTCACCATCCATCTACCCTATTGATGTGCGTGTCAGCAATAGATCCCAGGCCTCAAGTGTAGACTCTCCAGCAGCAGACGAGAAGTTAAAGAACTCAGCCACTACCACTACTGAACATCAACAACCAGCCCAAAACAAGCAACGACTATAATAAACAAGAACGCATGAAAGATAACAGCGATCAGTGGCAAGAAATAAAACGGGCGCGTCAACAGCGTGAAATAACAATTGATGACAGTGCAACTCATGTCGTCATTGGGGACTCTCTGCTAAAGGGAATCTATAGTGACCGCATGTCATCTTCTGACAGCGAAACTACCTCGATCTATCCGCTACCAGGAGCTGACATTGACAGACTGACCTTTACACTGCGGAAATTCAAGGTGAATGATAGAATTAGAAGAACAACAGTCCATATCGGTGTCAACAATATTATGAACAATCAAATCATAAGCACCTCACAACTCGCTACATTGGAGGTGTTGTTGCGCAAGAAATTTCCTAAAGCATCTATTTTCTTTTCATCAATCATCCCGACATGTTATGGATTCCAACGCCGCACTGCCGATGCTGGCAATCTGACTCTACATAAAGTTTGTCAAGAAACTAACAACGCTTTCATTAATAATACCCCGTATTTCACATCGCCTTCCGGGGCTCCCAAGAAAAAACTATATAAGGATCAACTACATTGTTCAAAACTAGGAACTAGCATACTAGCGAAGAACATAAAATATCCTGAACGTACACAACAATTAGAACCAGTTTCAGTTACAGGAGTAAACCGATCTTCACCTCCGGCTGTAGCCATCTCTCAGTGTTCAGAAAACACTCAACCTCTGCCCACCCCACCCTTGCCTATTCCCCAGGAATACAAGGCTGTAAATAGCGACCCAGGCTCCAATCCCAATGTTGCTAACTATGGTGCATTGTTTCCTCCCTTGCCCATAAAACAGTCTCCACCTAGCGTGTCAAAGAAGACACCGATAAACAATGTTGCGGTGCCCCCGATGTCTGCTTCCAATGTAGGCACTTCCAGTAGCTCTCATAGCAGTGGTCCCTCGTTGGACGGTAATCCACACTCTTATCAGTGGAATTGTCAACTTCAACAGCTAATGCAATACAATCTTGCAGCCCTGCACCAAGCTTTAATGATGTCACTTCATCACAGACATTTTCCTATCCCCTATAATAGTCGTAACTACCACTAAATAAAGTTCCAAAACCTCTGAAATTTTTCTACCACAGGCGACATCATCTTTTCATTGTGTAATGTTCGCCAATCACGATCAGTGGCTCAACAAAGATGGTGTACATATAGGCCATCTCAACATCTATCATTTGCTCAATAAATTACCTGAGCTTTCAGTAATACTGTGCAAACAGTTCCATGTGTTTGGAATCACAGAAAGTCGTCTCAACGACAAAATAACCGACTCTGAAATATCTATTAAGGGGTTTAAAGTAATTCGAAGAGACGCAAATCAAAAATTAGAGACAGGTATTGCTGTATACATTTCAAATTCTCTCAACGGTTCCCGTAGCAGTGATCTCGAGATAGAAGAGATAGAATGTGTTTGGTTAGAGGTGAAGCCAGTCAGCCAGCAACCGTTTCTCATTGGATACCTATATCGAAATCCTTGTGCTGGGTATAGTTGGTATGACTGTTTCACTGCAATGATGGATAGGGTGTTTACAGCAGGTAGAGAAGTCATGACATTAGGTGACTTTAACATAGATATTACTAAATCCAACCAGACATGGGAAGATATCATTCTATCTTACAATTTCAAACAACTAATAAATCGTCCCACAAGAGTTACAGACACCTCCTCAACTATAATTGATCATATATATGTTACTTGTCCAGTTAATATTACGGAATGTTCTGTTCCTGTTAGTGCAGTTAGTGACCATTACCCAATATGTTGTATATGGTCGAAAATTGGGTTCAAAACTCCTAAAAATAAACATTTCCTGACCCGGATGATGCACTAGCCTACTGGACAAAGACAGTCTACAATGTATTTGATAAACATGTGCCAATCAAAGAAGTTCGATCAAGAATCAACATAAGTCCCCGTGGGTCACTAGCAAAGTTCTCAAAATCATGAGAGAACGAGATACAGCACACAAAAATAAAGATTTTATCAATTACCACAGACTAAGAAATAAAGTTAAATATGAGATTCGTAGGATAAAGAAAGATCATTACAAAAATTTGATTGTAGATAAATCAAATAACACAAATATATGGAAGGCTATTAACTCGCTAACCAACAAGAAATACGCTTCAGAGTCAGCAATACCAAACTCTATAACATGCGAAGATTTCAGTTACTTCTTTCAATCAGAAATAGAGAATCTAAAGTCCTTAATACCAGACTCGGTATGTAATTTAAGTTCACTGTCATCATGCTGTGAAGGGAAGTGCTCTAGAAATATTCCCCCTGAGATTCCCTTGATGTCTGTTGCAGAAGTATATAAATATCTCTCGAATCTCAAGGCAACAAATTCAGAAGGCCTAGATGGTATCAGTAATAGAATTCTTCGGTGTGCTGCACCTATTATTAGTGAGTCCTTAACGTTCATATATAACCAGTGCCTATCCAAAAACTACTTTCCATCTGCCTTTAAAGTTGCTAAAGTGTATCCTCTACTTAAAAATGGCTCAACTGATATTAGCGTCTTGGGTAATTATAGACCTATTTCCTTACTATCGTCGCTATCAAAGCCATTAGAAAAACACATGCATAAAATAACACTACATCATTTAATTAACAACTATCTTCTTCTTCTTCTTCTTCGTTCATCCGGAGTCTTTTTTCGGATGTGATTGCGTTGTGCCTGTTTACAGCAGAGCTGCGTTCTTGCGCCGTTAGGCCGACACATCCGACTTCTGCGGGCATTTGTTGACCGGGTTAAACTTCCCGGGGTAACAACTATCTAATAATTGACACTCAATCTGGGTTTCGACCTAAATATTCTTGCCATAGTGCCCTTACAAAAATGACCGATAACTGGCATCTTTGTACCAACAATGGTAACATTTGTGGAGCAGTATTTGTAGACTTTAAAAAGGCCTTTGATATGGTAGATCATGATATTTTAATTAGAAAATTAAAACACATGAAGACTAGCAACAATATGGTGAACCTAATTACGTCATTTTTATCAGACAGACAACAAGTAGTGTCCTTCAATAACTGTCTATCAAGACCCACACAACTTAATTTTGGGGTGCCTTAGGCTCAATACTAGGTCCGCTGCTTTTTGCAGTGTATATTAACGATCTTCCTTTATACCTCAATACTTCGTGTGATCTATTTGCGGACGACTGCACTATTTATACAAGTCAAGAGAGCCTTTGTGACTTAGAGAGCTCTTTACGAAACGAAGTTGACAACCTTAGTAGATGGAGCAATGAAAATCGCATGTTAATTAACATCGACAAAACCAAATCCATGCTAATAACGACCAAACAAAAACTACAGACCCTAGCCATAACTGGGATACCGCTCGAGCTCCACGTGGACACGTTACCTATAATTAATGTAAATGAACATAAAACATTAGGTCTTTTAATTGACAGACATTTAAACTGGAGCCCTCATGTTCACGCCCTTACCAAGAGAATAGCACAAAAAGTTTACCAACTTGCTAAAATTCAACACTTTTTGGATGAAAGCACACGTAAAATATTCTATGCATCCTATATCCAATCACCTCTCGATTATTGTTCCACAGTCTGGGATGGCTGCCCTAAATCTAATATGAAACAATTGTGTTCGCTTCAAAACCGCGCTATACGTCTAGTTTCTAGCATAAAGCACGTTGAAAGTAATAAATTATACAGCCATCTAAGACTTCTACCACTTCAAAAGCGCTTCCTTTTTAACAAAGCCAAATTAGTGAATAAAATTATATCTGAAAATACTCCAGAGTATCTTCTACCGTTAATTCAATCTAATGCAATGAACAGTAAGCGCTTAAATTTATTACAGATTCCTAAGCCTAGATTGGACTTATACAAAACTTGTTTCGCATATTCTGGTGCTCACTTGTGGAATAGCCTTCCACCAGAACTGAAAACACCAATGAGTCCCTACACATTTAACCGAAAACTGTTTCAATACTTACTTCATACCGACTATATGCCTCCATAAGTCACCTACTAGTATCATTTTTCCACTATCATTCTTCACTGTATGTGTGTGAACGAGACAGTGGGTGAGAGAGTGAGTGAGAAAGAGTGTGAGTGGAAGAATTAGTATGAGTGAGAGTGAGAGAGTATGCATGCGCGTGTGCCTGAGTGAGTGTAAAAGTGAGTGAGTGTGTGGACATATGTGTGAGAGATTTAGTTAGAGAATGAGTGAATCTGAGAGAGTGGGTGTGTTGTGTGTCTGCCTGTCTGTGTGATAGAGTGTAAAATTTAGTGAGTGAGTGTGAGTTAGAGAGTCATCGAGTAAATGAGTGAGTAAGGGAGCGTGAGTGAGTGAGAGAGACTTTGTTGGTATGCGTGTATGTGCGCGAATGAGTGAGTGTGACAGCGAGTGAGTGTGTAAAAGAGAGAGCGTGGGTGAATGAGAGAGTGCATGAGAAAGTGTGATGTATGTATGTGCATGTCTGGATGTGTGTATGGGTGCATATGTGTGTACATGTGTGTATCTGTGTGTGCCTCTGTGTGTATGTCTGTACGTGTGTTAAGGTGTGCGTTCATGTGTTTATATCCGTTTATATGCATGTGCGTGTATGTATGTGTGTATGGATGAGTGTGTGTGTGTGCTCGTGTATGTATTGTATATCTTTTTTATGTTTAAGTGTGCATGCATGCAGTGTATGCGAGGGAGTGTATATTCGGGTGTTGTGTGAGTACGTGTGAGTAAGTATATGGATTTGTGCAGGTGGGTGTATTGCGTGGGTATGATGTGTGTGGGTATGTGTATGTACATGTGTGTGAGAGAGAAGAGAGAGAGAGAGAGAGAGAGAGAGAGAGAGAGAGAGAGAGAGAGAGAGAGAGAGAGAGAGAGAGTTGAGCGCACGCATGTCATCTAACATGCTGATCCATATGTTTTGTGTATTCTCATTTTTTTTTCATATTATCATTTTGATGCACTTGATTTTAACATGCATAAAATGAATTCATTTAAATTACTGTAAAGCAAGTGAGAGAGTTAGTGAGTGTAAGTGAGAGAGAGAGTGTGAATGAGTGTGAGAGTTTGTGTATGTAAAGAGAGAGAGAGAGGGAGGGAGACAGAGAGAGAGAGAGAGAGAGAGAGAGAGAGAGAGAGAGAGAGAGAGAGCAAGAGAGAGAGAGAGAGGGAGAGAGAGAAAAAAGAGAGAGTTGAATTGCATCACTAATTTTCACGCTACATAATGTATATGTACAATTTTTTCTCCACTTCTTGCAATTGCGAGAATTCTTACGACGATTGTCTCAATTGTGTGTAAAGTGTGGGAGTTTGTTCTTATTAGTTTCAGTGATCATGTGAGGCATCATGTATTTGTCTAGATGTGAGGATGTATGTATGGGTGTGTATGTGAGGGATATGTGTGTGTGTGAGGGATATGTGTGTGTGTGTGTGGGGGGGGGGAATGTGTGTGTGCCTGTGAGAGAGAGCGAGAGAGAGAGAGAGAGAGAGAGAGAGAGAGAGAGAGAATTGAGTGCTCGCATGTCCTGTAACATGCCATTCCATATTTTTCGTGTATTTTCATCTTTCACATTATCATTTTGTATGTATGACACTTGATTTTATCATGTATAATATAACATTACTGTAATGTGAGTGAGAGCGTTAGTGAGAGAGAGAGAGAGAGAGAGAGAGAGAGAGAGAGAGAGAGAGAGAGAGAGAGAGAGAGAGAGAGTTGAATTACATCACTAATTTGTAAGTACAAAATGTATATGTACAATTTTTCTTTATTTTCTTTACAATTTCGCGACAATGCTCACGACAATCATCACTGTATGTGTGTGTAAAGTGTGGGAGTTTGATCATAATAGTAGGTTGGGGGATGGGGGAATGTGTGTGTGGGTGGATTCGTGATGTGTGTGGGTGGGCTCAGGATGTGTGGGTGGGCGGGGTGGGATTGTGTGGGTGGGTGGGGGATTTGTGTGTGGGTGGGTGGGGGATTTGTGTGTGGATGCGTGCGAGATGTATGGGTGTATGGGGAGATGTGTTTGTGGGTGGGATGTGTGTTTGTCTAGGTGGTTGTGGGTGAGTGGGTGGAGGAGGATATGTTGGTGGATGATTGATGATGGGTCATGGGATGGGTGGGGGTATATGTGTGGGTGGGAAGATGTGGGTGTGGGGATATGTGGTGGGTGGGAGATGTGTGCAGGTGGGGGTAGTTGTGGGTTTGGGGATGTGTGTGTGGGTGAGGGAGGTGTATGGGTGTGGGATGTTTGGGTTGATGGGTGGGGAGTGTGTGTGGGTGAGAGATGTGTGGGTGAATGTGTGTGGGTTAGGGGAGGGGTGCGTGATGGGTGTAGGTTATGGATATGGAGATGTGTGTGTGGGTGGGGGATATGTCTGGCTGGGTGGGGGTGTGTGTGGCTGGATGGAGGATGTATGTGTGGGTAGTGAGGGTGATTGTAGTTGGGGGATGTGTGGATGGGTAGGAGATGTGTGGATAGATGTGTGTGTTAGATGTGTCTTTGGAATGTGTGTGGGTGTGGTGTTGTGTGGGAGGGGAGCTGGGTGTGGATAAATGATGTTTGTGTGGTAGTGTGAAGGTGTGGTTGGGTTTTCGGGTGGGTGAAGGATGTGTGTGAGGGTGGGGGATGTGTGCTTAGATGGGTGGTTGGGATGTGTGAGTTCGGGTGGGTAGATAGGAGATGTATGTGTTGATGAGTGGGTAAGGGATGTGTGGGTGTTAGTAGTTGAGGGATAAGTACGTGTGTCTAGGGATGTGTGAATGGATGAATGTATGGGTTGGGGATGTGTGTGCGTGGATGGGAGGTGTCTGTTTTTGAATGGGGAATGTGTTGGTGGGTGGGGATGTGTGTGAGGGATGTTTGTATGGGTGGGGAAATTGTGCGTGGGTGGGGATGTGTGTGTATATGGGTAGGGGTGTGTGGTTAAGGGATGTATGGCTGGGGGAATGGGTGGATGGAGTATGTGTGGTTGGGTAGAGGATGTGTGGGTGGGTGATTGTATATGAGTAAGTGTGTGTGGTTAAGGGATGTTTGGTTGGGGGATGGGTGGATAGAGGATGTGTGGGTGGGTAGAGGATATGTGGGTGGGTGAGTGTGTGCAGGTTAGGAGATGGTGGGGGTTGTTTGTAGGTGTGGGCTCGGGATCTGTGAGTGGGCTGGGGGAGATGGGAGATTATGTGGGTGAGTGCGGAATTTGTGTGTGGGTAGGTGCGGAATATGTGAGTTGACGCGGAGATGTGTGTGTGGCTGAGGAATGTGTTTGGCTGGGTGGTTGGAGGTGTTTGGGTGGAGGAGGATATTGGGTGTGTGATTGTTGGTGGGAAATGGGACGGGTAGAGGATATGTCAGTGGGTGAGAGGTGTGTGTGGGTGGGGAGATGTGTAGGTGTAGGGATGTGGTGGATGGGTGGGGGAATGTATTGTATGTGTATGTGGTTGGGTGGGGGAGTTAGAGTGAATGGGGGATGTGTAGGTGGGTGGTGGATGTGTCTCATAACATAGTAATATGCATTGTTTATGTTTACAAAATTCATGTGACAATGTTTTTTTCCTATGCACTGTTGATGAAAGAAAGATGAGTGATTGGACGGGCCGAATGTAAAACCGGCCTGCGTGCCCAATTTGTTACCCTATGAAAATAAGGTCTGTTCGTTCGTTCGTTCTCTCTCTCTCTCTCTCTCTCTCTCTCTCTCTCTCTCTCTCTCTCTCTCTCTGTTTTTTTTTTTAAACAGTGTTTAATATTTATTATGTACTCTGTCTCACAACACGCATACTAGAAACTCAAATGTTACATGTTTGCCCATAATCTTCTTGCATACAGGTGTGAAAGTCTCCAGCTTGTGTTCAACATTGTTTTGTTGACTCTCATTCGCACAAATTCCTACTCTCAGTCTTCTCATCCCCTTTCTCTCACTTCACTGTCACTCCTCATATTCTTATGTTATGTACATGTTACCACAATCACATAAGTTCCTCTTACCAATTGTACCTGTCTTTCCAATATACAATATTGTGATAAACCCTGAATAGTATATAAAATTGGACTCGCATGCAATATTGCAAGCACTATTCTACCTTTCACTCGCCCCTCATTGTCAACTCTGTGACATCAATAAGTATCACTGGTAGTAGTGTCTCAGTTAACTTCTTCTTCTTTTTCTTTTATGTTGTGGGTGTCATCTGTGATGTATCGTGGTTTCAGACCCACTGTCAATCTTACTGCTTTAGTAGATGCAGCTTCTTGTTTTTGTTCCCTTTGCGATCATTTCTCAGTTTCTACCAACATCTCATTTTATACGTTCTGTGTTACAATCAGGTAATAGCACAATAACTAATGTTACAATTACATGCATACTGTTTATGAATATACATGGCATGATGATTATGATCGTACTAATATATTGATGTTTATGTATGTACTGATAAGCCATTACAATGATATTATTTATATCTATATGTATTATGAGTTTTGTTTATTGAATGATTGTGATTGTTATTAACTATTACTCCCTTAGTTGGTTCTGGCTGGTATTTGTCTTCTGTGACTGTATCTTCTACCATTCAGATTCTCAATCTTCGCTTGAGTTGCCTGTTTCAGTCCCTTCAGTCAGCTAGTGAGGTACCTTCGACACTATCTCTTATGCTCAGTCTTTTATCCGCCTTATCTCTCTGAAATTAATAACAGCCTTGGGTGTATATATCCCTACATACATATGCATATTTACATTCACAATTGCATATTATTTTACCGCAATTATATCAAATTTCCTACATTGACATGTTGTTCTCATGGTCAGTACACCAACGTGCTAACTACTGGACCAGTCACCTTGTATGAACGAATGGTTCCCTGGATGATAGCATTACTATATGCCATATTGTATTATCGGGATTCTGTCCCTAATCTGATCAGATCATCTTGTCATATAGTCAATGTGACGTTTCCTAGGCCATGTCATGGCTATCATTCACAGATCTCATCTATATATTTTAACCACAATATTACACATATTTACTGTTTTTACCTCTAATGACTTTACCATACCGTAATGTCAGTTACATCAACATTATACCTATCAATGTCTTCATTCTAATATAACAATTATATATGCACCCATCACATACATATGGCATTTATATCCTCTATACACAATCTACAATATACATATCACAAGATAAGAGTTTCACGTTGGAACCTGTGATGTCTCCTTAACATGTAGTATTGTACAATGATATGCGTCTTCTTGTGTAAGATATGTTGTTATTGATTTGAACTTATCTATTTCTTTTGTCTTCTCTTTCCTTTCCTCATCTGTTAAACCTATACTTTTCCAATACCTATTCTAATTCCTTATTTTGATGTCTTGTGTTCGTTTATTGATTTGATCTTTTAGACTTCCTTCTTGTTGCCATTGTGCTAACAGAGCGTCTATATCCGTGTACCGTACCTGTGGCCTCTTTGGGGGAATTTCATTCTCCCAACCCGATTCTGTGTAGTCTGTAACATCTGTTTGTTTTATCTTCACCTTCTCTTTTGATCTTTCTTCTTGACTGTTTATCTTCTTGTACACAATATCTTCGTCCTGTAACCTATACCCAGATACTGACCCATTCTCTTGTGCTGAACATGCTTGTTGTACCATTTGTTTTTCTAACCTTTTAGCACATGCGTGAGTCAAGTATGGCAGAAAATATTGTTTTACCGTTGCTGTGCTGTCGTTGAATTGTGGGTAATTCACTCTAAAGTTTTCAACCCCAAAGATTGTTTTCTCCATTTCGTACTCTGTTAGGTCTGGCCTAAAAATTAATGTATCCCACGTCAGTTCCTGCTGTGGCAACTGTCTTAGTTGTTCGTAATTATCAACTGGTCCATGCCTGTCGTCCCTGACCGTGTTGTCATCGTCGAGAGTCGTTCTCTGTACGGTTCCTGTACTAGGGTCACTTGTTTGTCCTTGATTTCTTCTGTATTCGTCGTCTGTCTTGTAAATTTCTGTTCCTATGTCTGACGCGTCATCCTCTACTTCAATTTTAATGTCCTCTGTTGGAAATGTCCATGCCGCATTGCAATCTGCTATTTCTAAGTTCTCTTTTTCCCATTTCTGTGTTTCCTGGGGTGTGCACTCTTTGACCTTTGGGATATTACCCAAGATTAGCTCTGTTGTGGGATGTGGTAACACTGCCGCTTTTACCTGCCCTTTGTAGTAAGGACAGTCAATGTCTGTTCACGCTACTCTATACTGCTCTAACGCACCGCCAAACGTTCTGCACGACACTATGTCGTCTGTATAGTCTTCGTCTCTTACAATCTTCCTGTCTACCCCCACAATTGAAGTCCCTGTGTCTCTAACCATTTTCACTGCAAAACCATTTACTAACGCTCGTCGAAAGTTCAGATTTCCGTTTGTTATGTATGCAGAGTTGGCTTCCTGCATATACACTTTGTTGTCAGTCCTGTCACCCGGACTGTCATATATATGTGTTGCATTCGTGTCTTGTTGTTCGTCCTCGTCGCTGCTGGACATGGCGTATGCCATGTTGGTGTCTTCATTCAGTTTTCTCAGACTACATATCCTTGCCAAGTGACCATAGCTTCTACACAACCAGCATTTCAGACTGTCTCTATAGTCTGCATACCTATTGTTTCTTCTGACCGACATGTTCTTGAGGTATGACTTATACTCAGGATTTCGGACGCACATTTCCAACGACCCGTGTTGGCGACCACAATATTTACATTCCATTACTGGTCCAGTTCGAACTACTTCGGCTTGTCTCGATGGGACTTGTGTATATCTATTCGTTGGTTGATATTTACTTCTGGGTCCGTATGATTGCCTTCGATCAGAGAACCTGGCAGCTGCTCCTACTATAAGCTCTGGCTGTGCCCCCTCTGCAAAAATCTCCCTATGGGCATTATAATTCGCCTCGCCCTTGGACTCCATTTCAGATATTGTGGCGCATTTATTTTCAAGCAGGAACGTTGCCAAGGAGTCTGGCACAGCTGAAATAATTTTATCTCTCAGCATCAGGTCTCTGAGCTTTTCGAAGTCGTTGCCTACCCTAGCTGCCTTCAGCCATTTGTCATATAAAGATTGGGTTTCGGCAACAAACTCCATGAAGGTTTGGTTCGACTTCGGAGTCAGCACGCTGTATGCAGTTCTAAGGCCAGCCTCATCTAAACTGAAATGTGCCAAGATTCATTCTTTGACATAGTTGTAATCAGTTCGCATATGCCCTGGGATGACCTCTACTACCTTCAATGGTTCCAGGGCCAAATGCTTATGGAAGAGGATCGCCCACTCTTCAACTGGCACCTTGTAGTGGTTCATCAACACTTCGAAGTTGGTAACCCATGCAGAGATGGAATCCCCTTGTGCAAAGTTCCTGATTATACCTTGATATCTTCGAATGGGGTCCAACGCTTTGGCTGCCAATTTAGTTTTCGCAACTTCAGTCTCTTTCTCCAGTTCTAGCATCTTTACTTTAATACTACCCCCGACATCTTTGTCTTTCAATGTTAATTGTACTGCTAGTTTCTCTTTTTCGAAAGCTAGTGCTGCCTCTTGTGCTGCTAATTTTTTTTCTTCAAGCTCTGCTTGCGCTGATAATTTTTCCCTTTCAAACTCTCTGACTGCTGCTCTGTCTTCCCGCTCGGGCTTCTGATGTTCACTCACTTTATTCTCCGCCCATGTCATAAGCTCTTTTCCTGTGAAACCACACTTCTCCCCTAGAGCTGTAAAGTCTGCCAAGGTAGACATGATTATCTGCTATCTATTAGTTTGAATATCTGTATCCCTATCTGTACACGCAGTCCGTGATTTCGCTAATCTTGTTTTGGTAACCTGTAACCTGTAACAAAAAAGGTTAACTAACTAACACCATCCCTGTGGAAGAACAATCTAATTCATCAGGCTGATTGCACCATATCACCAAAGGTGTCTGATAGCTCTCTGTAATTGAGCAGTACACATAGACAATTAATTAGAATTAACTTGCCCTGTATATGCAGCAATGATGTTTCCAGTGGCTTGACCCCGATGCTAGGTTCACTTCCGCTTGCTTCCGGGCTTGATACAAATCAGCGTGGCAGTCCCCGTTTCACTCACAAGTCGACAAGGATAAACTTGGTCGTCAGGTGCAGCTCCTCAATAGAGGTGTATATATCTCCTAGGGTACTAGTCGCCGTCCGAGGACACATTTCTGGAACAGATACTAGTTTTGACCTGATTAGTCTATGAAAGCACTATAATGCATGCAGCCCCCCAGAAGACGGCTTTACACTGTTATTCTAGTGGCTCCTTGGCATTACTTTGAACTTTTGGGGAACTTTAACTATTGCACTTTATATGCACCCTGCACAATTAGCCAACCATTGCTGTTGATCTTCTACGTGGGTTCCATTGCTGTGGTTGATAGCCATGCTTGTTTGCTTTGCTGATACTCATTGTGAAAAGTGTTCACTTTCACTAACAATGTCTATTTTCACTGTCGGCATTGTTTTTAAAGAGACCAGATAACGTCTGCAGTATTTACATAATGTTCTCACACCCGTCGTTAAGCGCCCCCTTATCGAGTACTTTAATATCGTTGTCTTCGTATTGTTCAACTTTACATCCAATACTGTTTAATACTAGTATATACTTTGCCATCTATGGTGTATATAGACTCAGTTCAGTATTCAGGAGTATAGTCATTCTCATCACTGTGCTGAGAACACACCAGCACCATGTATTCCAGACAAACAACCTCACCTAGGTGATGCTTCTCCGGTCACGTGAAGAGTTCTCCGCTATCTCTCGTGGCATCCAGATGTTTGGACATCCATGACAAACACTGTCTAATGAGAGTCTTCAATCTAATTCACACTATGAATTTCCTCTGTTATTTAACTGATTGTTAATCAGAGACTTCTAACACTATTGTCACTGTTACCTGGGAAATCTTAATTGATCTATTGTCACTGGTTGTAAAGATTCCCCATATTAACACCACAATCTGAATGTTCCAGGTATTTCTAAAAAATTATATGAATGTTCCTGTTATTAGTGTTATATATATATATATATATATATATATATATATATATATATATATATATATATATATATATATATATATATATATATATATATATAATGTTCTGACTGTTCAGTGATACAACTATCACTTGCTAAACATAAGTATCATCAGCATATCCTGCTCATCAGAAGCCAGGTTCCCGCAGACCAACTGGGGTATAAGCCCAATGTAGAGGCCTCTCAGCAACTTCTGTGTTCAAATTCTGAGCCATCATCTTCTAAACTGTGTTCTAGCTTCACTGTTGAATATCATAGCACACCAACGTGGAACCTGTTGAGTAGAGAGAGCAACTCCATCCGGACCGGAATTAGTTGAGTGTAGGCCAATAGCAGCACTCAGATCTATAACAGAGATCTGATCTCTGTCATACGGCCAAATAGCTCATCACATTGTCTGAGACATGGCAACACTAGGAAAGAATAAAGGAACGGGTAGAAACCCAGCAGATGCCCTACTGGAAGATCCTACCATTTCACATTCCCCTCCTTCCTCCCAACCATCCTCAATCTCTCTAATTATTCTTCCACTACATTGTCCTCAACTCCCTGAGTAAAATGATATATCACACAAGCTAGTTGAAGCCACACAATAGGATACTAGTGCCGACGCTCCTATGATACTTTCTTGCACCGCACTTATAGAACATTCTATCACCGCACCTATAATACATTGTATCACTACACCTATAATACATTATATCACCGCACAGTACTGTACTCTATTCCTAATCATACTCTAATTTAGATATGATTAATAGAATACCATATGCCTATTTCCGGTTGATGATTGAGACTATGCAATCACTGATTGGATCTATGTCCGCCGATACATTATCAACACTTTGACACTATAGTCTCTTTCAATTACACAACTCGGAAACTGCACCGATCCTTCAAACTTGAGAAATTTTGGTCGTCTAACTCCACTTGTTTACCGCAACGCTTTTTAAGTCGGGGCTTGAGTGACGTTACCAAACTGTCTAGACGCAGAGGCGTCGAGAAGTTGTTTTTCTCTTTATTTTTCCCAACTCAATGTGAACATCTGACTGGTGTCACTTTTCATCTGGGAAATTATCTCCTGTCTGTGATCTAGTGAACCTTCTCTACATCACAAGACTCCATCCGACTTCTGGCCAGACATTCCGTCTACCACTTCAAAAGCCAACTACCGCCATGGCAGACGTCTGGCGTTATTATTCGTTTCTCGAACAACAACTTGTTAACAAAATGCCGACCGGGTGTAGACATCTTGACGCGACTTATTTTTCTCAGTCTTTACAACATCAAAGGGTTTCTGGTGTTCTTTGCATACGAATGTCGGGTCTTGTTTGTCATCGATCGAAACTAACAAGTTTTTCCGCGACACACAATCCCAGTACAGTGCTCGAACGTTCCCGATGCCCAGTCTGTCACATTTTTACCGCGTTTTGAGTGCGCCTGCTCTTTTACCACTCTGTGTCTTTGCCAGTCGTCTTCTGGACGTAGTGTTTGGCTTAATTATCGCCACCGGGCGCCGATGATGTGCCAAAGAAAGTCCGGGCGAGCGTGCACGAACTCCGTTGCACAGTCCAAACTCTATTCCACCTCGAAAAACACACGTAAACTACAAACATTTAGGCAAAACCACGTTCCATTCTAAAGGAGGAAAAAATGTCCCGCTATCTTGCTTCAAGGAAGTTACTACATAAATCACTGATCAACGATGATTAAATACACCACATTAACAGTTCACACATTCTGTCCATCAATCACTGGGCAACGGTGGTTAATTAATCCTTCTGTCCATCAATCACTGGGCAACGGTGCTTAATTATCCCACATTACCTCATTACACATCATGCTCATCAATCACCGGACAAAGGTGGTTAATTACCCCACATTAACCGTTCACACATTGTGTCCATCTAGGTGGCACTGGATAGCGTCATTCTGTGTGATTGTACAATGTATTTGTTGTCGTCAATCGAATTTCTTCTTGGGCGTCCTCATGGTCGTGTCGCAGATGATCTTTGATGTGGGGCCAGTGATGGAGTTGATGTTGCAATCTAACGACATGGCCAAACCACTTGATCTTCTGTCTTTCAACAAATGTGGCACAAGGTGTTAATCCCACTGTCTGTCTGATAACAATATTTCTTACTCTGTCTCGGATTGTTAAGTTGGCAGCTTAGGCATCTCATTTCGCAGGTGTTGATTTTGCGAAGGTGTAATTTGGATAAAGTCAAAGTTTGCGATTGGTAGCATAGGGTTGGTGTGAATATGCTGCTGATTATCTGTCGTTTTGCGGAGATGGGTATATTTGGACGTTTCAATAAGGGTGATAGTTGACATGTAAGTGCATTAGCTTTTTGACATCTGATTTTGATTTCTCTGTTCTGTCTGCCATCGTCGGTGATCATACTTCCAAGATATTTGAATTCTTTAACTTGATTTCAGAGATGTGCTATTTATATGTATACTTAGTGGGCCCTGCGATCTGCTAACTTGCATTACTTCGGTTTTGGCTGTTGTTATACTCATATTGTATCCCCTGCATGTTAAACTCAGATTATTAATATGATTTTGCGGTCTGCGCTCGTCGCTATAAAACAGGCACTGATCGTCTGCAAATAGAAGTTCATTTATTTCTTGCGGATCAATTGTTTCATTTGGAGTAAAGAGTTCAAAATTTTCTGAATGTGTTCTGGCAAGACTTGCGTCTTTGGACATTCTATCCATGTAGTTATTAAATAGCAGGGAAGAGAGCACACATTCTTGTCTCACTACTGCATTGACTTCAACATATCTGATATACCTTCTGTGTTCTTACTGCACTTCGGCTCGAGTGGTACATGGCTATGATGTTTCCTAGTAGTTGCCCTTGTATCCCATAGTCTTCAAGGACAGTCCATAATTTGTATCTGAATACTCCATAGAAAGTCATTCCTGATCTAAATAAATGTTTTGCATATCATTTACAGGACATCGCTGTCAACATCAGCATCTTTCAGCTGTATGTTGATTTCTTGGCAAGATTACTGTCAAACGTTGTTCTTGATGATAATATCACGAAGTTCTTACGATGATATGTTCATGATATTGTCGTGTGATGGTCGTTGTCTAGGTAACGATACTCATGGTGTGTCAATGGAGATATCTAACTGTCTTGCAATATAACTCACCCCCGCAGTGCATATTCACCAGTCATTAAACAAGATTCCGTTGGCGCACATAATCCTTTATTCCAGAAATAAGACGGACAGACGGAACATGTTTATACATCCAGAAATAATGTAATCCATAGAATATAAATATCCTCCTCACAATTTAACCAGCACACATCAATGCCTTCTCAAGCCTGCTTCATATCAAATCCACAATACAGGTAATCCAGCTACTATCCACGGCTGCATCTCCTACAATAAACCCACACATTGGGTTGGAGCCACTGCTCAACTATGCAACCCACTCTGGGTTTAGGCACTCACTCACTATAGAACCCACTCTGGTTCCGGCCTGTCTTCACAACTAGGAGAACAACCAAACACCGTTCTCCATGGACTACCGAATCCTCCGGTATCTCAAACTCAACTCCCCTGAAGTCCCTTGACTTCACACACAAATACACTATCTCTCGCCCCATCCCCCCCCCCCCCTAGTGGTTTTTCCTCTACCCTCACTATTTTATTTCTCAGGACTGGCTGTTTTTTCATAGCCAGGTCAGTCACTTTACTGTCTCCCACTTTCATCTCCATTCTTTCTCATGCCCGGTCACTCAACTCAATGTCAATGACCCAGGCTTATGTCATCACCCCCCTCTTAAAAGAAAACTTCGTTTTCAAATATTGGGAGACTAAAACTTACTAAACATGTGACCCAGACATATTGCCTGGGTAGCCCTAAGTATGGCCCCACCTTACTCTAGCTACCACACTACATAATACATCAAATTCTCATAGTATACTCCTATATTCGTCACACATAAATACAACCATCTTTCTATCTTGTGTACCAATGCATGAACTAATACATCACATAATAATAATACATCATAGGAAAGCATTATACTTATGTACCCACAGGTCTCTTACTACTTCACGACCACACAATACTATTTGTGTACCGACCCTATATCAGGTGGTTCTGTTCTTGCATTAACCCTCCTCTGATTCCTGTCGATGCCGTGTGTACCTTTCATGTACCCATGACTCATGGTACCTCTACAATTACAACATCTGTTTGCTATCCCTAGCCCTGGGTCAATAATGTCGCGAACACTCTTTTGACCTGACTCAACTTTCCTATCTGCATATTGCACCATTACACTTGAGTCTCTGTTTAGTCTGAACTCTTTATTCAATCTTGGCCCATATATCTGGCACCTTGCTTTCTGCTGCATACGCCTTATGCCTATGTGCCCTGCCCATGCACTATCCTGAGCTGTTCTAGTATATCGGTCTCTATGTGCTAAATGTACTGCTCCTTGCCCGCGTGCAGTTCCATTATCTGAAAAGCGGCGAGTGAGAACATTGTTCTTCCTCTCGAAGCACCATCTACCTTTCTCTGACTGCCTATGTTCTACTCTCCTACACCCTTGGGAACATTTGTTCAGAGTAGTATCTTGCCTCTGGGAGCCACTAGCACTATATTTGGGATCCATTCTCATCTGCTCAGCTGTACTATCCTTGTCCTGAGTTCCTGTGTCTACTTCAAGTGCCTCTTCTACCTCAGCTATACTCTCTAATTTAGGTTCTCTTGTGGTAACTACCTCATTACCGCTTACACTATATTTTTGGTCCCAATAAACTACTTCCTCTTCTGTACAATCTTTAACTCCTATAACATTTCCTATGATCAAATCAGCCACTGGTGAGTCCAAAACACACGCTGTCACTCTTCCAGTGATATATGGTGTTTTTACTGTTATTATGGCTAATGGGTAGAACTCTATTGTGCCGTTGAATGTTATGCATCTAATCTTTTTCCCTGTATAATCCGAGGGATGCACTAAATTCTTTCTCACCCCGATGGACGTACATCCGGAATCCCTAATTGTTAACGCTGGCCTATCATTAACAAACCCATGATGCATCTTCAGACTTCCTCCTTCATGTACTGCTGATCCTGCTTTAACTGTGTGACCACATATTAGAACTGGCTGACTGTCTTTTTCAAAAAGAGGTTTGCACCCACTACAATCTTCATTGTTCAGCGTCTCAATTACTTGCGCTGCATTTGAGTGCTCTGTTTCTCTATTCATACATTGATGGCTGAAATGCCCCTTCCTTCCACATTTGAAACAAGTGATCTCCTTCCTTGCGTTACTTGTTGGCTCACTGGCTGGCTGCACGTCACACTACGCTGCCTTGTGTCTCCAGCTCCCACAATTCCAACATCCGGCATAATTTGGACGTCTCCGAAAATTCCCTCTTCTATATGGGTACCGTCCTACTCTACCAACATTGTTTCCTCGGAAACCATTATCATGAAGTTCTTACTGCTCACCTTTCTTTGCTGAATCCACACTTTTCGCCCTTGGTCTGATGACTGGATTCTGGTGCTGTTTAGTGTACGCTGCACAGACTATTTCCTCACTCATTAGTTTCCCAATAGATACGTTAGGATGTGCAGTCATGTAGTTTTGCCCTAACTGAGACATTGTGTCTATGTCCTTTGGTTTACGTTCCTCAAAGAAAGCCACTAAATTGGTATTACATGAAGCTAATACTTTGTCTCTTAACACTAAATCTACTAATTTATTAAAATCTTTCCCTACTTCTGCGAGCTCCATCCATTTGTTAAATGTGTTCTTTACTGTGTTAACATAGTCTGTGAAATCTTGATTTGTCTCTGGCACTAACTGTCTAAACATTGTTCTATATCCATGTTCAGTTAGTTGGAACTTTGTCAGCAAACGTTGACGTAAGATAGTGTAGTTGTTTCTTTCTTCTACAGGTAAATTGAACATGGTGTATAGTGCCTTACCCGTAAGAAACTCGCCAAGTCGCATCGCATACTCCTTCTCTGGAATACCTAACGCTTTGGCTGATGGCTCGAACCTGGCCAAATAATTTTCACGTTGGTCCCGGTCTGTAAAATATGGCAGTTTTAATCTCTGTGACGACTGCGACGGTCTTCTGCTTTCCTCACTTTGACCCTTCGAAGATAGTTCTAGTTTTCTTAACTCGATTTCAGTTTGCATCTGACACTTGATCTTCTCTTTCTCAATTTCCATTTCAGCTAACTTTACTTCCTGTAGACGTTTGTTTTCCATTTCAGCTAGTTTTACTTGCGTCTCTTTCTCTTCCTGTAGACGTTTGTTTTCCATTTCAGCTAGTTTTACTTGTGTCTCTTTCTCTTCCTGTAGACGTTTTGCCTCGCGTTCATTATGTCTCTCCTCTCTTTCCGTCTGTTTTTGTTCTTTTGCTTCGGCATACTCCTGTAACTCTTTATCTTTCAGGCCTATTCGTTCACCTGCTTCAATATATTCCATTAAAGTAATGCATCTTGTACTTGTGGACACGTTGCTGTCTGTCAGCCAATTATAAATGTAAAGACTCTGCTACTAGTCTTTGTGTGCCTTCAATAAGTACATTACCACTCCCTGTGTACGTAAATCGTAGTGCTAATAATGTCACCCTGTAGCAGTCACTCTTCACGCACTAGGTAGTGAGGGGAAAATATCACCTCTACTCCCGCGCATATATCTATAACAAATAGTTGTATAACATGTCTGTAAATATTGTTAAACATACATATAAATACATATACAAACAAATGGATGATAACAATAAGTGTTTTCTATACCACGCTAGACTCACAAGCCAAGTACACGGAGACGGTGATAACAAAGAAATAAACTACAGTAACAACCACAAGCTTGTGTAGGGACACCCACAGTGCGCGTAATATATAAATATAAACTGACAAAGACCACTAGACAGTAGAAATGACGAAAGATCACAATAATAACATATATCCGACCACAACAAATATCATATGTAAATATAACGAAAAGAAGAAAACAGTAAAAAGAACAAATATAAAATGAATAATGTACATAGATCTGACGATAGCCACTTGGACACCGTGTAGAAAGTCGAGACGACCCAATGCTCCACCGCACAAAACAAACTGACTCGTCAGCTGCCTCTCAACAACATACAATGTGTACCTAGACAATTTCTCTTTGCTTTGTCTCCCGTACGTCGCAAAACAATGCAAAAATATCCTACTTATTACGACCACTGGACCACATACAAATAATTACGTAACGCACAACAATAATACTTAGGACGATGAGAGCAAGAGAAACAAAAATTAATCGCCGACAACAATGCAATGGTGAAATCTCATAAAAGTCCTTATTTTGTTCGTTTTAATAGTTATTCGCAATCCGCTGGCAATGTCTACGACACTAGATTTCAAAATGACTGATTGATTTGTTGAGTGGTTCCTGAATTCGCGTGGTGAGCATAAGTTCCAACTGTCGCAAAAATTGAAGATGATAGTGATATCCAAACTGTTCTGTCTCGACACAGTCCGTAGTTGTATCAATTATGTGATAGATTTACTTTTAAAGCCAAAGTTCACCACAAAAAGACCTCAACTGTCCGCCTCTTTAACTGTGTAGAGTCAGTTCTTTTTCGGTAACTGTATGCCACCCAGCCTGCGGTGATGACGCCACGTTAAAATGTTTTCGCGTAACAGAATAAGGATGACAATAGTAGAACAGTTCAACAAAGACGAAACATAAAATCTGGCTTTCTTTCAAAACACCTTGTTTATCCAGATCTCCTGTGGAAAATTTTTAGTAAATGTCCACTGTCCATGACCTTGACCTTCGCAGTCAATCTCAAGTCAGTACCTCAGTCTTCTTTGTCACAATAATCCACACTGACTGTCTGTAAAATGACCGGACACTAGGCCATGGAAATTTCCTCAGTAACTGCTTACTGTTAAACAGCCTTACCTCCTAAGGTCAACCTTCTCAGCCCCACCCGGCTGCTCTCGTAACTCCGTGGAAAATACACTTTACACCACTAACCCGCCCCAACTCTGGCGGTAGGGGCACTGTTTCCACCTACTTTTGTCACCCCTCCCGGTGAATCCGCAAATGTCAATTATGTGTATCCTACACATCCATGATAACTCTCCTTCCCGAGAGTTCACTGTCCTCAGTACTTTACCTGTACTGTGCACTGTCCTCGTAAACAGCGCTGACCCGATTATTTTCCCTGGAAACTCACAATTTCCACCGACCTCCCCCGTCGTGTTAGCTGTGGTAGGGTTAACGTAACTATCCCCCGTACCTGGACCCTGGTGTCTCCACCAGTCCTATTTGCTGCGTCGATCAATCTTAAATTGTCGACCTGCGAACACACAGTGCGCTTGTCTCGCACACACACATCTGTCAATATCTTTGATTTTTCTTCAATCCTGTCCTGTCAAACACACACACACACTAGGACTGACCGCTCTTGTTGCAAACACCTCACTGTCCACGCGATATTTCCTCTGTGCTGTTTTGACTAGTGACTCCCCTGTCACCGTAGTCGACTCTGCCGGTTGATCTGTGCTGCGTTAAATCTCTGACACCCTCTCTCGCATCAGCGATATGGTTGGTATCCAATTCACCTGTAGTGAACTTCACATGAACTGACTGTTCGCTTGTGATTTCTGCCGCGTATTTTCCCCGCGCGCTGACTAGATTGATGGAATGAAGTCACAGATAATAACTCCTCTCTTTCAGCGAAGAGCCCACAAATATCTCAGAATGACACCAATGTCTATATTGTTCTTGACCGTACGTAGCCTTCCAAATAATCAATATATCCCCGTCGTCCTTGACCGGAGGAGACCCCAGATGTCACACGTTGTTCTTGATGATAATATCACGAAGTTCTTACGATGATATGTTCATGATATTGTCGTGTGATGGTCGTTGTCTAGGTAACGATACTCATGGTGTGTCAATGGAGATATCTAACTGTCTTGCAATATAACTCACCCCCGCAGTGCATATTCACCAGTCATTAAACAAGATTCCGTTGGCGCACATAATCCTTTATTCCAGAAATAAGACGGACATACGGAACATGTTTATACATCCAGAAATAATGTAATCCATAGAATATAAATATCCTCCTCACAATTTAACCAGCACACATCAATGCCTTCTCAAGCCTGCTTCATATCAAATCCACAAGACAGGTAATCCAGCTACTATCCACGGCTGGATCTCCTACAATAAACCCACACATTGGGTTGGAGCCACTGCTCAACTATGCAACCCACTCTGGGTTTAGGCACTCACTCACTATAGAACCCACTCTGGTTCCGGCCTGTCTTCACAACTAGGAGAACAACACAACACCGTTCTCCGTGGACTACCGACTCCTCCGGTATCTCAAACTCAACTCCCCTGAAGTCCCTGGACTTCACACACAAATACACTATCTCTCGCCCCATCCCCCCTAGGTGTTTTTCCTCTACCCTCACTATTTTATTTCTCATGACTGGCTGTTTTTTCATAGCCAGGTCAGTCACTTTACTGTCTCCCACTTTCATCTCCATTCTTTCTCATGCCCGGTCCCTCAACTCAATGTCAATGACCCAGGCTTATGTCAATTACGCTCAGTAGTTTGCCATTGCTTTCTGAGCGGCCGGCTCAGTATCCTGCAAGTCACCAGAGGGGGTCGAACCGCTCCCAGTTCTCGCCCGCTACGAGACTCTGTGTGATAAACGGGATTACGGAGAAAGTGTTGTAACCCCTCGGCCAGAGAGACCGGCCATTCTTGATCTACAAGCACACTATTCTGCTGGTCACTATTTTTGATAGTGTTTTTCACATATTTTTCTAAGCGTAAATATTGCATCAGTGCAACATTTACCTTTCCAAAAACCGAATTGTACTTTGCTTAATTGTTGTTCAACTATGGGTCTAGCTCTTTGTTGAACTGGTTTTGCGTGACTCCTGTGGGTCGTCGCTAAAAGCTACGGAGATCGTGCTTTGTGCGACGCTTTCCTCGCTGCGGAAAGAGACCGAGCCATATGGGATAACACCCGGTGCAATGAAGTCGACCCTGTCGACTTTTTTATTCCCTATATGGCTCAGGAGTGATATACCTCTGTATGTTTCGCACTTTCTCATATTGCCTTTCTTTTTCCATATTGGTACTATTATTGCCTGTTGCCAATCATATGGTACTTTTCTTTCTTCCCATGCTACATTAAAAAGTCTTGTTAGCCATTTAACTCATGTTTCCCCACAGGCCTGAATAGCTTCTGTGGTCATTTCATCTGGGCCTGGTGATTTGTTTTATGACTTTTCTCTATAGCTGCATTGACTTCTGCAGGTAGGCAATTTTTTTTCTTATTGTCCCTGTATTTTAGGCACAAAAGTGAGTTTTTTTTAATGTTATGTGTGGTTTTAAGTAGTTCTTGAAAGTATTCTGCACACCTTGCTAGTCTTTGTTGTGGATTAAATATTGGTATACCTCTTTTGCTGTGTATGATGGTGGTTGGGTTGTAGCATGCATCTCTGTTTCTCATTGTGTTGACACGTTTATAAAATTCTCTTCGGGAGTCTTCGCTAAGGGCCGCTATCGGTTCACCGTATATTCTCCAGGATTCATCTTTAGATTGTCTAATTGTTCGTTTAACATTTCGTCGTGCTATTCTATATGTAACATAGTCTTATTCAGATTTAGTTGTGATCCATTTTTTTTAACGTCAACTTCTTTGTGAATAAATTATTTTTGACTTCGAAAGTTGAAAATTGTCCATTCATTATCTACGCTTGAGTGATCATCAAGGATGTTCATATGTAGTTTTTTTTTTTTAATTTCTTGATTGAATTCGTCTTTAACCGTATTTTCCTGAAGCCTCCTATAATTGATGACATGTTTTGTTACCTTTTTGTTTCTTATTTCCTGTATGTTGAAACAGGATTGGCGCAAATTAGACGGAATAATATGGAATGGCAAAATCACAAGTGTTTCGCATGAAGAGAACTAGATAATTAACATTAAACCCAGCGGTGAAGAAAAGACGTCGAGCTGGAAAATGAGTACATTGAAACAATCTAAGAATAGTGTAACTAGAAAGCCCGTTGTCTTGAATCTACAGGGCTAAAGAACAACCGAACAAAAGAACTTTATTTTCAAAAGGTCATACATTGGGCACACAACCCGTTTTACATTCGGCTCTTCTAATCACTCACCTTTCGTACATCAATTATCCAGTGTGCTTGTTACAATCACATAGGAAACACAACGTTATCAAATGAACGTTGTAAACATAAACAATGCAAATTATCATGTTATTAGACAGACATGCAGCGAGACACACATACAAACATGCATGCATAAACACATACATACATACCTGTCTGCATACTTACATCATTTATACAAACGTTCACGGTTATCTACCCACTGAATACACAAATACACACTCCCTCGTCTACACATATACTCACTGACAATCACAAACTCACTAACAAAAGTTTATTTATGTATACATATTCTCTTTCTATCTCTCTCTCACTCTCTCTCTCTCTTGCTCTCTCTCTCTCTCAAGTATATGTGTGTGTTTGGCTGGGTGGTTTGGCAGTGTGAGTGTGAGTGGGTAGATGGGAGATGTATGTTATGATGGGTGGGTGGGGGATTGTAGATGTGAGTGGTTGTGGGATGAGTTCGTGAGTGGATAAATTTGTGTTGGGGATGAGTGTATCGATGGGGATGTATGTGTGTGTGGGAAGATGTGTGTGGGTGGGGATGTGTGTGTGGTTATATGTGGGGTTGCGTGGGTGGGAGGTGTGTGTTTGGCTGGGTGGTTGGGGTGTGTGGGTTGGTGGTGGAGGATATGTGAGTGGGTGTGTGTTGGTGGGTGGAGGATGGGTGTGTGGGTGTGGGGATGAGACAACGAGAGAGTGTGTGTGAAAGACCCCCCCCCCCCCAAAAAAAAAAGAAAAAAAAAAAAGAAAGAGAGATAGAGAGGGTTGAGCGCATGTATGTCATGTGACGTGCTATTCCATATTTTTTTTCTGTATACTCATCATACATATAATTTTTACTGCCACTTGATTTTCTAACACGTACTGACAAAACTTTGTGCACTGTTTATTCCATCATGTATATGTCAATTTTGGGAATCAACTTATTCTATCGCATCGCTATTTTTTTTTACGCTACACAATGTATGTGCATAATTTGCTCTCCATTTTTACATTTTTAAATTACGTGAAAAAGCTCACGATAATCGTCAGTGTAGATGTGTGTAAAGTGTGGGAGTTGGTTCACATTAGCTTCAGTGACTATTTGAGGCATTTTGTGTGTGTCTAGATGTGAGGATTGTGTTTGTGTTGGGGGATGAGTTTGTGGGTGGGGGTATGTTTGTGGGGGTATGTGTGTGTGGGTGGGGAATATATGTATGGATGAGGCATGTTTCTGGGTGGAAATGTGAGTGGGTCAGTAAGGATGTCATTATGGGCGAGGGATGTGTGTAAGTGGGTGGGTATTGGTGGGTTGGTGTGTGGATGTGTTGGTGGGGGTATGTGGATGTGTGTGTGGATGTGTGTAGGCGCTGTGGGAATGTGTGTATGGGTTAGGGGATGAGTTTGGCCGATGTGTATATGGATGGCAGAGGTGTGTGGATTAGGGATGTGTGTGTGGGTCGTTTTGTGTGTGTGGTTGAGGGAATGTGCGGATAGGGAGTATATGTGTGGATTGTGGAGGTGTGTGGGTGGGTGGGAGAGGTTTGTTGGAGTATGGGAGAAGTGTGTGGGTGGGGAGATTGTGCGGGTGGGTATATGAGTGGGTGAGTGGGCAGGTGTGGGTTTGTGGGGAATGTATAGGTGGGTGCGGAGATGAGTGGGTTGGTGGGTGGAGGGATGTGAGTATGAATGGGGCGTGTGGATGGGTGAGTGATGTGTGGGAGGAACATGTGTGTTTGGTTTGGTGTGTTTGCGTGGGTGTTGGTTGGTAGTAGGATGTGTGTGTGTTGGCTGGTGGGGGATATGTGGGTGTTGATAGGTGGGGTATGTGTGTGGAGGGAAGTGTGGTTGCGTGGTAGATGTGTGTGTTGGTGGCAGAATGTGTGTCGGTAGGAAATGTGTGTGTGGTTGTTGGGCGTGTGGGTGGTTGTGAAACGTGTGGTTGAGCGGGTAAATGCGTGTGTGGATGGAATGTGTGGGTATGGGTGGTTGATGTGTGAGTGGGCGAGGGATATGTGTGTGTTGGTGCGGGATCTGCGTGTGTGAGGAGAATGTGTATGTGGTTGGAGGGTGTGTGGTTGGGTGGAGCATGCGTGTGTGTGTGGATGAGCTTGAGTGGATGGGGTATGGGTGAGTGGGTGGAAAGATGCGTGTGGGTGGGTGAAAGATGTGTGAATGTGTGGATGCCAGATGTCTGGGTTGGTGGCGGGATCTGTGAGTGGGAGGAGGGATGAGTGGGGGATGTATGGTAGGTGGGGGATGTGTGGGTATCAGTTTGTGATGTGTCAGTAGGTGAGGGATGTGTGTGTGGGAGGGGGGGGGGGGTTGGTGCGGGATGTGTGTGTGGGAGGGGGTATGTGTCACATTACATGAGAATATGCATTGTTTATGCTAACAACATTCATTTGAAAGATGAATGATTGGAAGGGCCGAATGTAAGACTCTCCCAATTTGTTACCCTTTAAAATTAAAAATCAATTCAATTCAATTCAATTCTCTCTCTCTCTCTCTCTCTCTCTCTCTCTCTCTCTCTCTCTCTCTCTCTCTATCTCTCTTTCTCTCTCTCAGGATAGTGTGAGAGAGAGTGAGTAAGTGAGTAAATGAGTGAGAAGTGAACGAGTGAGAGAGTAAGTGTGTGTTAGTGAGTGAATTAATGTTAGAGTGTGTGTGTGTGTGTGTGTGAGAGAGAGAGAGAGAGCGAGAGAGAGAGTGAATGAGAGAGAGTAAATTCAATTCAATTCAATTCTCTCTCTCTCTCTCTCTCTCTCTCTCTCTCTCTCTCTATCTCTCTTTCTCTCTCTCAGGATAGTGTGAGAGAGAGTGAGTAAGTGAGTAAATGAGTGAGAAGTGAACGAGTGAGAGAGTAAGTGTGTGTTAGTGAGTGAATTAATGTTAGAGTGTGTGTGTGTGTGTGTGTGAGAGAGAGAGAGAGAGAGCGAGAGAGAGAGTGAATGAGAGAGAGTAAAAGAGTGAGTGAGTGAGTGCTCTATGGTAAGAGAGTGTGTGTGAAACATTAAGAGATAGCGTAAGGGTGTGTGTCTGTCTGTGTATGAGTGAGAGAGAGAGTAAGAGAGTTGGAGATAAAGTGAATGTAAGATGAAGAGAGTGAATGAATGAGGGAAATAGTGAGTGTCTGTGTGTGTGTGAGAGAGAGAGAGAGAGAGTGTGAGCGAGAGAGAGTGAGTGAGACACTGGAAGAGTGAATGTGTTAGTGTGTGTATGTGTGCGTACATCGTGTGAGTGTGTGTATACGAAAGAATACACAGAGAGAGAGAGAGAGAGAGAGAGAGAGAGAGAGAGAGAGAGAGAGAGAGAGAGAAAGAGAGAGAGATGAGCAGACGCATGTCATGTAACACGCGAATACATATTTTTGTGTATTCACATCTGTTATAGTATCAGTTGAATACCATTTGATTTTATCATGTATAATATACACTTATGTACATCACTGTAGTTTGAATGAGAGACAGAATGAGTGAGCGTGAGAGTGAATGTGTGTGTGTGAGTGTGTGTGTGTGTGTGTGTGTGTGCCTGTCTCTGTGTGTATCTGTGTGTGTGTGTGTGTGTGTGGGGTGGGGGGGGGGCATCACTATTTTTTACGTCACAAACTGTATATGTACACATTTTTCTCCATGTTTAACATTTGTATGAGACTCCTAACGACAATTGCCAGTGTATGTGTGCGAGTAAAGTGTGGGAGTTTGTTCATACTAGTTCCAATGCTCACGTGAGGCATTATATGTGTCTAGATGTGAGGATGTGTGAGTGTGTGCGTGGAGGATGTGTGTGAGTGTGGGGATATATGTGTGTGGGGGAAGTGTGGGTATGTGTGTGGGGTATGCGTTTGGATTGGTTAGGGTGTGTGGGTGTTGGTGGGTAGTGAGATTTGAAGGTGTTGGTGGGTAGTGAGATTTGAAGGTGTTGGTGGGATGTGTTGATAAATGGATGGGGGTGAAAGTAGAGGTGTGGGAATGGGTATTGGGGATGTGTGTATGGGTGGAGGATGTGTGTATGGAACGGGTGCAGGGGATGTGTGGGTGGGTGGAGATGTGTGGATGGTTTGTGGGAAGTATGTGTAGGTGGCGAGGTTGTGTGGGTAGGGGATGTGTGTGGGTGGATTAGGGATGTCATGGCGGGTGGGGAGAAGTATATGGTGTGTGGATTTGGGATATGTGTGTGGTGTGTTGGGAGGGATGTGTGCATGGTATGTGGGTTGGGGTATGTTTGTGGTGGGTGGGTAAGGATATGTGTGAGGGTGGGGGATGGTGTGGTGTGTGAGTGGGGGATGTGTGTGATAGTTGCGGGGATGTGTGTATGGGTGGGGGATATGTGTGGGGGATATGTGGGGGGGGGAGTAGTAAATGTGTGATGGTTTGGGGAAGCATGTGTGGGTGGTGAGGTGTGTGGGTGGGGGTGCGTGCGTGGATAAGACATGTGTGAGTGGGGGTGTATAAGTGGCTTAGGGATGTGTAGATCGGTGAGGGATGTGTATGTGAGGTGGCGGGATGCGTGAGTGGGTGGAGGATGTGTGTTGGTGGATGTATGTGTGATAGAGAGATGTTTGGTTGGGGTGGTGGGTGGGGGTTTGTGGGTGCGTAGTGGATGATGTGTAAGTGAGTGTATCTTGGTGGATGAGTGGGGAATGTGTGTGTGGGTTGGGAGAGGTTGTGGTGTGTTGGTTGGGGATATGTGTGTGTGGGTGGGTGATGTGTTTGTCAGTGGGGTTAAGTGCGGGTGGGTGGGTGAGCGTATCTGTGTGGGTGTGGGTGGGGATATTGTGTGGTATGTTGGTGGGGATATGAGTATGGTGTGTAGGTGGGGGATGTATGGTGGCATGTTTGTGTGGGATGTGTGGGTGAGGGATATGTGTGTGGTGCGTGGGTTGGGAATATTGTGTGGTAGGGTATGTGTGTGATGTGCTGGTGGGGGCTGTGTGTGGTGGGGGATATGGGTTAGGGCATGTGTGGGTGGGTGGAGGATTATGTGTGGATGGTGGGGTGTGTGTGAGTGGCTTGGGGATGTATAGGTGGTTAGGGTGATGTGTGTGTGTGTGGGGGGGGGAGATGTCAGTTGGTGGGGATATGTGTGTGTGTCTGTGGTTTGGGGATGTGTGAGTGGATGTGCGATGTGTGGGTTGGTGGGGGATGTGTGTGCGTTGGTGATGAATATGTGGTCGACAGAGCTGTGGTTGGGGGATGGGTGGTTCGTAGTGTGAGTGGGGAGAGGATGTGTGGGTGGGGGATGGGTGTGTGGGTTAGGATGTGTATGTGGGTGGGTGCGGGATGTGTGGATCTGTGGGGGATGTTTGTGTGGGTTTCGAGTGTGTTTCGGTTGGGGGAAAAGGTGAGGGCAGTGTGTGTGGGTGGGGGAATTTCTGAAGGGGGATTGGTCGGTTGGTGGGTTATGTATGTGTCCCTGGGTGTGTGTGTGCGTAGGTGGGGTGTGGGTGGGGTGATGTGTTTGGATTTGGAGATGAACCCCATAACATGGTAATTTGTCTTATTTATGTTTACAACATTCATTTTACATTTTGTTTTTTTCATTCCTATGTGAATGTATAATGCTCTTGATGAACGAAAGATGAGTGATTGGAAGGGCGGAATGAAAGACGGCCTGCGTGCCCAATTTTTAACCCTTTTAAAATAAAGTTGATTTGATTTGGTTTGATTCTCTTTCTCTCTCTTTGTAGAAGTATGGGAAGACCTAAATCACACGGAGAAGAGAATCAGAGACAGACATAAATAACATGTTAGGAAATGGCTGGCACGCATGGGGCAGCTAAGGTTAGGAAGTCATGATAGGGTAGTTTGTTGACTTATGCACAATGTCCCTATGAGGATAATGAGTGAAAGAAGAAAGAAGCATACAGATCATAATTTCTGTTTCTCGCCTCAAAATGTCCAGAATTTTTCATTGCTTTATTTTGTTTAGCCGGGCGAGCATGGACCGGAGGAAACAACATATTCCCAGGGAATCAGTGGCGTTGGTATTCAAACAATGAGCTGATTGGTCCATACGCACCGTGGTTTGGCTCAAACCCGAGCAACACTAACGGAAGTAAGAGACAAGACAAAACAAAAAACATTATCACCAAACAAATTTCAGAATTTGAGTAAATACCATCACCATCACCATCTAACATCCAAATGGATCTCGTTAATGATCATTAACTTATTCAGTGCCGACGGATAATATATCGCCACTTATGTCCTAATATTTGGACAGATGGATGATATATCGCCATACTAGTGTCATTGTGTTACTGTTGTTTTTATTTATTTCTGTATGTCTTTATTCATTTTTTGCATCTCTCGAAATTTCAGTGCTCAGTGAACGAACATTTGCACTATAACACTTGTTCATTACTATGTATGACCGCCGCTTCCATCGACGATGAACTGTATTTTCCGTTGAAGACTTTTATGTTGGCATTTTGACGGCGGCATTATGCACAGTGTACCTGTGCGGGGTGTACCTGTGCGGGCTGTTGGATTGTCGAGACTCCTGTCAATTCCACTTTTCACGTAGGGCAGTGAGAAGCATTTCTTGTGATATTCCCTGGTACAGGAACGGGGCATACTGGGGACTACCCGTTGCCATAAGTTGGAAACGTGACGGCATAACTAACAAACTTGTTCATTTGATTGTGTACCATGTTTGGTACAAACATACTTTTTGATTGGCACTGAATCAGTTCTTTGCAGAACAATTTCTATATAACGTGTCACTACTTCCGTAATGACATTAATGGCAGAGAAGTTTCCATATGATATGTCACTACTTTCATACTGACATTAAAGAAAGAACAGGTTCCATATAACATATCACAACATTCGTACTGACAATAATGACAGAACATTATATATATATATATATATATATATATATATATATATATATATATATATATTGCAGTCAGGTCTTAGTCAGATATGACTGAGCTACCGTATAACAGTAGACGGTACTACCTGGTTTCTGTTAGCGCCGAGCGTTGGGCGGCGCTTACCAAACCCGACACCCCACATTGGCCAACGGCTTCGGGCGGAAGAGCGCAATTGGGAGGGTACAAGCCTTACCCTGGTGCGAGGAAATGCAAGCTAAAGACAAAATTGTCATGGCAGGGCAGACCAGGCCCTAAGCCTTGGTTGGCGACTGGTCTAGGATCGAAGCTCCGACAGGCGGACAGTTAGAGCATTGCTTTGCTGATCCGGCAGCTTCTGCAGCTTGTCTTGTTCCAGATGTAGGGGTGTTACCTTTCCTCTGGAGTGAACTAGGCAGGCCGAGAGAGGGATCATGCTGCATGGGCAACACATGATCTCTATATTTTAGCCCAGGCTTTGTGCTATGGAGAGGCAATAACTCCATCCCTGGTCTTAACTGGTCTCGGAATCAAAGCGAGAGGCAACTGTTACGGGTTATAAGTCCTTGTCAGTTGGCGTAGACATGGGGCGCAACGCGTTGCCTCTGACGGTGGGAGACACCTATAGGTGTCACTGATCAGCTACCGCCCGCCTCAAGCTGGGCAGCCCCCAGCCAATTGGGTGCTGATCCGCCACAGCCTGCCTGCTTCAATGGGTGCTTGGCGCTAGGACAAAATCTGAATCGCAGGCTGTAAAACCAATGCATTAGGTACAAACAAAAATATAAATAGAAACCTCAAGCTACGGCTTGCAACCTGGAACGTGAGAACCATGTGTCCAGGATTTCCCACTGACTTGACCAATATTGACGATGTGAGAAAAACGGCTGTGATTGATGCCGAACTCAATCGTCTTAACATTGATATTGCTGGCCTGCAGGAGACTCGCCTCGCTGAGGAAGGGTCACTCAGGGAAAACAACTACACCTTTTTCTGGAAGGGTAAAGGGCAGGCAGAAAAAAGGCAACACGGTGTGGGCTTTGCAGTGAAGAATTCGCTACTGGGAATGATTGAAATTCCAGCAGGAGGAAATGAAAGACTATTATCCCTGCGCTTGGCAACCTCTTGTGGGTTTGCCACCATTATTACTGCATATGCACCGACACTCGATTCCTCTGATGATGTGAAGGATTTGTTCTATGAGGAGTTAGACTCTGTGATTAAGGTAGTTCCAAAATCCGACTACATTTATATGCTCGGTGATTTCAATGCTTGGTTGGGCAAGGACTCGAGTTCATGGCCAGTGTGCCTTGGAAAATACAACATCGGTCGCATGAATGAAAATGGGCAAAGGCTGCTGGAGCATTGCACCAGTAATGACCTATGTATTACAAACTCTTTTTTTTAAAACAAAAGAGATGCATAAGGTCACATGAAGACATCCAAGATCCGGCCATTGGCACCAGATGGACTTCATCATCACACGGAGACAACATCTGAACCATATATCATTGACTCGTAGTTACCACAGTGCTGACTGTGATACGGATCATTCTTTGGTTGTTGCAAGGGTTAGACTGAGACCAAAGAGAATCTACACAGCTAAACACAAATCTAGCCCCAGGATTAATATTATTAACACTCATGATCCTGAAAAGTGCTTTCAGTTTCAACAGCAACTTGAAGACGCTTTCACTGATACACCAGAAAATTGTACAGTAAATGAAAAGTGGGGTCAAATTAAGGAAACTCTTTGTAAAACTGCCGTAAGGGTTTACGTCACTGTGGATCATAAGAGGCAGGACTGGTTTGCGGCCAACAGCGAGACTCTGCAGCCCTTGATTGATAAGAAGAAGAAAGCTCTCTTAAGAAACAAGGAAAGACCAACGCGTAACACTCTGAGTGAGCTAAGGCAAGCTAGGAAGGATGTGCAAAAGGCTGCCAGGCAGTGTGCAAATGATTATTGGATCAAGTTATGTGAGTCCATTCAAATCGCAAGTGATAAGGGAGACATAAGAAGCATGTATGAAGGAAAAAAGAAAGCCTGTGGTCCAGTGATCAAAAGAAGTGCACCATTGAAAACCTTGACTGGAGAAGTCATCACTGATAAGAAACAGCAGATGGACAGATGGGTAGAGCACTATTTGGAGCTTTACTCAAGTGAGACCAAACTAGCGGATAATGCCCTCAACGCCATAGAGGCTCTACCAACTCTTGACCACCTGGACACACTTCCCACCATAACAGAAGTTAAGTGTGCTATAAATGAACTTGCATCTGGCAAGGCTCCTGGTAAGGATGGGATTCCAATAGAGGTTATCAGGAGTGGGCAAGACACACTCACTATACAGATCCACCAGCTAATAGAGCTATGCTGGCGTGAAGGACAAGTCCCACAGGATTTCAATGATTCAAGCATCATAACACTGTACAAGAACAAGGGCGATCGGAGCGACTGCAACAACTATAGGGGTATCTCACTTCTGTGTATTGTTGGAAAAGTATTTGCCAGAATTGTTCTGCGCAGACTTCAAGTCCTAGGAGATCAAGTCTACCCCGAATCACAGTGTGGCTTTCGACAGAACCGGTCTACCACTGATATGATATTCTCATTGCGACAAATGCAAGAAAAATGCCGTGAACAGAATCAACCACTGTTTATTGCCTTCATCGACCTCACAAAGGCATTTGATTTGGTCAGTCGTGAGGGTCTGTTCAAGGCACTAAAGAATATTGGCTGTCCACCAACTCTTCTGTCCATTGTGGAATCGTTCCACACAGGCATGAAGGGTATAATCAAGTTTGATGGTGCAACTTCTGAAGAATTTGAAATCAAGAGTGGAGTTAAGCAAGGTTGTGTACTAGCTCCCACCCTTTTTGGAATATACTTTTCACTTCTACTGAAATATACATTTCGTGATCAGGATGGTGGTATATACATTCACTCACGCTCAGATGGCGGCCTCTACAATGCTCAGAGATTGAAGGCTAAGACCAAAATTAGGAGGATACTGATCAGAGAGTTGCTTTTTGCAGATGATGCTGCAGTTACGACCCACTCTGAGGAAGAATTGCAATGTCTACTATCTGCATTCTCCAATGCTTGTTCTGAATTTGGTTTAACAATTAGCAAAAAGAAGACACAGATTATGTCACAAGGTGCACATGGGGTACCATCAATCTTTATTGACGACGCCGAACTAGAGATAGTAGACCATCTTACATATCTAGGATCAGTGGTAAATAGCAAATTATCCCTAGATCAGGAAATCAACATCCGGATTGGTAAGGCAGCAACAACAATGAACAGGTTAAGAAAAAGTGTCTGGGAGAACAGGAAGCTTACTGCCAAAACAAAAGTCCTTGTCTATCAAGCCTGTGTCCTTAGTACTCTTCTCTATGGCAGTGAAACCTGGACAACTTACTCACACCAAGAGAACAATTTAAACAGCTTTCATATGCGGTGTCTGCGAAGAATTCTTGGTATTAAGTGGCATGACAAAATCACAAATACTGAAGTAGTGGAAAGATCAGGTTGTGTGACAGTTTATTCCATGCTCAGTCTTCGTAGACTTAGATGGATAGGACATCTTAGGAGGATGGGTGATGGTAGAATACCAAAGGATATCTTTTTTGGTGAATTACAGATGGGTAAGAGATCTCAGGGTCGGCCTCTACTACGATACAAAGATGTGTGTAAGCGGGACATGATTGATACAGGCATTGATAATGCACATTGGGAGCAAGTCGCCGCTGAACGTGTTGCATGGAGGGCAAATATCAGAAATGGAATAAAGTCAAAGGAGAAAATTATTGCAGAAAAGTCACACACCAAGCGTTTGAGACGTAAGATGGTGCATGATGGTGGAAATGACCACGTGTTCACATGCACCCACTGTGAACGGACATTTACAGCGCAAATTGGCCTTATCAGTCACACTCGCTACCTCCATAGTTAAAAGTTATTATGCCTTTTTAAAGCACAAACTATCGTCTGTCAAGACGGCAAGGTGCTAATGGATATATATATATATATATATATATATATATATATGTTATGTTATAGTCACCTGCCTTGTATATCTCTGCTGGGATGGAGTCAGTACCAGGTGCCTTGCCGCTGGAAAGTTGCTGGATGGCTTTGTTTATTTCCACTATGGTTGGCAGGTCATCAAGTGTCTCATTGGTGGGAACTTGAGGAAGGCAGTTGATGGTTTCATCATCGAAGAAGGAAGTTGCATTTAAGATTTTGCTGAAATGCTCTGCCCAGCGTTGGAGGATTTCTTTCTTATCGGTGACCAATGTTCCCCCGTCTGCACTGAGGAGGGGAACTATGCCTGGTGATGAAGGACCATAGACCGCTTTCAGTGAGTCGTAGAAGTTTTTCATATCATGTCTGTCAGCAAAGCCCTGAATTTCATCAGCTTTGCTGCTCAGCCAGGAGCCCGAAGTTTCTGCTTCACTACTCTCTGAATGTTCTTGAAAGCATCTTTTTTTTTATGTTGACTTTGGGTCATTCAAATGTGCCTTGAGGAGAAGATGTTTCTCGGCCAGCAATTGGTTGATGTCTTCGGAATTTTCATCAAACCAGTCTTTATGCTTTCGGGGGGACTGGACCCAGGATTTCCATAGCAGTGTTGTAAATTGTGTCCTTTAGGGCTCTCCATTCTGTTTCTGTATCCTGTTTAGCTTCAGCATTGGGCTTGAGGCGGTCTTCCAGCATATTTTCAAACGACTGCTGCATTTTCTTGCTGTTTAGGCGGGTGACATTTAGCTTTGTTTGCATTTTCGCCCCTTGAGGACGCCGTGGTAGCCTGATGTGGATGTTCATTTTCGAGACAATGAGACGATGGTCTGTCCAGCATTCGGCACCACACATGGATTTTGTCACTCGAACGTCTTGTCTGTCACTCCTCCTGACGATGACATAGTCAATGAGGTGCCAGTGTTTCGAGCGAGGGTGCATCCACGATGTCCTATTTCTCATGGGGAGACGGAAAATTGTGTTCGTAATCAGGAGATCATGTTCGGCACATGTCTGAAGGAGGCGGAGTCCATTGCTGTTACAATTTCCGACTCCATGCTTTCCAATAATGCCACTCCTAGAGGTGGTGTACGTGCCTACTCTGGCATTGAAATCCCCAAGGAGTTTAAGTTTGTCTCCTTTGGGAACAGATGTTAATACATTGTGCAGGTCCTCGTAGAACTTGTTCTTGACATCATCTTCGTTGGTCATAGTTGGTGCGTAGACACTTACAATGGTTGCGTGCTTCCTTCCATTCAGCTGAGGCAACTTCATGGTCATGAGCCTGTCGTTTATAGCCTTTGGAAATCCAGCTAATTTGCCGCCCAGGGTCGACTTAATGGCAAATCCCACACCGGATTGGCGTCTTTCCTCGCTTTTCCTTCCACTCCAGAAAAATGTGTAGCCGGCACCAATTTCACAGATTTGGCCTTCTTCTGCAAGTCGTGTCTCGCTCAAGGCTGCAATGTCGATGTTGTACCTGCCCAGCTCTCTCCCAATCAGTGCTGTTCGTCTCTCTGCACCCGACGCGCCGTCTCTGTCAAGTAGGGTGCGTACATTCCATGTTCCAGTTGTTAAGGGAATATGGTTTATTCTTTTAGCTTTGCTTGTTTTATCTTTCTTTGTATGTCGACCGCAGTTAGGGTACCCACCAACCGCGGCTAGCTGGTTAGGTAGTGATGAAGCAGACAATGTTTAGGGCACCTTTTCTAGCCCCTTCCTCATGCTATGGAGGTGAGCAGTGTATTCCTATAGAGGGTTGCTCAGGGGGCTGCCGAATCCCACTGCTGCTCCGGTCAGTAGAAGACAACCATATGGTCTGAGCCGCCTGTGTGCAGGTCTGCGACTACGGCTGCCAGCGTACCCACGCCTGCCGCTTTGCCGCTCGCCCATCGCCACAGGGCTTGAAGGTGATATGTGACGTTGGATGAAGAATGACTTGCGCGATGACTTGGATTAAAGTGAGGAAGAGTTGCGCAATTCGTCGACCTCACTCTCTCGCCTGAGTCCATCTGAGTCCAGTGGCAAGACAAGTCGAGACGATTGGAGACGAATACAGGTGCAGTGGATGACCAGGGCGCTCTACGTGCCTTGCCGTGCTCATTACGTTCCACAACGCTTTGCAGGTAAACGCCGTCTTGCCCGTTGAATCAGGAATGATTTCTTCCGCGCAGTCTGCCGAATCCTGTCTTCACATGCTGGGTAGGTATACCCTAGTTTACCTCTTGGTTTGACACCAAATCGGATACCCATGCCTGGTTTAGCCAGCCTCTCTCAGCTGTTGCCCGGGGGGTGGCCGCTGTCGCATGCTGACAGCTACTAGGAGCCACAGGCACGAGCTGGGTGTCAGACTTGGACCAGTGGGGGATGGGTCCTGAAAGGACATGAGAGTCATCCTTACCAAAGGTGCTACCAATGCCTGACACCCCGTACCCCCCAATATATATATCTTATATATAAAAAAGGATCTCCGTCCAAATGTATGTATTTCTGTGTGCATGTCCTTTATACGTTCGCGAACGGCCCATCCGATTGAGATGAAATTTTCTACACTCCTTCCTTTCATTCCAGAGCTGCCAACTGTGATATTTTGTTAGTGTGAAATCGCCTGCTTACTCAGTATTATTTCATTTTTCATTTTTCATCATAATTTCATATATCTCAGGGGACCTAACTCTGTAAAAGTTATTTCAAGGGGCATAACTTTTCTGTATAACTTATAGTCATATTGTGGGATCGTTTTCAAAGATTTATAAACTCTTTGTCCATAGTTATATACCGGCATATGAGTAATAATAAATAATGATACAATCTGTAAGGCATTTTCAAAGTTTTCATAAAAATGATGCACAATGCATAACATTGTAACTCATCTTTTTTTGCTTAAGAAGTTACTGTAGTCATGCAGGTGATTAGAAAGAGTTTTCATTAAAAATAATGGATGGTGTGTGGAAGAACGTTCTTTAAGTTACTTTTTTTGTTGTATGAATTTAATGAAGCCGACAGGGTCAGGCAGACAGATAGACAGACAGATAGACAGTCGGGACAGGAACTTATATGACTACTTATATAAATTAAATGAGATGCTTCACACCAGGAGCTGAGCGATGCCGGTCCGGGTCAGACAGACAGACAGACAGACAGACAGACAGACAGACAGACAGATAGTCGGTAACGGGAACGGGAACTTATATGACTACTTATATGAATTAAATGAGATGCTTCCCACCAGGGACTGGGCGAAGCCGGGCAGGGTCAGGCAGACAGATAGACAGACAGATAGACAGACAGATAGAAAGTCGGGAACGGGAACTTATATGACTACTTATATGAATTAAATGAGATGCTCCACACCAGGAGCTGGGCAATGCGGGCCGGGTCAGACAGACAGACAGACAGACAGACAGACAGACAGACAGACAGACAGACAGACAGACAGACAGTCGGTAACGGGAACGAGAACTTATATGACTACTTATATGAATTAAATGAGATGCTCCCCACCAGGGTCTGGGCGAAGCCGGGCAGGGTCAGCTAGTATCTTATATATAAAAGGCAATGTGTGTGGATGAATACGTACGTAAATATATGATGATGATGATGAAAGAATCCCCGAACCAAAACGCTAGGAAAAGCGAAGAAAATGACGTGACTACACAGAATCGTCACACGGCAATAATCATCATCATCAAGTGCCGTGCCGGCTGGCCATAGATCTCAGTCTTTGGTTTTCTGGATCAACTCTGCTGCTGATATATATGCCTCCATGCCACGGCAATATCAACAACAATTCATCTTTTATGTGTAAGTCCTCCTCTTCCTCCTCCCTTTCCTTCCTCTTCCTCCTCCCTCTACCTCCTCCTCCTCCCTCTACCTCCTTCCTCCACCCTCCTCCTCCCTCCTCTTCCTCCCTCCTCCTCCTCTTCCACCTCCCTTCCCTTCCTCCCCTCCTCATTCTCCCTACTCCTCCCTCCTCCCTCTCCCTCCTCCTCCTTCCCTCCTTCTCCCTCCGCCTCCTCCCTCCTCCTCCCTCCTCCCTCCTCCTCCCTTCTCCTCCTCCCTCCTCCTCCCTCCTCCTCCTCTCCCCTCCTCCAATTCCTACCCTCTTCCGCTTCCCCTCCCTCTCC
>OY992879.1:24284895-24399896 GCA_963921405.1 Cepaea hortensis | reverse complement strand
CCTGACGATGACATAGTCAATGAGGTGCCAGTGTTTCGAGCGAGGGTGCATCCACGATGTCCTATTTCTCATGGGGAGACGGAAAATTGTGTTCGTAATCAGGAGATCATGTTCGGCACATGTCTGAAGGAGGCGGAGTCCATTGCTGTTACAATTTCCGACTCCATGCTTTCCAATAATGCCACTCCTAGAGGTGGTGTACGTGCCTACTCTGGCATTGAAATCCCCAAGGAGTTTAAGTTTGTCTCCTTTGGGAACAGATGTTAATACATTGTGCAGGTCCTCGTAGAACTTGTTCTTGACATCATCTTCGTTGGTCATAGTTGGTGCGTAGACACTTACAATGGTTGCGTGCTTCCTTCCATTCAGCTGAGGCAACTTCATGGTCATGAGCCTGTCGTTTATAGCCTTTGGAAATCCAGCTAATTTGCCGCCCAGGGTCGACTTAATGGCAAATCCCACACCGGATTGGCGTCTTTCCTCGCTTTTCCTTCCACTCCAGAAAAATGTGTAGCCGGCACCAATTTCACAGATTTGGCCTTCTTCTGCAAGTCGTGTCTCGCTCAAGGCTGCAATGTCGATGTTGTACCTGCCCAGCTCTCTCCCAATCAGTGCTGTTCGTCTCTCTGCACCCGACGCGCCGTCTCTGTCAAGTAGGGTGCGTACATTCCATGTTCCAGTTGTTAAGGGAATATGGTTTATTCTTTTAGCTTTGCTTGTTTTATCTTTCTTTGTATGTCGACCGCAGTTAGGGTACCCACCAACCGCGGCTAGCTGGTTAGGTAGTGATGAAGCAGACAATGTTTAGGGCACCTTTTCTAGCCCCTTCCTCATGCTATGGAGGTGAGCAGTGTATTCCTATAGAGGGTTGCTCAGGGGGCTGCCGAATCCCACTGCTGCTCCGGTCAGTAGAAGACAACCATATGGTCTGAGCCGCCTGTGTGCAGGTCTGCGACTACGGCTGCCAGCGTACCCACGCCTGCCGCTTTGCCGCTCGCCCATCGCCACAGGGCTTGAAGGTGATATGTGACGTTGGATGAAGAATGACTTGCGCGATGACTTGGATTAAAGTGAGGAAGAGTTGCGCAATTCGTCGACCTCACTCTCTCGCCTGAGTCCATCTGAGTCCAGTGGCAAGACAAGTCGAGACGATTGGAGACGAATACAGGTGCAGTGGATGACCAGGGCGCTCTACGTGCCTTGCCGTGCTCATTACGTTCCACAACGCTTTGCAGGTAAACGCCGTCTTGCCCGTTGAATCAGGAATGATTTCTTCCGCGCAGTCTGCCGAATCCTGTCTTCACATGCTGGGTAGGTATACCCTAGTTTACCTCTTGGTTTGACACCAAATCGGATACCCATGCCTGGTTTAGCCAGCCTCTCTCAGCTGTTGCCCGGGGGGTGGCCGCTGTCGCATGCTGACAGCTACTAGGAGCCACAGGCACGAGCTGGGTGTCAGACTTGGACCAGTGGGGGATGGGTCCTGAAAGGACATGAGAGTCATCCTTACCAAAGGTGCTACCAATGCCTGACACCCCGTACCCCCCAATATATATATCTTATATATAAAAAAGGATCTCCGTCCAAATGTATGTATTTCTGTGTGCATGTCCTTTATACGTTCGCGAACGGCCCATCCGATTGAGATGAAATTTTCTACACTCCTTCCTTTCATTCCAGAGCTGCCAACTGTGATATTTTGTTAGTGTGAAATCGCCTGCTTACTCAGTATTATTTCATTTTTCATTTTTCATCATAATTTCATATATCTCAGGGGACCTAACTCTGTAAAAGTTATTTCAAGGGGCATAACTTTTCTGTATAACTTATAGTCATATTGTGGGATCGTTTTCAAAGATTTATAAACTCTTTGTCCATAGTTATATACCGGCATATGAGTAATAATAAATAATGATACAATCTGTAAGGCATTTTCAAAGTTTTCATAAAAATGATGCACAATGCATAACATTGTAACTCATCTTTTTTTGCTTAAGAAGTTACTGTAGTCATGCAGGTGATTAGAAAGAGTTTTCATTAAAAATAATGGATGGTGTGTGGAAGAACGTTCTTTTAAGTTACTTTTTTTGTTGTATGAATTTAATGAAGCCGGACAGGGTCAGGCAGACAGATAGACAGACAGATAGACAGTCGGGAACAGGAACTTATATGACTACTTATATAAATTAAATGAGATGCTTCACACCAGGAGCTGAGCGATGCCGGTCCGGGTCAGACAGACAGACAGACAGACAGACAGACAGACAGACAGACAGATAGTCGGTAACGGGAACGGGAACTTATATGACTACTTATATGAATTAAATGAGATGCTTCCCACCAGGGACTGGGCGAAGCCGGGCAGGGTCAGGCAGACAGATAGACAGACAGATAGACAGACAGATAGAAAGTCGGGAACGGGAACTTATATGACTACTTATATGAATTAAATGAGATGCTCCACACCAGGAGCTGGGCAATGCCGGGCCGGGTCAGACAGACAGACAGACAGACAGACAGACAGACAGACAGACAGACAGACAGACAGACAGACAGTCGGTAACGGGAACGAGAACTTATATGACTACTTATATGAATTAAATGAGATGCTCCCCACCAGGGTCTGGGCGAAGCCGGGCAGGGTCAGCTAGTATCTTATATATAAAAGGCAATGTGTGTGGATGAATACGTACGTAAATATATGATGATGATGATGAAAGAATCCCCGAACCAAAACGCTAGGAAAAGCGAAGAAAATGACGTGACTACACAGAATCGTCACACGGCAATAATCATCATCATCAAGTGCCGTGCCGGCTGGCCATAGATCTCAGTCTTTGGTGTTGATCAATCTGCTGCTGTTGTGCATCTAGTCCCCCTCTCCTCCTCCTCCTCCTCCTCCTCTACCTCCTCCCTCCTCCTCCTCCTCCCTCCTCCTCCTCCTCTCTCCTCCTCTGCCTCTCCTCCCTTCTCTCCTCCTCCTCCTCCCTCCTTCCTCTCTCCCTCCTCCTCCCCCCCCTCCTCCTCTCCTCTTCCTTCCCCTCCTCCTCCCTCTCCCTCCCTTCCTCCTCCTCCCTCTTCCTCCTCCTCCTCCCCCTTCCCCCTCCTCCCTCCTCCTCCTCTTCCTCTTCCTCCCCTCTTACCTCCTCCTCCTCATTCCTCATCCCTCCTCCCTTTCCTCCCTCCTCCTCCTCTCTACCTAACCCCTCTTACCTCCTCCTCCTTCCCTCCTCCTCCTCTCCCCTCCTCCTCCTACACTCTTCCTCTTCCCCTCCTCCCTCTCCATCCTCTTCCTGCTTCCTCCTCATCCTCCCTCTTTCTCCTCCTCCCTCCTCCTTCCTTTTCCTCCTCCCTCCTAACTCCTCCCTCCTCCTCCTCTCTCCCTCCACTCTCCTCCCTCTTTCCTCCCTCCTCCTTCCTCTACATCTTCCCTCCTCATCCCTCCACTCCTTCCTCCACATCCCTCCTTCTCCCTCTTCCTCCTCCTCCCTCCTCATCATTCCTCCTCCTCCCCCTCCTTCTCCTCCCTCCTCCCTCCTCCTTCTCCCTCCTCCTTCTACCTCTTCCTCCCTCCTCCTTATCCCTCCACCTCCTCCCTCCTCCTCCTCTCATCTCCTCTCCCTCCTCATCCCTCCTCCTCCCTCCTCCTCCCCCTCCTCCTCATGCGTTCTCCTCCTCCCTCCTCATCCTTCTCCCTCCTTCTCCCTCTTCCTCCTCCCTCTTCCTCCTCCCTCCTCCCCCTCTCCCTCCTCCTCCCTCCTCCATCCTCCTTCTCCCTCCTCCTAATACCTCCTCCTCTCTCCTCCTCCTCCTCTCTCCTCCTCCTTCTTCCTCCTTCCTCCCCCTTCCTTCTCCTCCCTCTTCCTCCTCCTCCCTCCTCCCCTTCTCCTCTTTCCCCCCTTCTCCTCCCAATCCCTCCTCCTCCCTTCTATTCTTCCCTACTCCTCCTCCTCCCTCCTCCTCCCTCCTCCTACCTCCTCCTCCTCTCGCCGCCTATCTCTTCCTCCTCCCTCCTCCTCCCTCTTCCTCCTCCCTCCTCCCTCCTCCTCCTCTCTCCTCCTCCCTCCTCCCTTTTTCTCTCTCCTTCTCCTCCCTCTACCTCCTTCTTGCACATCCCTCCTCCTCCCTCTTCCTCCTCCTCCCTCCTCATCATTCTTCCTCCTCCTCCTCCTTCTCCCCCTCCTCCCTCCTCCCTCCTCCTCCTCCCTCCTCCTTCTACCTCCGGTTTCCGGTTACGAGCGTACGTGTTTTCACAAGCTCTCCCAGTTGTTATAGAATTTATCAAAGTTTTGCCTATTTCAATCGAGATTCTGTGTATATCATTGTGTTAGTTCTAAAACTGGATCTAATACGAATTAATATCTTAAGTTTATGTGACTGTGGTTTAGTGAAATGAGGATTCCTTTGATAAATGGACGGTAAGGTCATTCAATTTTGAAAGCTACCAATCAATTATCGATTAACGACAACGTGTGATTAAACCATGCTTGACTAGCGCATGGTAAGTCGCCAGCACACAATATCGCAAGTTCCTGATCAGCCCTGTGTTATTGTCTCAATTATCAAAACAAACGAACCGCAACACATGACTTCAAATAGCCGCGGCGCGTCTAGACTACAATGAGTTCGCTGCATTCTTCAAACGGGCTTGATAACATGATGCAGTAATGTCATCTATAGGAGAGGCCTCTCTGGAGGTGACTGGTGTTAAAACAAGATCCGGTTTACGATCGGCCGTGAATAAACCATACACACTAAACAAAGTGAAGGCGGTGAAGACAAAGGTAGCCAGGTGTGCGAATCCAGTCGGCCGAGTCGTCCAACACACCAACTCCGGCCAATGTGTTACAGTATCCTTTAACAATACACTCCATTATGAGGCATTTCGAACATGCCTCATCAATTATTACAAGCCTGAACGAATCCAACACAGACAAGATAGAAGCGGGGCCTACGTGGAAGATCTGATTACGACGCCAGTCCTTACAATACATTTAAATCATTCCAAGAACAAGTTACTAGCTCAGGGCAGCGTTGAAAACATTAACCTTTGGCTAAAATTAGTCTTTGTCGAGCTGGAGAACTCAATACTTGCATTTACGAGTAGAGACATATCAAAGACACAAGATATCATCAACATGCTCGTCTCAAGTGAGGAGTAAGAATCTACACAGCCCACAACTACAGCTGTGGACATCACAGCAGACAATGTTTCTCAACTAACACATACAATGAATGAACAGGACAATACCATCAACACGAGGTCACTTACCCCATCAGTACTCTTGGCCATGTAATATCCAATGGAGCATCTCCAAAACAACGTTGAGACCAACGTAAGAGTAGCAGAAGAAATACCAGCCTTAGATAACACGCCAACTATCAATGGACGATCGTGCGATTGTCATATTCGCATTGAGGTAATAGAGCAATCCTTAAAGGCGCTCACTGCTACTGTTACAGCGAACATTGCAGCTAACAGCAAGACCAGCAGTGACTACACTGCTCTCAAAGAAGAAATCACGCTCATTAGAGAGGAAAATCTGTTGCTAAGAAAAACAATAGAAACTTTACAGCACGAGTCCTCCACCAACTCAACTGAACAAGCGTGTAACTCCCAAGCAGCTGTATCAAATTCGGAGAATCTTGAAGCCCAGTTTCACCAAAAACAAGACGCGGAAAAACCTCAACGTGCAGAGGAAGATAAAACGCTACAAGCAGTCTATCTCATTGGTGTAAAAATAAGCAACAGATTCGAAGTGCTTCAAGAAAATTCGTCAGAAACGTACAGTGCTATAGTGGACTGCCAACAGACAACACACGCCTCCGTGAAACACAGGGAGAGTCACATGGAGACGTACAGACTGCTGCTGAATGGGAGAAACAACGAACAAGGCGTACTGACAACCAACATGTGCAGACAGCACCACCCGACTGTACACACATTACAATAGGCGACTCTCTAATGAAAGGTCTATACAGTGACCGGATGGCTAATACAGACAAAGACATTGTTTCCATAATTCCATTGCCTGGGGCTGGTGTTGACCGGCTAACAGACAAGATTAGGAGGTTGGCTGTAAATCTTAACGTAAAAAGGGCAAGCGTTCATATTGGTATCAATGACACCATGAACAACCAGCAAATCACAACATCTCAACTGCTGGCGCTCTTGAACGGATAACGTCACACTTTTTCTAACTCGTCCATTTTCTTCTCCTCCATCATATCACCGAGTTATGGATTCCAGCGTCGTCTAGCTGACATAAATAACAACACATTGCAGAAGTTTTGTTCTTACAACAACATCAACAACACAGCGATGTTCATCAACAGCACAGCGATGTTTACTTCACAGTCAGAGCACCTAAAAAGCGACTTTATAAAGATCAAGTACATTTGTCTACATTGGGCACCAGCTTGCTCGCCAAAAATATTAAATACCCTGAACGTACACAACCTACATCCAATACTGGATCGCGTAGGACACTTTTAGCTACACCACCTCAAACTCAAGCCAGACGACATACTGCCGCCACATCAAGTACCAATAAGACAGAAGAGAGCAAACCACTCATAACCACGGCACCTGATATTCAAGCCAGACGGGCCATTTCCATCACACCAAATCCGTACAATACGCCCTCTTTCACACAGGAGGGTGATAATTATGAAGATACGTTCCCTCTTCTCCACAGCAAGGATCAATCCAGTAGCAACAACAACGTGCCACCACAGCCTCATGTTAGCCACGAATCAGAGCCTGTAGTTGGAAGTCGTTACACACCCGTGAGAAATCAACAGTATCCACTCCATTGTAACCCAGAGTTGTTATACCTCACACGGTTTAGCCCAGCTTCACTTCGGCAGGCATTTATGATGTCGCTGTACCAAGGACCAACACAGCCTGGTATTTACTAGCAATTCAGCACAAAGCAACACCCGATCTCGGTACAATAAAGAGCCTCTCCTAGAAAGTTTATGGGCATACTTGGTTATTGATTTATATAGCAACGTTTTAGATTGTACGTGGCTGTAAACATTGACTCGTATTGAAGTCACAGAGATTGACACTTAGATATCTTTTATAATACTTTTTAACGCGTTAATACTCTGAATGAGGGAGTCTTCACTCCCCGCTTTAAACAGAGACATTGACTTGTATAGTCATTTATTGATCCTTTTGGATAACAGTTGGTACTTAGCTTGTGAAGTAGTTTTTTTCCGGTTAATTAATTGTTGTATGTTCTTTAATTCGTTTTGTTTCTTGTTTGCATTATATTCGTTGGTCTAATTAGTTATATCGTTATAATATTGTCATTTAATTATCGATTTGTATTACTGATATTTTGTAAGTTAATGTAATTGTGATGTTTTTATGATCTTGTATTTTTGCATAACTTTGACCAATTTACACTTTCTTCATGGATAAAATGTCTGAGAAGTGGCAACACTGGCTCAATAAGTCAGGAATACGCCTTGGACACTTAAACATTTTCAGCTTATTTAACAAGCTACCAGAGTTATCTTCTATTCTTAATAAAAATTTTCATTTATTCGGCCTTAGTAAAAGTAGGCTTAATGATAAAATTTCAGATGAGGACATCTCTATTATAGGGTAAACAGTTTTTAGAAGGGATCTCTGTAGGAAACAAGAGACAGACATAGTAACCTATGCTTCTAATTTACTAAATGCTCACCGTAGGCTAGACTTTGAAACTTGCGAAATAGAATGTATTTGGTTAGAGCTAACAAAACCGCACACCCCTGATAATTGGCTACCTCTATCGAAATCCCAGTGCTGGACACGTCTGGTACGAAAACTTCACTACCATGATGGATGTGGTTTTCGCTTCTGGGAAGGAAATTATACTACTCGGAGACTTTAACATTGACATCAACAAATCCAACATAATATGGGGAAATATAATTGCATCATACAATTTCCAACAAATAGTACAACAAGCTACTAGAGTAACAAAGTCATCTTCAACAGTCATAGATCACATTTGTGTAACTTGCTCAGACAACATCATAGAATGCACCGTACCCAATTGTGCAATGAGCAATCACTACCCAATATGCTGCACGTGGTCTAAAAAAGGAATTAAAATTTCTAAACATAAACACATAAGTGTAAAATATAGAAGTTACAAAAATTTCAACTAAAACTCATTTTTTACAGGACTTGCTCAGTTCGCCTCTAGACAATGTTTATCAGCTTTATGGCCCGGATGATGCTCTGGAATTCTGGATGAAAACCTTTATTGATGTTTTTGATAGACATGTGCCAGTCTAGGAAGTTCGAGTAAAACACCACGTCAAGCCACCTTGGATCACCCAGGAATTACTTGAAATTATGAGAGACAGAGATAAAGCACATAAAAAGCGGAATCTCAGTGCATACCGTACTCTTAGAAAAAAAGTTCAATATAACATACGAATGGAAAAGAAAAGTTATTTTAAGAACTTAGTAATGGATAAAAAAAATAGTAAGGATATATGGAAGGCAATTAACACCTTGACAAACAAGCATCTCATCTCATCTCATCTCATCATGTTCCTCTTGTACCTTGCGGTGTCGAGGTGAAGTATAAACTTCGTGAGAGTGCCCGGTTATGGGCTTCGTATATCGACATTCCCATGGATTCTGTTATTCCCTCCATTCAACGTTTACGTGGTCGGCCTCTTCCTCTGTTTCCATCTGGTCTGTACATCATTGCTTGTTGTGGCATGCTGTTGACTGGTAGCCTACTTGCATGGCCAAACCATTTTACTTGCTGCTTTCTAATAAAATCTAGAGCAGCTTTAACCCCTACTTTAGTCCGAAATTCCTTACCATCAAATCATATTACATGCGACCAATTCAGTAATTTTTTTTTTTTCAAACTGACATAGACCAGTTGAAGGCTTCAATACCTAATTCTCCTTGCAAGTTTTCTTTATTGTCATCGTTTTGCGAGAATAGATGCTCCAGCGATATTCTTTCCGACATACCGCTAATGACAATCACTGAAGTATTCGCTTACCTCAGTAACCTAAAAAACACAACCTCATCTGGGTTAGATGGAATCAGCAACCGGATTCTCCGTTGTGCTGCGCCAGTGATCTGTACATCACTCACATATGTATATAATCAATGTCTCACCAAAGGTCACTTTCCATCAGCTCTCAAAATCGCTAAAGTGTACCCTCTTCTTAAATCTGGTTCATTGGACAATGGTCACCTGAACAATTACAGACCCATTTCCTTACTATCATCACTATCTAAGCCACTAGAAAAACACATCCATAAAGTAACATTACAGTATTTAGTTCGCAACAAGCTTATTGTTGACAGCCAATCAGGATTTCGACCAAAATATTCTTGAAATACGGCCTTAACAAACATGATAGAAAATTGGTGCCAGAATGTGGAACTGTGTTTATTGATTTCAAGAAAGCATTTGATATGATAGACCATGTTATTTTAATTAAAAAAACTCGAGACAATGAAAATTGGCCATAATGTAGTCACTCTAATATCATCTTTTCTATCAAACAGAAAGCAAGTAGTATCACATAATAAATCTCTGTCTCAAACCACTACCTTCAATATTGGAGTACCGCAAGGCTCTATTCTTGGCCCTCTGTTATTTGCCATATATTAACGATCTACCTTTGCATCTTTCGTCGTCCTGCGATCTATTTGCAGATGACTGTACGGTGTACACAAACGCTGAAAACTGTATTTTACTGGAGTCGTCTTTACAACAAGAATTAAATAATGTAGTTAGGTGGAGCTATTCAAACCGTATGCAAATTAACATCACTAAAACAAAATCTATGTTATTAACAACCAGATAAAGACTTCAAACTCTAAGCTCACACACATCACTTCAACTTCACATCGATAACATGCCAGTATAAAGTGTAATTGAGCACAAAACATTAGGCCTAATCATTGATAGAAACCTAACCTTTAATTCCCACGTTCAAGCGCTCATTAAACAAACAGCGAAAAAAGTCTACCAACTCGCCAAGATTAAAAACTTCCTAGATGAGGACACAAGGAAACTATTCTATACTTCTCATATACAGACACGCTTTGACTACTGCTCTACAATCTGGGACGGTTGTTCTAATCCAAACACCAAGCGACTTTACTCACTCTAGAAACGAGCCATGAGTCTAGTTTATAGCAAACATTTATCTGACAATCATAGCCTGTATAAACGTCTTCAGTTACTACCATTCCGCAAACGCCTGCTTTTCAATAAAGCTAAACTAATTACAAAATCCTGCATCGGAATGCCCCAAATTACCTTTGGCCATTGTTTAAATATAATGCTAGACACAGTAAACGTTTAAATATACTACACATTCCGAAGCCTAGGATTGACTTATACAAAACAAGCTTAACGTACTCTACAGCTCAGCTGTGGAACAATCTTCCACAAGAAATCAAAGACATCACCAATCCCTATTCTTATAATCGCAAATTATTCGAACACTATCTCAATACGGATTACCTTCCCCCTTAATAATAGAGATAATAATAATAATAACAAACCCCTAGCATAACAGCCAATCCACTGTTTGTAGGCCAGTATATTCCACATGGCTAATAACAAGTGTCAGACCATTATCTAATATTACTGTGTCGTGTAGTTTTGATGTTTGCATTTTGTCCATGCCTTTATAATGCATATCTTTTATATTGTTGCTGTTCTTTGTTAGCCTTGAATGATGTGTGAATGAAATAATATATGAAAGAGAGTGATAGAAGGGCAGAATGTTAGACGGGCCTGCGTGCCCAATTCTTAACCCATTGAAAATAAAGTTTGTTCCTTCGTTCGTTCGTTATATCTATCTATCTATCTATTTATTTATCTATGTATGTATCTATCTATCTATCTATCTATCTATCTATCTATCTATCTATCTATCTATCTATCTATCTATCTATCTATCTATCTATCTATTTATCTATCTATCTATCTATCTATCTATCTATCTATCTATCTATCTATCTATCTATCTATCTATCTATTGTAACACTAATTTAATATTGTAATTTGTAATACATAGGTCATTTCCGGTGCAATGCTCCAGAAGCCTTTGCCCATTTTCATTCATGCGACCGATGTTGTATTTTCCAAGGCACGCTGGCCATGAACTCGAGTCCTTGCCCACACGAGCATTTAAATCACCGAGCATATGAATGTAGTCAGATTTTGGAACTGCCTTAATCACGGAGTCTAACTCCTCATAGAACGAATCCTTCACATCATCAGAGGAATCGAATGTCGGTGCATATGCAGTAATAATGGTGGCAAACCCACAAGAGGTTGCCAAGCGCAGGATAATAGTCTTTCATTTCCTCCTGCTGGTATTTCAATCATTCCCAGTAGCGAATTCTTCACTGCAAAGCCCACACCGTGTTGCCTTTTTCTGCCTGCCCTCTACTCTTCCAAAAAAGGTGTAATTGTTTTCCCTGAGTGACCCTTCCTCAGCGAGGCGAGTCTCCTGCAGGCCAGCAATATCAATGTTAAGACGATTGAGTTCGGCATCAATCACAGCCGTTTTTCTCACATCGTCAATATTGGTCAAGTCAGTGGAAAATCCTGGACACATGGTTCTCACGTTCCAGGTTACAAGCCGTAGCTTGAGGTTTCTATTTTTTTTCTTTTTAATAGTACTTGGTGCATTGGTTTTATAGTCCAGCTTGGGGCGTGGGGGGGGGGGGGGTGCTGATCAGTGACACCTGTAGGTGTCTCCCTCCGTCAGAGGCAAAGCGTGGCGCCCCATGTCTACGCCAATTGACAGGTACTTATAACCCGTAACAGTTGCCTCTCGCTTTGATTCCGAGACCATTTAAGACCAGGGATGGAGTTATTGCCTCTCCATAGCACAAAGCCTGGGCTAAAATATAGAGATCATGTGTTGCCCAAGCAGCATGATCCCTCCCTCGGCCTGCCTAGTTCACTCCAGAGGAAAGGTAACACCTCTACATCTGGAACACGACAAGCTACAGAAGCTTCCGGATCAGCAAAGCAATGCTCTAACTGTCCGCCTGTCGGAGCTTCGATCCTAGACCAGCCGCCAACCAAGGCTTAGGGCCTGGTCTGCCCTACCATGACATTTTGTCGTTAGGTTGCATTTCCTCGCACCAGGTAAGGCTTGTACCCTCCCAATTGCGCTCTTCCGCCCGAAGCCGTTGGCACAATGTGGGATGTCGGGTGTGGCAAGTGCCGCCTAACGTTCGGCGCTAACAGAAAGCAAGTAGTACCGTCTACTGTTATACGGTAGCTCAGTCATATCTGACTAAGACCTAACTAGAAGCTACCAAGATGTAATATTCGGGTAAATGGGAGTATTCTTTAAAACGTGAACGGTACAATTATAACGGAACTGTCATACCATCTGACGGGAGGTGCCTTGAAGATATTAAAACAATAATCGCGATGGAGAAGGTAGCCTTTTGAAAGATGGACAACATACTAACCAATTAAAATGATGACTATTGCAATTGAGAAAAAGTGTGTTGAAAATCTACGCAAAACCTTTACTTGTGGATATATGTGAAACGTTGACAATGAGCAAACAAGCTGGCAAACATCTAATGGCAGTGGACATATTGCGTCTGAGGAAAATGAAAATAATACCATGGACCTACTGAAAAATTAATGAGCAAGTCAGACAAGGCGCAAATAAAAACCTTAAACTGATTAGAGAAAATAGACGTAGACAGTTCCGATTTATGGTCACGTTATGAGAAGAAGTAAACTAGAGAACTTGATGACAACTGGCAAGATTGAGGGGGAAAGAACATGGATGGCTTGATCACATGACATGATCGAGACAAGAACAATGAGCTTATCCAGGACTCTGTTGATGGTTTGGGATGGCGAAACATTACTGCCCAAGCTTTTCGGCATGCCACATATTGAATGAAGGAACTACAGGAAATGACATTTACGGTGGTCATAGATAGTCAAAAATGGGCCTTAGATTGAATAATAGGAATACCGAAGTCAAAAAGATATCTTGAAATTGTCACAAAGAAATACCAAAGAGAATCCTCAAGGGCAGAATACTATAGGAAGGGTGAACAAGCAAGCATACTTTGGCATTTATACAACAGTCATGTACCGATATGGTAATGTAGACATATACGGAATTAACGAGAACGGCACAAGACAGACGACTATGAAATGAATTATTATGAAGATTCTGTTGAAGCAAACCGCGTGTCTGTTGTGGCTTTCGCTAGTTTTAAACTCAAGGGTAGTTTATACGAATGCAATGGACTGACTTTTCTGTGTGGATTAGCTTTTACTGTTACAAGTGTCCCTCGCCATCAGGCGAATCCACCCTGACTCTTGAGGTTCTTGTCATTTACATCCCCAAGTAAAGGACGAGAAGTCAAAATTTTAGTCCAACTAACTGGTGTAGGGGCTGAGCTTGTTACCTCGGCATCAGCAAAAGGAAGTTTAAAAGTGAGCGCCCTTATCCACGCTGACCGCTAAGCCAATGAAGTAAAATATTTGGTGAGTAATGATGGAGTTGACTTCTCTTGGACTTGTGTGTCTTGGTTCATCAGATGAATACTGCATGGAAATTCGACCCGATGCAGGATACATGTGGAACGACATCGACTGTGAGGTCAAAAATGCATTTATCTGTGAGAAAAGGTTAGTACTAACAGTATAACATGACAGAATAAAACAACTGTGAGGTCAACAATATATTTTTCTATAAGAAAATGTTAATACCAGATGTATAACATGACAAGCCAAATAACTCTGAAGTCAACAATACATTTGTCTGTGAGAAATGGTTAGTACTTTAAGTATAACACGACATGACAAACCAACTTTTAAGTGAACAGTACATTTAGTTAGTTAGTTAGTCGACAGATCATTCTCATTGCACATCGAAACATTCAACAGTACATTTATATTTGAGAAAAGATGAATAATATTAATAGTATAACATGTCAAGACAAAGCAACTACGGGCTGAAAAATACATTTGTCTGTGACAAAAGGTTAGTACTAGCAGTAAAATATGTTAGGACAAAACACATTTAGGTTAACGATACATGTGCATGTGAAAAAAAATTAGTACTAGCAGTTTATTAATATGTCAAGACAAAATACTATGGGCTGAACAATACATTTGTCTGTGAGAAAAGTTTTTTTTTTTTTTTGGTTCCCTCTGGATTGATTTTTGTGTGTTGGCTAACATTCACTATTACCATTGTCCTCTGGGGTACTTGTAATGTACGTCTCCAAGTCAAGCACTAGAAGTCAACATTAGTCCAACTGATCGGTATACGGGTTGAACACGCTACCTCACCATCAACACTTGGGAAGTTTAAGAACGAGCGTTCTTATCCAACTGGATGTAGAAGTTATATAAGAAAGTAAAGCCGCCCTTCACGGGTGGTGCAATAACATCTTTGAAAGAGACACATATATATCGTTGTGACCTCTAATCTGTCATCTTAGAAAGTATTCATACATTGAAGGTAACGGTATTAAATTAAGAACATGAAAGTAAGATGAGCTAGCTATCTTAGCACCTGATTAAAATCAAAAGAAATTAAATCTAGCGTCAAACTGTGGATAGTTAACTTCGACTTTACAACAACACTTTTGTACGAATCAGAAACGCGTAGAATGACTACATAAATTACACATAAACAAAAAACATACATGAATTAGATGATGTGCTCATTAGAAGAACTAAAATCGTTTCAAATAATAATAATCATAATCATCATCATAACCACCATCATCGTCATCATCCACTTTTGCCGCCAAGCGGCGTAAAGAGAAATATAAATAATTGGCGTTCCAGCGGCCGTTGTATGGCATTGGTGAATGTCATTCCGTGTGATTGTATAATGTCTTTGATGTCGTCAATCCATTTTATTCTTGGGCGTCCTCTTCGTCTCATCGCAGAGGATCTTTGATGTAGGGCCAGTGATAGTAGTTGATGGTGTTGCATTCTAAAGACATGGCCAAACCATTTGATCTTCTGTCTTTCAATAAATGTGGCACAAGGTGTTGCTCCCACTGTTTGCATGATAACGACATCCTTACTCAGTCTCTGATTGTTACGTTGGCAGCTCTCCTCAGGCATCTCATCTCACAGGTGTTAGTTTTATGAAATTGTCATTTGGATAAAGTCCACGTTTGCGATTGGTAGCATTGGGTTGGTGTGAAAATGCTGATTATTATCTGTCGTTTTGCGGACATGGGCATATGCGGATGTTTCAATATGGGTGATAGTTGATATGTAAGTGCACTAACTTTTTGACATCTGATTTCAATTTCTCTGTCCAATCTGCCATATTCCATGACCTTCTCTTTCCAGTCGTTGATTCCAAGTGCTTGTTGGTCTGTATATGTATTATCTCTCCACCGTCTTCTTGGTCTACCTCGGGGTCTATGGTCATTTATTTCCTGAGTGTAAGCGAGTTTTGTTTCCCTATTATCTTCAATTCTTTCTATATACCCCAGCCATTGTAGTCTATTAGCCTTCATGATACCAGTGATTAGCGGGGACTTGAACAGATCATAAATGTCGTTGTTACTTTTTATTTTCCAATCTCCACTTTGTGTATCTCTAATGGGTCCAAAGATGCGTCTTAAAATTTTGTTCTCAAAGGTTTGTAACAAGGCTTCGACTCCTTTCGTTGTACTCCAGGTTTCAGAGCCATACAGCACAACTGGTCTGATCAGTGTTTTGTATATTGTGATGAGATAGCGCATTTGATTTTAGTAGATGTTGTAGTGCGGTGTATATCTTATTTCCAGAGTTGATTCTAGTTTGTATTTCTTCCCTTATGATGTTGGAGCAGTTGAATATTGTACCCAGGTATTTGTATGTTTCCGTTCTTTTAATGGTCATATTATCTATTTGTATGTGGCCAGAGTTTTTAGCCAATCCGTCTCTTCAAATTACTTTATATTCTGTCTTATCTTGGTTGATAACCAGCCCCATCTGTTCGGCTTTTTCCTTTAAGTGAGTCAATATTTCCAATGTCTTTTGTTCACTTTGCCCTATAATATCTATATCATCTTCATAACCAAGCAGCTTGGATGTTCCTCCAATATCATATTCCTCCTTTACCTTCCTTACAACTTTCTCTAGAGCCAGATTGAAGAGTAGCGACCATAGTGCATCGCCCTGTTTCAAGCCAGATGTTATTTGGAAAGGGTCTGATTTCCTGCCTTTATATGTTACTATATAAGTATCTTCCATGCATAGTCTGGTCATGTTGATTAACTTCCTTGGTATTCCAAATTCCTGCATAGCATTCCATAGACTATTCCTATGGACACTATCATACGCCTTTTTAAAATCCACAAATATTTTATGGAGATCTCTTTTATATTCCCAATTTTTCTCGGCTATTTGTCGTAAGATAAATATCTGATCTATTGTTGATCTGTTTTGTCAAAACCCGCCTGCTAGTCACCTAATATGTCTTCTGAATATAGTTTTAGTCTATTTAGTAATACTGCGGATAGTATCTTATAGCTTGTGGACAGTAGTTATATCCCTCTATAATTTTCACATTGGAACTTGTCTCCTTTCTTAAAGATAGGTATCAATAATGACTCTTTCCAGTCATGGGTAATTCTTCTGTCCTCCATATTTTTATTATTAGTTCGTATAGCTTTAGATGTAATGCATGGCCACCTGCCTTTATAAATTCAGCAGCGATTCCATCAGTCCCAGTTGCCTTATTGTTTTTAAGTCGTGTGATTACATATAGGATTTCTTCAAATGTAGGTTCTTCAATTTGTGGTTCGCATGTTAGAACCTCTTCCTGTGGGAAAGTGTTACTTGGAGCTTCACAATTTAGTAATTCAACAAAATATTCTTTCCATGTGTTACACATTTCCTCATTGGTATTTTTCATATTCCCATTTTTGTCTTTTAAACCATATGTGTTTTGTTGGTGCCCTCGTTTCATTGACTTCAGTTCTTTAAAAAACTTTCTGGATTCATTTTTCTGGTGATTGGTTTCCATGTCTTTGATTATATTACTTATATATTCTCGCTTCTGCTGTCGGACTATTTTTGTAGCCTCTTTACATTCATTTCTATAATGCGCTTCCTTTTGGATGTTGTTGATGTCATTTAACCATAAATGTCTGGCATTCTTTTTCCTAATGACTGCTTCTTCACATGATTGATTGAACCATCTGTTCTTTCTATGCGTGGTTAACACACCGAGACATTCTTCTGCAGTAGACTGAATTGTATTCTTGATGTTCAACCAAGTTTGGTCAACGCTTTCCTCCAAAGGGTTTTGCAGAGTTTCAAGTTTACATTTTATTTCATCTGTAAATTTCTCTTTGACTGTAATTTCTTGTAGTTTTTCTCTGTTATATGTTGGGTGTAATCTTTGTAATTTAGTATAGAAAGCTCTCTTAAGTTTTATTTTAAATTTTGCTCCAACGAGGAAGTGGTCACTGTAGCACTCAGCTCCTCTATAACTTCTAACTTGCTGTATGTTTGATGCATTTCTGTTGTTAATTAAAATGTGATCTATTTGATTATAGGTTCTCTTGTCACATGATTTCCAAGTTTGCTTGTGTATATCTTTTCTTTGAAGTCTGGTACTGCTAATCTGCAGTCCTTTGGCTTCTGCCAAATTGATGACTCCCCATCCATTATCATTTGAAGTTGTATGTAGGCTTTCCATACCGGCCACTTTTTTTTTATTAGTTTGCTCTCTACCTATTTTTGCATTGAAGTCTCCCAGCACAATCAGGATGTCCTGTTTGGGGGTTTCTTCTATGACATCTTCCAGATCATTATAAAAGTCTTCTTTAATATCATCTTCTTTCTCTTCAGAAGGTGCATGTACATTAATCATCGTTATATTTTCCATTTACCTTTTATTCGTAATTTACTAATCCTGTCATTACCAGCTTTAAAGTTTAAAACGTTCCCCCATAACTCTTTTTTTATGACAAATCCTGTTCCTAATTCATGTTTATTTTGGTTGTTTCCTCCATATATTATAATCATTCAATTTTGCTCTAAAGTACCCTCTCCTGGCCACCTTATTTCTTTAAATGCTGTTATATCCATTTGATATTCAACCAGCTCCCGGGTTAGTTCTTTGGCCGCTCCAGCTCGATATAGTGTCCGTACATTCCATGTTCCAAATCTCAAAAGTCCTTTAACGTTCCAAGGTCGTTGTCCAGATAAGTCAGTCCGAATTCGAGGCTTGTGTATCTGTTTCGTAACAAACATGGTTTTCACAAAGGTGGGGATGTTAACCCCACGCTTCAACCCCCAACCTGGAGGACCAGGGTGTTTCTCTTTGTCTGTTCTCTACCCTTTGACCTGTCCGGCTTGGGAGGCCCTGCTGGTAGCTACGCTACAGCCGGCATAGCTCTCAGGGTCATTGAGAAACTCAAGCCCCCCCCCCCCCCCACCACGACAAGGTGGAAACACCATCGGGGGAGAGTCCATGATCATACTTTCAAAATATTTGAATTCTTTAATTTGTTTATGAGATGTGCTATTCATCTGATTACGTATTGGACCAGGCGATCTGCTAACTTGCATTACTTCGGTTTTGACTATGTTTATACTCATATTGTATCTGCTGCATGTTGAACTCAGATTATTAATATGATTCTGCAGTCTGCCCTCCTCGTTATAACGGACAGGCACTGATCGTCTGCACATAGAAGTTCATTTATTTCCTGTGGATCAGTTGTTTCATCTGAAGTAATGAGTTCAAAATGTTCTGAATCTGTTCTGTCAAGACTTGTTTCTTGGTTGTTATACCCTTCTTGTCCGTGTATCCCGTAGTCTTCAAGGATGGTCCATAATTCAAATAATCATCAACGGACTTATACGTAGAGAATGAACACACCTGGGTTAACGATGTCTTGTTAATATGTACGCTGAAGGACATGGAGCGCTGTTCTTTGATTGTCCACTAAATTTCAGTGATTATATTTTTAAAAAAAAATAAAAAATGTCGCTTAAAAGTCGACAAGGTCGACTTCATTGCACCGGATTTTTATCCCATATGGTTCAGTCTCTTTCCGCAGCGAACTACCTAAAGCGGCACACAAAGCACTAACTCCGTAGCTCCAGCGACGTCCCCGCTCCCCTCTCCCTGGTGTCTCTGGAAAAAATGACACTCGTAAACCGAAGGACGCGGCCCGATATCGAACCCACAACCTTTGGAGCCAGAGTCAGACGGCTTGAACACTTCGCCACGGGGACTCCCTTCCGGCACTATATGAACGTCAGGTCGCTCTTGATTAGTTCTCTACGAGGTCTAAAATGTGCATTATTGTTCATGAGCTAGCACAAAGATCTGTTGCCGGCACTTTTCATAGAGTATACACATGGAAGTCAGTATTAGGCGGGTTTTGACATTTGCTGGCGATGTCCTAGTTTATAGACACAGGAGGAATAGGGATGAGATATCCAGGTAACCTGAGTTTGAGGTGGCTGAAGTGAGTAGATAATGCACGAGAACTGGCTCCGTCATCAACGCTACAACTGCAGTCCTGTTATTGTTTCCTGTGGTATATACGATCGTTAAACAACCCACAAGTTGATTAACTGGAAGAAGAATAACTCAAACAATCATGTTAATTGATTAAGTGCCGTTAGATAATGTATCGCCAAATCTGACCTACAACCTAGACAGAAGGACGATATATCGCACTATCTTGCGTCATTATGTTATTTATTTTGTCTCGTGTCATCTTCCGTAATTTAAATGCTCATTGAACGGATATTTACATTATAATACTTATTCATTTGATCGTGTGCCATGTTTGGGTCAAGCCTACTTTTTGTTTGGCATTGAATCAGTTAAATCATGTATTTCTTTTGTTTCCAGCCCTACCTACGAATAAACGTGAACAACTTCACGCTGAAATGAAAATGGAGTTGTGAACAAACACCACAGACAGAAGGACTAGATGACACACCATGCGAAGTTTACAACTTATCCAGGATAAGCAGTTCTATAATAAAACAGTACACACAGACTATATAATAAAACAATACACACAGACTATATAATAAAACAATACACACAGACTATATAATAAAACAGTACACACAGACTATATAATAAAACAGTACACACAGACTATATAATAAAACAATACACACAGACTATATAATAAAACAGTACACACAGACTATATAATAAAACAATACACACAGACTATATAATAAAACAGTGCACACAGACTATATAATAAAACAATACACACAGACTATATAATAAAACAGTACACACAGACTATATAATAAAACAATACACACAGACTATATAATAAAACAGTGCACACAGACTATATAATAAAACAATACACACAGACTATATAATAAAACAGTACACACAGACTATATAATAAAACAATACAGACTATATAATAAAACAGTGCAGACAGACAACCATTTATTATATTATTTTTTTACGTGGATACGTGTGTGTAGATATAAATTAATTACAGTACTCGAAGTTGGCGCACACACATGTGTGTATAGTTCACAACTGATGTATGATTTGATGTACAAGAGCGACATCACAATAGAACACGTAGTAACGTGGTAGCTATTGCCTTTATCATCATAAAGTGCCCTGTCAGTTGGCGTAGGCGTTCATGGCTCTACACAGATCTCGGTCTTGAATGTTCTGTATCACCACTGCTGATGATATTACATTAGTCAGATCTGGCGATACATTGTCCATCTCTATAATGATATATTGCTTGAAGGTCTAAAAATTGATGGAAAAGACCTTAGACTTGTAAAAATCATATATTGGAAAAACCAAGTTGCCATCAGTATTGATAATGATGTAGGTCAATATCTGCCTATTAAAACAGGTGTGGGACAGGGATGTGTAATGTCTCCAGATCTTTTTTCCATGTATAGTGAAAATATTTTAAGAAATATAGAAGATATGGAAGGAATCAACATTGGGGGAAGATACATCGAACGAACGAACGAACGAACGAACGAAGGGACTTTATTTTCAATAGGTAATAAACTGGGCACGCAGGCCCATCTTACATTCGGCCCTTCCAATCACTCATCTTTAGTTCATCAATAGCGCATAGAAAAAACATTGTAAAATGAGCATCAATAGCATTAGATATGCAGATGATACAGTCTTGATTGCTGACAATGAAAAGGACCTGCGACATTTAGTAGATGGGGTTGTGTCACACGGTGAACAACTATGGTTATAATTCAATAGTAAGAAGACACAGATTATGGTCGTCACTGGGAAGAAGGAAATACCACAATGTGATATACGAGTAAATTGACATATTCTTAAGCAAGTGAATTGGTACAGTTATCTAGGAGCAGTCATAACATCTGATGGGAGATGCCTTGAAGAGATTACAACAAGAATTACCATTGCGAAGGTAGCCTTTTGCAAGATGAAAAACATACTAACCATTAAAAAGATATCAATGGAACGAAAAAAAAGAGTGTTGAAGTGCTACATAGAACCTGCACTTTTGTATGGATATGAAGCGTGGCAATGAGCAATCAAGCTGAAAAACATCTGATGGCTATGGAAATGTGGTTTCTGAAGAAAATGTAAAGAATACCATGGACATACAGAAAAACCAATGAACAAGTCCTTCAAGAAACAAATGAAGATCGTAAACTGATTATAGTCATTAGACGTAAACAGTCAAATTTATTTTGGCACATTATGAGACAATAATAAAAATCTGGAGGACAGAAGAATTACCCCATGACTGTTCCAATGTGAAAATTATAGAGGAATATCACTATTGTCCACAAGCTATCAGATACTATCCGCAGTATTATTAAAACACTAAAACCATATTCAGAAGACATATTAGGTGACTACCAGGCGGGTTTTAGACAAAACATATCAACAATAGATCAGATATTTATCTTACGACAAATAGCCGAGAAAAATTGGGAATATAAAAGAGATCTCCATAACATTTTTTGTGGATTTTAAAAAGGCGTATGATAGTGTCTATAGGAATAGTCTATGGAATGCTATGCAGGAATTTGGAATACCAAGGAAGTTAATCAACGTGACTAGACTATGCATGGAAGATAGATATAATATATTAACATATAAAGGCAGGAAATCAGATACTTTCCAAATAACATCTGGCTTGAAACAGGGTGATGCACTATCGCCGCTACTCTTCAATCTGGCTCTAGAGAAAGTTGTAAGGAAGGTAAAGGAGGAATATCATATTGGAGGAACATCCAAGCTGCTTGGTTATGAAGATGATATAGATATTATAGGGGAAAATTAACAAAAGACATTGGAAATATTGACTCACTTAAAGGAAAAAGCCCAACAGATGGGGCTGGTAATTTCAAGAGAAGAAAAAGCAGCGGCTGCAGCAGGATATAACAATATGAAATGGAAACAAATAGGTATTTTAAATTCCTGCGAGAAAAAAACGAACTAAACATTAACAAACGTTGCACATACCTTACAAGGAGATCCACGTGTCGCGAAATACAGGTGAAAAATCCGAAATCAGAAGCACTCAATAAATATAATAAAAATGAATAATAAAATAAGATAAAAAACACACGAACGCATACAATAGACACACAGACGTTTCGATTCTAAGAATCTTTGTCAATGACAACACAGATAAACAACGACAGAAACACAAGCACACGGTTGTGCATCATAGTGATAGGTCGTGTGCTTGTGTTTCTGTCGTTGTTTATCTGTGTTGTTGTCACAAAATAAAACCGTGTGTTTAACCGGTTGATTATTATAGAGGATTTTCTGATTAAACGGACTATCTGCCAGCGACAACTATTTTACTAACAGTAAAAACAAATCGGATGTCAAAATCCCAGGACAATATTTGTAGTTGCACGTGTACATCTCTAACGGATTGGGAACATTCGGTGGTGATGAAGACAGGTCCCGGCATCGCTTGACAGTTTGTCAACAGTCAGAGACAAACCGGAATTGGCAGCGAGAGACAGGAAACAGTACATCTGTCAAGTCTTGTTTCCGGAACATCGAGAAGATTGACAGCGTGTTGGGAAAAACTCTTTGTTGGAACTGTACAGTAACTCTCTAGATTGTTTTGGATGTCAAAACCAGTGATGACAAATCTAACATTAATGGAGCCAGGGAGGATGGATCCCTGACAGGGGATGATCTGCCACTGTGCCACCTGTGTGGGGGCATAAAGGATAACGTCACGTGGCCAACTTTAGGAGTTGCCATAAAAACCCGAGTTGGGGCCAACTAGGGGGACTTGGAAATGTGGCTCTAGTCGGAGTGCAAAGGCTCTGCAGTGCTTAGTGGAAATAATATCTACCGTGTGTTAATTAGTGACTTAATTTTACACGTGCCTCCTATAATGGCAGATGTAGATATGATTGATAGGACTGCAGTAGTGCCATTTAAGGTATAACCTATTATAATATTAGTTCTACTTAATATAGACTGTGGCCTTGTTAAACTATAGTGTGATGATTAGCACTGTTAGTGGAAACTAGTTAGAGTAAGAATAGTGATATTAACTCTGCTAGTTAAGAATAGATTAGTGAAGTGTTGATAAGCTTTACTAGTTGAGAATTGAGTAATGAGGGATAATTGGGATCTTCCCGTAGGTGTCCCTAGTGGGCGGGGTTCCGCATTCTGTTTGCTGATTTTTTCTTTGTCATAGCCTGATTCGGCTCTAGGTGGGTAGCTAATCTGCTCTATGACTGAGTCTAGTTAGCTAAAGATCATTAAGCAAGGTGATAGGCTTACACTCAGCCGAAAGGATCAGTGACTAGTACTATCACCAGATGTGTTGTTTCTATCCTAGGTTCCCTACCAGATCCAAGGAAACTCAACATGTTTTTGGGAAAGATACAAATCCCATTCGGAAGAACACCAGTTCAACAATCAATAAAGTTGCATACAGAACGTAACTAAAGCTAGAAGGAAGTTGATTCACCAAAGAGAGTGATGATTACTGATGCACCACACAGCATCAGACAGTAGTAACGAACTGAAAACATTAAGTCTAATAATTACATAGTGTGATATAATCTCGTGTAATAGAACACAAGACTTGATACTTGAGGCTAGATAGACACGAGGGAGGATCCAGTACATTAACAATTAACATTAATCTGTGTACACACTACAAAGGACTTGTGCATTTTTTTATGAACGATAGGAACGGACATTGTGTAGGGTGCAACCGGTCCATGATTAACTGTTTATACCACCGGTGTCGATTTCGGATGTTTATGAAATGGGATTACCAGAGGTCTACAGAGGCAAATCAGTATCCAGCAGGATGGTTTCGGCGCTGGGTGAGAAGTACATGTTCTGACGTAACGTGCTGTGGTCTATCCTTGCTGGGATCAGCGGACTGGGTTGTTGTCTGAGAGTCCGATTCTACACACTTTATAGAACACGTCACACATTTTCTTCACATACACGTCTCATATACGTTACACTTTTCTTTTAATAAATTAATCTTTATTAATTTTTAGAAGCAAGAGTTGTTGAGTATGTTGCGTTGGGGAAGTATGAGAAGGGGGCATAGTACGACAGTGAGAGAGTGATAGGAAAAGGTGTCCATAGGCTGATGGAGTGTGTTGGACGGAAGCTGGTGGATTCTCCAGAATATTGAGAGGAAAAAAAATATTATAATGTGGGTGTCGACTCTCTTCACTCCAGGGACGACACTGTAAAGGAGGACACGACAGTTGTCATTGACAAAGATTCTTAGAATCGAAACGTCTGTGTGTCTATTGTATGCGTTCGTGTGTTTTTTATCTTATTTTATTATTCATTTTTATTATATTTATTGAGTGCTTCTGATTTCGGATTTTTCACCTGTATTTCGCGACACGTGGATCTCCTTGTAAGGTATGAGCAACGTTTGTTAATGTTTAGTTCGTTTTTTTCTCGCTGGAATTTAAAATACCTATTTGTTTCCATTTCAAGAGAAGGAATGGCTAAAAGCTCTGGCCACATACAAATAGATATTATGACCATTAAATGAACGGAAACAAATACCTGGGTACAATCTTCAACTGCTCCAACATCATAAGGGAAGAAATACAAACTAGAATCAATTCGGGAAATAAGATATACTATGCACTACAGCCGGCTTCCTGGCCTAGAGGTTAGCGATTTTTCTCCGTAATCTCGTATACTCTCGCAGGTAACGTGATGATGGTGAGAATCAGCAGTGGTTCGAATTGCGTCGGTAACTTACGGCGTATGTGAGCCGGCCAACAGAAAGCAATGGCAAACAACTGAGCGTAATCTTGCCAAAAAAATCAACATACAGCTGAAAGATGCTGATGTTGACAGCCATGTCCTGTAAAGGATATGCAAAACATTTATTGTATGCACTACAACATCTAATAAAATCAAATGCGCTATCTCGTAACACCAAAATCACAATATACAAACCACTGATCAGACCTGTTGTGCTGTATGGTTCTGAAACCTGGAGTACAACGAAATCTTTGAGAACAAAGTTTTAAGACGCATCTTTGCACCCTTTGGGAGTCTCTGTGGTGAAGTGGCCAAGCCGTTTGACTCGTGCTCCGAAGGTTGTGGGTTCGATTCCGGGCAGCACCCTTCGGTTTACGAGTTAAATGTTTCGGAGACTCCTGTGGGTCGTCGCTAAAAGCTACGGAGTTCGTGCTTTGTGCGACGCTTTCCGTGCTGCGGAAAGTGCCCGAGCCATATGGGTAAAACCCGGTGCAATGAAGTCGACCCTGTCGACTTTTAAGCGACTTTTTAAAGCGACTTTGGACCTTTTAGGGATACACAAAGTGGAGAGTGGAAAAGAAGAAGTAACAAAGACATTTATGATCTGTTTAAGTCCTCGCTAATCACTGGTATCATGAAGGCTAATAGACTACAATGGCTGGGGCATATAGAAAGAATGGAAGATAATAGGGAAACACAACTCGCTTACACTCAGGAAATAAATTACCGTAGACCCCGAGGTAGACCAAGAAGATGGTGGAGAGATAATATATATACAGACCTACAAGCACATGGAATCATCGACTGCAAGTGAAGGTCAACCAGAGAGACGAATGGAGACGGATTGTATCTGCAGCAAAGAACCTCAATGGCTGCGAAAGCTGAAGAAGAAGAAGAAGACGAAGAAGAAGAAGAAGAAGAAGAAGAAGAAGAAGAAGAAGAAGAAGAAGAAGAAGAAGAAGAAGAAGAAGAAGACATTTTGAGACGAAATTACTGGAGAACTTGGTAATAACTGGCAAGATCGAAGGGAAGAGACCAAGGGGAAGACCGAGAGGTAAAAATCTGGATGGCTTGTCCAAGTGGCGTGGTCGAGACAGGAACACGGAGGTGATCCACGACTCTGGTGATCGAGTGAGATGGCAAAACATGACCGCCCATGGCACATGATGGATGGATGGATGATATTCCTCCATCCACTGATTCAATCCATCCAACATCATTTCTCTTGGTCTACATCTGCCTTTCTTGCCTTTGATCCTTCCAGTTTTCATGGTGTTCTTAAATGCCATTCTTATTATCTCATGGCCAGAGACAATTGTTTGTCTCCTTCTTATTGTGTTATATAATGTTCTAGTTTCATTAGCCTCTTTCAGGCAATCGTTGTTAGTTACTCTAGCTTTCCAAGGAATTCACAACATACGTCTCAGACACCACACATCTGCTTCGCCCAAGTTCTTCCTAATTTATTAATTTATATTCCAAGATTCACTGCCATACAGCAAACGAGGCTCTATATAGCATTTCAGCGAGGTTTTTCTTTTTTTTTACATTCAACGACACTGACTTATTGCATACGATACTCTTAATTTTCTAGAATGCAGCATTTGCCGGGTCTATTCCGCTCGCTGTGGTGCATCTTCATATGAAATGCAGGCCTTCAATACTCTAGGTTACGTCATGATGCGGTGGAGTGACACCATATTGTCGGCATAGCTCATGATGATGTTGAGTCTACTTATAAAACAACTGGTTTGTGTCTGTCTTCGCCTGGTTCCAATCTCTTGACCTGCCTGACACGGAATGCCCTATCAGTAGCCTCGTTGCCGTCGACACAGCTCTTGGGGCCATTGGAACACGCTTACTACTCTACCTTTGCAGCTAGGTGACACTAGCAGGAATCTAAATCACGACCTCTGAGCCGGCAGTCAAGCATGTTCGACCCTTCGCTACCGCGGCTTACACAAACAAACGGCGAGTGCCTGGCGATCAGTTAGACTGCTGCTCCATTTCTTCCACCTTTTTTCTATTTATGCCTTAATATATCAACATTCTTCTATTTCTTATATTATAATGCCGTTGTACACTCCTTCCACTCTCAGAGATTAACAATATTTTAATTGTACTCGTTTCTAATATGCTGATAAAGATTTGTTGTTTCTCTGCATTTATATTTCTCATATTCCATTTATTCCCTTTATATAATTGCCATTTTAATGTAACAGCTGTTGCTTCTTTGGCAAGGCAGGCGGACAGAATTCGACCATCTCATGGGCTTGTAAAATTATTTTGGGCCCTCTTCACCTGTGTATAAAAAATCATATTATGGGTTTCAGAAACAAGTCTGTTACTTTTAATTCTATTTCTATATTATCCATAATTTTGTTACAGCAGTAGATGTTTGTGCTGGCTTTGTGGCCAAAGACTTACGAAAGCAATTCATAATCCGCATATCCAAAGACAGCTGTGGTAAATTTGGCAGCAGACTGGCTGAAGTTGGGTTTCATACAATGGTATGAGAGCCGGTCGTTCAGAAAGCAAACAACTGAGCGTAAACTTGAGTGTTGTTGTTGCCACTTATCACAGTCGTCTTTCTTGTGCTCCTGGTTTGTTTGTTTTTTACATAATTTTTCCTTCTTTGAATTTGTTTTTGATGTCCTGTGGTGGTAGCCGATGAGTGCTATAATTCTTGATCTGTTGCCGAGGAATCTGCACTCTGGGTCTGGAACGTGTTGCAGATATGAACACAAATGGAGTAAATGGATGGTGTGCGCTCTACGTGTTTAGTAGTAATGTTCCAATATATAGAAACTGTATGTCGTTATGTGGTGAACATCCATTAGCTATACACACTTCTATAGCACCATAAACACTTTCTGTTTGTGCACTTTTGTCCAATGACTGTGCACTGTTTTGCTTTAAGGCGTGTATAGTTGCTTTAAAAGTCTAATTGTCTTCTTTAATGGGGCGAATTTCTTTATAAAAAAAAACAAAAAAAAAAACAGCAGTGATATTAGCGGTGTTGTTGAAAATAAAGTCTTCATCGGACGACGAAGCATATCTAACATTAGATATGCAGATGATACAGTAATTATTGCAGACAATGAGCAGGATCTGAAACATTTAGTAGATGCGGTTGCTGCACACAGCAAACAACGGTTAGAATTGAATTGTAAAAAGACACAGATTATGGTCGTGAATGGAAAGAAAGAAATACCACAATGTAATATGCAAGTAAATGGGAATATTCTTTAACAAGTGAATCGGTACAATTATCTCAGAACAGTCATAACATCTGATGGGAGATTCCTTGAAGAGATTAGAACAAGAAACACAATGACAAAAGCAGCCTTTAGCAAGATGAAAAACATACTGACCAATTCAAAGATGTAAATGGAAACGAGAAAAAGAATGTTGAGGTTCTACATAGAGCCAGTAATTCTGTATGGATGTGAATTTTGGACAATGAGCAGTTAAGCTGAAAACCATCTGATGGCTGTGGAAATGTGGATTTTGATGAGATTGCAAATAATACCACGGACAGACAGAAAAAAAAACCAATGATCATGTACTACAAGAAATAAATGAAAATCGTAAATTGATTAGAGAAATTAGACGTAGACTGTCATATAATTAATGACAGGCTTGTAAGTGTGAACTGATGCGCAAACACATTAGTGAACAAAAATAGATAATATCAAAATAAAGCACGGTGTAGCATGATGAAAGATACGTCACTGTCGTGTATCCATTTAAAGTGTCGTCCCTGGAGTGAGAGGAATCAACACCCACATAATATTTTAACCCCTTATCATTATCCTGGAGAAACCCCTAGAATCCGTCTACAAAACTCCGTCAGTTTATGGACACCTCTTTCTCTCTCTCTATCACTGCTGTATCATGCCCCCTCTCATTCTTCCCCAACGCAACATACTCAACAACTCTAGCTTCCAAAAATTAATAACAATTAATTTATTAAAAGAAAAGTGTAATGTATGTGAGAAGCGTATGCGAAGAATGTGTGAAATGTTCTATAATGTATGTAGAATCGGACTCTCAGATCAATAGCACAGTCAGTTCATCCTTGCGAGGACACACCACAGCACATTAGGTCAGCACAAGACAACCTCACCCAGTGATGTATCTCTCCTGCCAGACACTGACTTCCCTCTGTAGCTACCTGGTAATCCATCTACAATGATCCTTCGAAATAGATACAGTTTATTATTTACTACTGATCATGGACCGGTTGCACACTGCACATTATAAGTCCCTATAGTTCTTAAAATGTACAAATCTCTGTACTGTGAAAATAAGTATCACTGTTGTTGAAAATAGACTTGATCCAATCTATTGTCTATAGTGTCTAAATTACAATGTTCCATGTAATATTTCCCTGGAATCTACCACACCATGTGAATGTTACATTTAAAGTTCTCGTGTAGTTACTAATGTTCGTATGAGGTGTGGTGTCTCAACAAACATCACCCATCCTAGGTGAACCATAACCCACTGGAATCGTTAAATGGTTTCGCTCATCTGAGCCCTGTTCCGGTAGACCCTCCTGATCATGGGCCCAGCCCAAACATTATTGAATAACTTTCTTCTTTGACGTTATTTATTTTCAGTAAGAAAAAACATTTACTGTTCAACTGGTGTTCTTCCCAATCGTAGTAAACTTTCTTCAAAACTCGTGTAGAGCTTCTTCGTAACTGGCAGGGAACCTTTTAGAAAAATAATACACCGGGTGAAAGCACCAGTCACTGATCCTACCAGCTGAGTGTAGGCCTACAGCCTTGCTTAGATATTTATCAGTGAACTAAACTCTGTCATAGAGCAGATGAGCTTATCGCCTAGGTCCGAATCAGGTTATGACAAGGAAAGACCAATAAACAGAGTGCAGAACCCCAGTGGGCACCCCACTGAGAGATCCCACTATTGGACACTTTCCCCATCTCCCAACCCATTCTTAAATCTCTCCAAATATCACCCCACTACACTATTATCACTAGCAGAGCTAATTAGCACTTCACTACTCTATTCTTAACTAACAGAGCTAATCATAACTTCCCTACTCTATTCTCAACTAGCAGAGCTAATCATCACTTCACTACTCTAGCTAGTTTTAACAAGGCTACTGCCTATATTAATTAGGTCTAAATGCACTATCTGTAATACCTTATGCAACACCGCATCACTCCTGGATGGCATCTACAACTTGCCATAAAGACATATGTCATTTAATGTTAATTAAATCTAACACAGTAGATGCTCTCCGAATTCCTAACAGCGGTACAGAAACACGTCAGCTCTAGTCAACTTGCTGGTCTACACTGACTGTAAACAAGTCAGGTATTTGTCAAACCTTTGCTCCTGCCTCCTCTCCCGCGAGTAAGGACAGTGAGCCTGTCGGCATATCGAGTCACCCGACGGTCCCGTCGTGCCAGATGTGACTTCGCCTGTCCGACCTCGATTCCCAGTGTGCTTAACACCATGGGCCTCTCCCCGACGGAGCCTGTTCGCCCTACCTGGTTTATCCGTAAGCACGTCACGGTTGGACTTCACCAGACGGGATAACCACACTTTCTCTTTCGGGGAAAGGTTAGGATTGATCTGAACATCCAGATACGTTTCCCTAGAGATTATTGGGTATTCGGTATCCCCATCTGATCCAGGCTCCGTTTCCATGGCGACCGCCATGGCCATGAGGTGGGAAGACTCTTCCTCGGATCTCTCCTCATATGTCTTGAGGAGATTAATATGGAAAAGTTTCGTTTTCCCTCTGATCTTAATCCCATAATTGGTTTGGGATACCACCCGTTCCACTGGGAAAGGACCCTGCCGTCCGATTTCGAGTTTATTGCCCCCGATGGGGAGTAGCAACAACACTTGGTCTCCCACCTGAAGAGATCTTGCTTTGGACCGTCTATCATAGTAGGCAGCATGTCTCTTCCTGGCTTTCCGCAAATTCTTTGCGGCCAGCTCCCAGCCAGTCTTGAGTTTACTTTTCAACTCCTCAACGTATTTGTAGGAGGATACTTCTTCCGCGGACGTCTCCTCGTCCGTCCACCCTCGCCGTAGGGCTTCCAGGGGACCTTTAATGGGACGCCCGAACAACAAAGTCGTCGGGGCCAGTCCCGTGGACCCATGAGGCACCTCTCGATAGGCAAAGAGGGCGGCTGAGATAAACTCATCCCACCGATCGGGCTTATCTTGGGCCAGTTTTCGGAGCATGGTCATCAATGTTCCGTTGAACCGCTCCACTTGCCCGTTTGACTGAGGGTGATAGGGGCTGGTGTGAATGTGGTTCGTTTGAAATATCCCAAAGACCTCCTCCATCAATTTCCTACAAAATTGGGATCCATTGTCAGTGAGGATCTGATGAGGGAACCCCAACCGCGTGAAGATCTCCACCGATTGACAACTAATAGCCCACTCAAACGAAAACATTTACGATTAGCCACAAGATTCCTCAAACGCCAGGCATTGATCTCAGGTGCTGAGTCATTTTAGGACGGCCAATTAGTGTCAAACGCGGACCGACCATGCTGAGAGATCTTGATGGCTTGACTGGCGGTGGTCGTTAACACCAGTCTCCAGACACACACACCAAGGGGTACGTGACCATAACATGGACACTAAGAAAGGAATGGTCGAGAGAGATATGGCGGGAGTGCTCTGCATCCAGTGAAAGGTAGATAGGCCTACCTTTTTAACCGTGTTCTAACATAACCTCATGATGAAATACAAATCATCTGATCATGATCCTACGGTGCTTTCCTGAGTGTATGTCCTTTGCGTTGTTGTGATGAGTTTTGGAAGTAGAGTGTCTCACCGCAGGCACTCACGGTTGATCCAGGGATCCGCTTGGGTATCATCATCCCCTAGGACATTTGAACGAACCAGCCAAAGCTAGCAGAGCTTCCTTATCTGCTGACCCATAAATATGACATAGGACAATCAACGATCCAGCTCCCTGAATGGGTATATCACCATTCTGACATGGAGTAACTATATCACCATCCGTGACATAGACAGTCAACATTTGTTGGGCATGTTATTATGTAAAAGAAATTAATTACAGAACTTGGTGACAACTGGCAAGATCGAAGGGAACAGACCAAGGTAAAGGCGTTGCGAGAAGTAAATACCTGGATGACTTGGCCACGTGGCATGGTTGAGACAGAAATACTGAGCTGATCCACGACTCTGGTGATTCAGTGAAATGGCGAGCCATGACAGCCCACGCTTTCCGGCATGGCACATGATGGATGGATTTCTAGGCAAATTAAGCAGTTTGTTATTGCCATCCGAGCGCCCGGTACCCATACTATTGTATGAGAATGACCTACCCCTGTGTTTCGAACGAGTATACGAGATTGCGAATTGTGTTCGTGACCCATCGCCATATCGTTATACATATCGTTATAATGCATTAACTCCATGTCTTTATTTTTGCATTTTATTTTCCATTACTACCTTAGGTATCTGATGATTTTAACAGTTGTGTGTGTGATCTTTTTTTTGTGACCGTCAAGTACTCGATTTGTCCGAGCATGCTTTATTATAAATCGTTAAATCGATTTAATTCAGTTACGTTGCACTGCTTGTTTTAACCAGTGCCCTTTTGCCTTCATGTTTTTATCTCTGGTCTCTTTAGCTATTCTATCGTATTCTGTATTCTCACTCTTCTTTGTTTTCTTTTTTCCGTTAAGATTAAAACAGTAATCCATTTCTTCTTAGCAGGATGTTTTCTTTCCGGTTATATTTAATATATGTACAGTTGGCAAAAGAACGCCGTATAATTATTGGAAACAGCTGCTATCAACAAGATCCAAGAAGATTAAGGACAAGGATGAATCCTGACAAAGGGATCAGAAACCAGATTAATTACATCCTCATCAACAGAAGACTTCGATATACCTTAAAAGTAGCCAAACCTAAACCAAATGCATACTAATTGTTTTTTTTTTTGTTTTTTTTGGTGTTTGAAGTTGCATATCCTTTACAGGACGTTGCAGTCAACCGACGCGTTTTGGCTGTTGATCATTTCTTGGCAAGTTTAAGTTCAATAGTTTGCCATTGTTTTTCTAGTGACCTGCACTTATACCATTGTATGAAAACCATCGCAAGTCGGTCTGTTGCCAAATAGGCAGCAGCTGTGTTTCAAAATCGATATGCGGGACCAAAATTGTAAAAAGACACAGATTATGGTCGTCACTGGGAAGAACGAAATACCACAATGTAATATACCAGTAAATGGGAATATTCTTTAACAAGTGAATCGGTACAATTATCTCGGAACGGTCATAACATCTGTTGGGAGATGACTTGAAGAGATTAGAACAAGAATCGCCTTGGCGAAAGTAGCCTTTAGCAAGATGAAATACGTACTGACCAATAAAAAGATGTCAATTGAAACGAGAAAAAGAGTGTTGAAGTACTACATACAGCCTGTACTTTTGTATGGGTGTGAAATCTGGACAATGAGCAGCCAAGATGAAAAAACATCTGATAGCTGCAGAAATGTGGTTTCTGAGGAGAATGCAAAAAATACCATGGACAGACAGAAAAACAGATGACCCAGTACTACAGGAAACAAATGAAAGTCGTAAATTGATTAGAGAAATTAGACGTAGACAGTCAACATATTTTGGGCTTGTTATGAGAAGGAATGAATGTAAGAACTTGGTAACAACTGGCAAGATCGTAGGGAACAGACCAACGGGAAGACCGAGATGTAAATACCTGGATGGCTTGGCCACATGGCATGGACGAAACAGGAACATTGAGCTGATCCACGACTCTGGTGATCGAGTGAAATGTCGAGTCATGACCGCCTACGCTTACCGACATGGCACATGATTGATTGGGGATTACGAATTGCATCTGTAAAACTTCACCACAAAGCTGATGCAGACTGATCCATCGGCCGTAGATTGTTTTATAGGAAGTATAGGTTAAATAGGTGAACAATACACCAATAAGCACAACATGTGATCTATGTGCACTGGAGAGTGGTGCGATCAAAGATACATTCAACCTGGAACTAACGAACAGATTTGATGCATTCAGGTACAAATAAGAAATGTAGTGAAGAACTTTTAGCAGGCATAGAAATAATTATCCCACAACTGAAGATTATGAGAAAAATTGAAATAATAATAATATAATAATAATAATAATAATAATAATAATAATAATAATAATAATATAATAATAGTATCCCAAAGCGGGAACTATCCCGCTGTTTATAATTCACCTTAACACGGCAAGGTACAAGAGGAACATGATGGGATGAGATGAATAATAATAATAAGATAAAGGAGTAGAAGAAGAAGAAGAAGAAGAAGAAGAAGAAGAAGAAGAAGAAGAAGAAGAAGAAGAAGAAGAAGAAGAAGAAGAAGAAGAAGAAGAAGAGAAGAAGAAGAAGAAGAAGAAGACGAAGAGGAAGAAGAAGAAGAAGAAGAAGAAGAAGAAGAAGAAGAAGAAGAAGAAGAAGAAGAAGAAGAAGAAGAAGAAGAAGAGAAGAAGAAGAAGAAGAAGAAGAAGAAGAAGAAGAAGAAGAAGAAGAAGAAGAAGAAGAAGAAAAGAAGAAGAAGAAGAAGAAGAAGGAAGAAGAAGAAGAAGGAAGAAGAAGAAGCAAGGAAGAAGAAGAAGAAGAGAGAAGAAGAAGAAGAAGAAGAAGAAGAAAGAAGAAGAAGAAGAAGAAGAAGAAGAAGAAGAAGAAGAAGAAGAAGAAGAAGAAGAAGAAGAAGAAGAAGAAGAAGAAGAAGAAGAAGAAGAAGAAGAAGAAGAAGAAGTAGAGGAGGAGGAGGATGAGGAGGAGAAGGAGGAGGAGAGGAGAGAAGGAGAAGAAGAAGAAGAAGAAGAAGAAGAAGAAGAAGAAGAAGAAGAAGAAGAAGAAGAAGAAGAAGAAGAAGAAGAAGAAGAAGAAGAGAGAAGAAGAAGAAGAAGAAGAAGAAGAAGAAGAAGAAGAAGAAGAAGACGAAGAAGAAGAAGAAGAAGAAGAAGAAGAAGAAGAAGAGAAGAAGAAGAAGAAGAAGAAGAAGAAGAAGAAGAAGAAGAAGAAGAAGGAAGAAGAAGAAGAAGAAGAAGAAGAGAAGAAGAAGAAGAAGAAGAAGAAGAAGAAGAAGAAGAAGAAGAAGAAGGGGGAGGAGGAGGAGGAGGTCTTGCCCGTTGAATCAACAATGATTTCTACTGCGCAGTCTGTCTTCACATGCTGGGTAGACATACCCTAATTCACCGATTGGTTTGACAACAAATCGTCTACCCACGCCTGGTTTAGTCAACCTGTCACAGCTGTTGCCCGGGGGTGGCCGCTATCGCATGCTGATAGCTACTAGGGGCCGCAGCGTGAGCTGGATGTCTGGTTCGGACCAGTGGGGGATGAGCCCTGAAAATAGCGTGACAGTCATCCTTACTAAAGGTACTTCCAATGCCTGACACCCCGTATCCACCCCCCCCCCTTTTAGCATTTATTATATACTACTGAATGACCCTATTTCTACCCGTAATCCGTAACCCTAACCATTAACACCAACTCTAGCCCGTAACCCTAACCTGTATTCCCTTAATCTGTATATGATGATCTCCTACAACCAATAACAACCGCCATCGTAAATGACTAAAAAAAGTTTACGGTTGTCCTGTTCTCACACTCTTATAAAGCTTGGCTCGAAGTCTGAGACAGAGGTAAACAATTGCATGCATACAAGATAGCACTTGTACGAACAGCTGTTGCAATATAATACACTTTAATCTGTCGTAACGTACAATTGCACAATCTCGCAGAGATTGCGTTTCACAAACACGTGACGATCACTGTGGAAATCGTAACATCATTGTCACACCCTCACTATATGTACAAGAATGCCCCTCTCGCACTCATTCCTTCTCTATACCTCCTCCCACCCCCACCCCTCTAGTGCAAACGTTCTATTCCTTTCTCCGAACTGTTACGTCTCCGACGGCTTTGCCAGGATAACCACGACTTCCATCAAAAAGCCCACGAAATGCTTGATTTATTTCGCCTTCGTGGCTATTCTGAGAATGTTCTATCTACAGCTCTTCACCGCTGCCAGTCTATCAGTCGCACTGAGGCTCTCTCCTCCAGGCCGAAACCACGAAACAATAGACCTGTCCTCTCACTTACTTACCATCCCCCCAATATTGCTGCCAAGAATATCCTCTTGAGACATATATCCATTCTCCGGGCGGACCCGACCACTCGTGATGTCTTCTCAGAGGCCCCTCTGGTGGCGTATAAGCGAGATCGTAAACTCAGGGATGTGCTGGTCCAGAGCAGTCTAACCCAACCTCACCAGTCTCTTCCTGGCATGGTGGCTTCTCTTCGATCGCGTTGCAAGACCTGTCCATACGTACTTCAAACCCAGAGTCTGACATTCCCTAAGACGACCTTCCACATCCGTGAGGGTTTCTCATGCATCAGTCGCAACGTCATCTATGCGATTACCTACACATGATGCGACATGAGATATGTCGGTGAGACAGGCATACGTCTTGGGGACAGATTTAGACAATATCTTTCTGATATCACCAGCGGCACCCAGAAACCAGTATCCATGCATTTCAACAGTCCTGACCACCATGGCGTAGCCGACATACAGGTCACTGCCATCAAATCATGCGCATCCCACGAACGGGATCGGAAGACATTGGAACACCGTCTCATCTTCCAGTTGGACACACTCTCCCCTCACGGCCTTAATGTCCAACACAGCTTCATTTAACTCCCCACCCCAACCCCCCCCCCCACCCCCTAACTTACAGTCCACCATCGAGGTACGTGAAGGTCCTTTATAGGACATCACAGTCAACTTTCTTGGCAGGTTTGCGTTCGGTGTTTTGCCGTCGTTTTCTGAACGACCGCGACTCATGCCCCTCTCTGTGGACCAACGCAATGTAGTTTTCCGCAGCTGTGTTTCGAGCGCTTAACGAGAATTGCTAATTGTCAACTGCGTCAGCGACATCTTTGCCGGTCTTAATTTTCACTTTTCCGCAAACATTTGCGCTTCTCCACCCACTACCCTTCCGCTTGACCTTTGACCCGTGTACCATACATCCGGTCTATTAATCCACTGGAGCCCTACGCGTGTCAGTCTTTCCAAGCAAGGACACAGAATCAGATAAGTACATTTAATTAGTTTAATAGTTTAATATTGTCATAGTGTGTTTCGTGTAGGTTTGTGTTGGTTTGTATTTGTTTGTCCTGTGCTGACGAAGGCTTTGGCCGCAACGTCCAATTTGTCTCTTGTAGTCGTGTTTTAGTAAAGCTCACAATCTACTTCTCGTTTTTTTTTTTTTTGGGTGATTCATTCATTATATGTACAAAGCATTAACTGACTATCAGTACGCACTCTCAATTCAGGCTCGCCATATCATTCATAATCGTATCTATAAGCCCATTCTATCAATTTCAGACCCAGAACAATGGATTATACTATTAAATTGTGACAGCAATATAATTATATCACACGTTGCCTTGACATCGTGGGTAGTGAGATTGTATCTTTATGATACGGACGAAAAACAGAAGGTTTCGTGTGCATGTTGTGTAAGTTAAAATCTCCAGGCAATTGGAAATCGCAAAGAGTAGGCTGAAAGGCCGATGGCGTGGCACAATTGTTATGAAAGAAAATCTTCCCACGGGTAGATAGGAACCGTCACCTTGAATGAAATCCATTTAGAGTAAAAGATAATTGCATGCGCTTTACAGGACGTCGCGATTAACTCCAATAATGGTTGGCTGTTTATGATTTACTAGACAATGTTTAGGTTCAGTAATTTATTTTTGCTTTCAAAGTGACCGGTGCTTATACCATTAAAATCAACGTCAGGCGGTCTACTTTCAAACTGTCTGTGGCTGATTTCGAACATGTGACTCTGTATTTCTGTTACTTGTGAAACGCGATCACTACCCCTGAGCCACAGATGTAGAGGGAGTAAGCTAGTTGCATATCCTTTACACGACTTACAGTTAACCCCAGCGTATTTTGAATGTTGTTAATTTCTTGGCAAGTTTACGTTCAGTAGTTTGCCATTGCTTTCTGAACGACTGACACTTACATCATTGCATGAAAACCAACGCAAGGTGGTTTGCTTCCAAATCGCCCACAGCTGTGTTTCGAACACGGTATGCGGGACTACGGACATCATTCGTAACATCTTTGCCACAGAGCAGGGATTGGAAGGAAATGTAATAAACAAATGCCAGGGATAAATTGTGTTTGTGCATGTACTGGAATAGATAGGGATAGCGAAATAACCACATAATTGTTTGCCTTAGAAACTTGAAGTGAAGGTAAACAGCTCACTGGGTCAGAAGGAAATCGCGGTTACGGTCAGTACGGCACGATCAGAATGATTTCGTCTCAAGGTTTCTGTCACACGACGAAGAAAACAATAAATTCAAACTCCACTTATTAGATACATAACCACACCTATTCCCACCTCGGCACTAAAATAACCTGTCCTTCTTTACGCCAAATCCAATTGTATTTATCAATGTACATGCAGGTGCCAATCTATCTACACCAGCAGAAGAGAGAGGCAGTTAAACAACAGGGTGGTAGAAGACATATCCAATTGGATTGCCAGGATTATACACAAAGACGCTGGGAACCTGGTCAAGCCGACACACCACAAATCCTCTTCGTCATGGACTGGACGGTAATTGTGGAAAAGGTCACGTTATTGATTGGGACAATGCGTTTCACGTGTTGTTTAACACACAAATGGTCGCATGTTAAAGGTGGCAGAAGCGTTCGCCTTAATTTACAAAAGTCAATTTTGTGCAAACAGAAAGACATGATTGTTTGTTTAAAATTACCGTGGTAGGCAACTGAAATTACTGTGTAAATATGTATGTTTCAGCTTTAATAATTTATCTAATTACTTTAGTTTATGTTGTGTGATTTCTGCACTATGTACCTGACGAGATGCAGCGAAATATTCCAGGCAATAAAACGTGAAATCTTTTGTTGATGTCATCGTTATTCAAATAAATCTGTAAGCAGTTTCAATGGGAGATTACCGCTTAAAGCTCAAATGCAGCGGCATTATGGCCGTTGAAGCCCCTAGAGTTAAAAAAATGCAGCGGTATTATGACGTTTGCAGCGCCTAGATTTTACTAAATGCGGCGGTATTAGGACGTTGAAGCGTCTAGTTCTTACTATATAAGCGGTATTATGACATTTGCCGGTCTCCCTGGCCGAGGGTTTTACGTATTTCTCCGTAATCCCGTATACTCTCGTAAGTAACGTGATGTTCGCAAGAGTCGGTAGCTGTTCTCGCCGCGTCGGTAACTTAGGGGTATGTTAGCCGGTCGCTCAGAAAGCAATGGCAAACTACTTAGTGTAATCTTGACAAGAAATCAACAATCAGCTGAAAGATGCTGATGTTGACAGCGGCGTCCTGTAAAGGATATGCGAACAACAACAACAACAAAATAACATTTGTGGCAGTTTCAATGGAAGATTATCGCTTAAAACTCGAATGCGGTATTATGACGGTTGAAGCCCCTAGAGTTCACGGAATGCAGCGGTATTTTGACGTTTGCAGCGCCTAGATTTTGCTAAATGCAGCGGTATTATGACGTTTGCAGCGCCTAGATTTTACTAAATGCAGCAGTATTAGGACGTTTGCAGCGCCTAGATTTTACTAAATGCAGAGGTATTATGTCGTGTGAAGCCTCAGTTCACATAAACAGGCACATGGGCTTTAAATCAGCCATCTAGCAACGTGGCAGCACATTAAAAACACCCACAAGTATTGATTTGCACTCATAGCAGTAAAAGAAGGGAGTTGAGATTAGAGAACACACTAGACCAGTGGTTCTCAACCTTCTTTGGCCCATGCACCCCTTCGCCATATGTTCAGAATGTCATTGCCCCCTTTCGTATATTTTTAAATGTTGCATATCCCTTGCAGGACGTTGTAGTCAACACCAGCATTTTCAACTGCTGTTGATGTATAGGCAAATTTTACGTTCAATAGTTTGCCATTGCTTTCTGAACGACCGGCTCCCATACCAACACGTTATAACACACCGCAACACGGTCTGCTGCACAGTTCGGTAGCCGCTGCAATTTGAACGCCTGGTAAGCGCGTTCGCAACCCTTTGGCCACGGAATTTCATCCCTATAAACTCCCCCCTCACTACACAGTATGTTATTATGTTGTTTGTCCATAAAGAATGATGATGACCATTCATTTCATCCAGTGGGGTTGAAGGTATGGAGCCGTGGGTTCTAAGATGGCTGATAAGGCCTATTTTGGCTCGAAATGTTCTTTGACAATGTGGGTAAAGAATGCTTGACGTCTCTGGAGGAGGATTTCCTGCAGTGGTTTTTCTGTTCTGCCTTTTCTTCACAGCTCTTGCAGTCCTGGTTGCCTCACATATGACTGGACCTTTGCGCAATGATGCACGCTACGAATTTCGGTCTCTGGCTGCAGCCCCCCAGGTGTCATGATGAATTCCAAAAGCATTCAGTGAAATTTTCAGAGTGTCTTTAAAGCGTTTCCTCTGGCCACCTTGGGAGCGTTTACCACAACGCAGTTCGCTGTAAAAAATTCGTTTAGGGAGCCTGTGATCTGGCATGCGAGTCAAGTGACCAGCCCAACGAATCTGATTCTTCATCAGTATAGTGTGGATACTGGGCATGGATGCTCTTTCTAGGACTTCAGTGTCTGGAATCTTGTCTTGCCATTTAATCTTCAGTAGCTTCCTTAGGCAGACTGTGTGGAAGTGGTTTAATTTCCTAGCGTGTGGCTGATAAACAGTCCAGGTTTCACAAGCATATAGCAGTGTGGATAATACAACTGCTTTGTAGACTTTTAGCTTTGTTTGCAGGCTTATTCCAGTTCTGTCCCATACAATCTTGTACAGTCTGCCAAAGGCCGCACTGGCCTTGGAGATTCTTGTATTCACTTGGTCATCAATTGTGGCAGCTTGTGATACAGTGCTGCCAAGATAAGTGAATTTGTCCACAACACTTAGTCTATGATCATAACCTCCACACAGTATACGTAAAAATGGAAGCTAAATGTAATAGCACATACTAGAACAAGTCTAGACGTGGTTCCAAATGTTGCTGTTATGTAGCCGGGGGCGGAGTTGGGCTCCCAACCTTGTATAAATACCCAAATGGCTCGTGCATTCATCACCTCTGCAGCAAAAGTCCAACTCCTGGCCTTCTTGTGGCGGAACTGTTTTAATTAACAGGAGGAGGGGCGGCGGTGAGTCACTGGCGCCGAGAAATAACGAGAATGCTCTAGATGTGTATGCACATGCATGCATGCGCAGACACGTATCTGCGTGCCTACACACCTAAACTCGAGTAAGACCATAGTCTGCTCTAGTAAAGGAAAGGTGCTGAAGACGGAGGCAACCAGCCAGGAGGCGCACCACAGAAATCAGGATGCCACAACATTATGCCATGAAATATCGACTAGCATTAGTTGTCACGGTGCTCGTACTACTCCGAATACCCCATGTGGCATATCACAGGAACTAGAGTAACCTCTCTCTCTCTCTCTCTCTCTCTCTCTCTCTCTCTCTCTCTCTCTCTCTCTCTTTCTCTCTCTCCTTTCACATATATAGCATGCACATGTGTAGGTATACTATTGTATAAATGTTTGTTGATGGGTGTAGATGTATGTATATGCGCACACACATATTAGTCCACCCAGACTTTAGGACTCGCCTAAAAATAAACATACAAGAGCACGCAATATGAATATTGTTAGTGTCACCATCATACTTGGGTGCTCACTTCATTCGTCTCTAATAATCGTCCACTAGGGCCAACCCATTCACTGGCACCCACTCATGCTTTGTTAGTACATCCACTGGGACTCCTCCGTTTCCATTCTCAGATACCCATCACATCTCTATTTCTCTAATTTCCCTATCTACCTTCCTAGCTCCGCCGCCCCCCCCCCCCATTTTCTGTTGTTCATGTACCACTTCCACTCACGTACCTGAGATGCTCACTGAACCGTTACACCCACCACCTCGACGACACCATCCCACACCCCACTCCCTCGGCTGCGTATATAAGAAGATAACGGTGACATTCCTGGCAATACACATCTTCGGATTCTGAGGTAAGTAGAAACCATTTTTTTCTTCAAAATTTTCATTTTATCTTCATTGCTTTCATTATTTCATCTTCTTATTCTTCTCATCCCGTCATCACGCCTCAGTGTAGTAACCGGGGGTCTTCTCCGCGACTATATGTTGTGTATTGTGTATGTATTTGTTTGCCGATGAAGGCTAGTCGCCGCAACGTCTTGTGTGTGTCGTAATTCTGTCTTGTAAAAAAATAACATCACTGCTTCTCAAATTGAAGTCTACATGAAAGGGGTTGAGTGGCAAACACTTAAACTTAAGGCAGGCAATACAGACTTACATCTGATCAATCACTACTGTCCAAGTGACCGCCCACAGTAGCGTTAAACGAAAACAAAATGATTGTGTCTGGCGATTTCAACAGCCACTCGCAGAGCTGGGGCTATGATCACATGGACCAGAGAGGAGAGAGACTGGAAGACTAGCAGGATGAGAATAGATTCATCTTGATTACCAAGCCGCCCGACCCACATACTTTGTACTCGAGATCATGGCACACTACAACCACACATGAGCTGGCTTTTCATTCACCAGACCTGGAGTGGAACATTACACAAATTGTTGGGAAACAACTTGGTGGCAGTGACCATCCGTCAGTCTTTCTAACTGTAGAAATTGAGCTTGTAAGTGAAAGCAGCACCCTCTCGAGGTGGAATTACCAGAAAGCAGACAGGGCAATGTACACGCATCGCACCAGCCTACTGGTTAGAAACCTGAACCCTAAAAACGACATAAATAAAGTAGATGAAGAGTTTGGGAAATGCATACTACAGGCAGCATGAGAAACAGTACCAAGAGGAGCCCGTAAACGTTATAAACCCTATTGGAGTAGTGAACTGGAACAGTTGCATAATGATGTGGAAGTGTGTAGAAAGCAAGCAGAGGCCAAACCCAGCCTATAGCACCACAATAAATACCAGAGCACAAAAGCCAAATTTCAAAGGGCCAAGCTGCAGGCTAGACGGAAAAGCTGGCAGGAGAAAACAGAGTCACTCAACTTTGAAAGAGACACAAGGAAGTTGTGGAAGCTAATACAACAACTTAACGATGAGGGAACAGGGAGAAACACAAAAATGGCACTACATGAAGACGGAAACATCTTAACAGGAAAGCAAGCAGCTGACCATTTTGAGGACTCATTCACACAAGATAACAATATCTAAATTAGTCCAGAGAAACAACAAGAGATTCGAGAGAAATGGCAACATACAGGACAGAATGACATATTGCATGAGGTTCTGGAGGCAGCTAACACAATCAGTTAACTTGAGCTAGCCATATCAAAACTGAAAATGAGAAAGCAACATGAGCTGATGATATCTCCAATTTAATGATCAGGAACCTAGGAACAGAGGCCAAAGCACAAATGTTGCAGATCTTCAATAACAGCTGGACCTTAGGCAGTGTTCCACAAGCCTGGAGAGAAGTGATCATGATACCCCTCTTAAAATCAAGGAAAGATCGTATTTCCTCCAGCTACAGACCAATTAGCCTCACTAGCTGTCTCTGCAAAACAATGGAGCGCATCGTCAATCACAGACTGCAGTGGTACATTGAAAGTGAAAACATCCTTGTGCCACAGCAGGCTGGCTTTAGGCAGAGCTACTCTACGGAAGATCAGACAACCTACCTCTCTCAAAAATTGAGGATGCATTCCAAGAGAAGAAGCTGGTGCTTGCGGCATGGATATATCTGAAGAAAGCCTTTGACAAAATCTGGAAAGAAGGTCTGACGAAGAAACTGAGAAACTGTAAAGTCAATGGAAGAATGTACAAATGCGTGAAAGCATACTAGCACAACAGAAGAACCGGAGTATAGAAAGACGGACTCAAGAGCAAGAAATTACTACTGCGTCACGGTGTTCCCCAGGGTGGAGTCTTGGTTGTCCCCCACACTTTTTCTAATCTTCATCAATGATATTGTTGCTAATCTACCGCATAGAATTAAGGCGGCAATGTACGCTGATGACTTGGTTCTATGGACCACATATGAACATGCATCAGTGGCCACCAGATCGCTACAAAGAGCTGTAGATACATTTTTTGCATGGGCAAATAGATGGTGTGTCAGCATAAACACTGACAAGTGCAGCATTACCCTATTTACCTCTCTCCAAAACAAAAGGCAGGGATCATCCAGATAAATGGAACACTCCTAAGAGAACACAAAGAACCAATATATCTTGAAGTAACATTTGATGGCAGGCTAACATGGAGAAAGTGCATCAACAAAGCAGTAGCACAAGTCAGAATGAAAATAGCCATCCTGAGAAAGCTAAGTGGAACCACATGGGGAGCCAGTGGGAAAATACTTAGCAAAGTTTATCAACAGAGCATACAACCACACCTAGAATAAGGGTCAACTGCGTGGCGTTCCGCATAAAAAACCACACTACAAGAGCTGGACAATGTACAAAATCAAGCACTTAGATTCACCACAGGAGGGATACGATTAACCCCTATAGTGGAGATGGAAAGATGGGGAGGACACAAACACTGAGAGAGCGAAGAGATATGAAAACGCGAATACAAGCAGAAAAGTTCCTCAGCTTGCCAGGCCACCCTATGAAGAACGTATTTGAAAACAAAGCTATGGGGCGGTTGAAAAGAAGTAGTTTATCCACCAGGCCAAACGACTCTGCAGAGAAACCACCGATCTGCCCACAGTTGATATTCCCCTGACAACTATTCCAGAGCGAATTCCATGGAAAGATGAACAATTATACTATCACAAAAAATCCTGACAAAAGTGAGAGGAATATTTGACAAGGAAGAACAGAATTGTATACAGCGCAGAGCAGCCACTCTAAGCTTCCTTGATGAAGAATACCCACAGGACCTCTGGATCCGAGTCTACACAGATGGGTCAGCACAAAATACTGTTCGAAATGGAGGAGCGGGAGTGTACATAGAATACCCAAATAATACTAAGGTCACGGCCAACGGTCCAACAGGAAAGTACTGCCATAAATATGATGCTGAAATTGAGGCAATCAAGATAGCAACAGAGAAATTACAAAATACCAGCCATGGTATACAACCTGTGGTGCTATTGACAGATGCAAAATCAGTACTCGAGGCGCTCCTGTCTGGGAAATTGCCAGTACTAAGGACACTAATTTATGACTTAGCAGTCAGCATAAGGTCACCATAGTGGATACCATCCCACTGTGGAGTACCCGGAAACCACAGAGCTGATCGATTGGCTAAGGAAGGAGCAAAAGAAGAACAGCCTGATGTGCCCATTACATACCACGAAAAGAAAATAATGATCAAATCGGTCAGAAAGCCACCAAAACGTGCTCAAGACGACTACCACGTTATGAACAGACCTAAACAAGTCATTATTCTGCGCCTCAGAACAGGACACAATAGATTACGCAACCACATGTATACAAAATTCAAGATTTGTGAATCAGCCATGTGCACATGTGGATTGGCGTCGCAGACGGCAGAGCACATACTCCAGGACTGCCCACAATATAACATATCTAAGCAAACCTTCTGGCCTAGAGAGACGACAGTGGAAGATAAACTCTAAGGAACTAAAATAGACAGTTAAATTCATACAAGAGACAACATTGCAGCTATAGACATATTTCAAACGAACGAAAGAAGAAGAAGTGTGGACGTTTACATAAAACGTGATTTGCGGGTCTACTTACGTGATAAAACGGATTTCAGAAGGGCGAGAAGTACAGAACCGTAAAGTATGGAGGGAAAAACAATATCAAGCAATCTGTTCTTGTAATAACGCGATCTTGAAATAATCTTAATCTTAGGACGGGGGGGGGGGGGGGGGGTAGATTCCCCACCGGTTGAGAACCACTGTTTTAGACTCTTCGCTGCTTGTTGAAGTTGACGACAGAACACATATGGCAATGTCCCGAGAGCTGTGTTATCGATTCTTGACTCGGTGAACTCTATGTAGTAAGCCTGGTGTATCCTACCTGCAACATTTAGTACAGTGGTTCCCAACCGGTGGGGAATTTCTTCCCTCCCCCTCCCCCCCCCCCCCGACCCCAGGGATGAATGTTAGGGTTTCGGGGGGGGGGGGGAATTAAGATTATTTCAAGATCGCGTTAATACAAGAACAGATTACTTGATATTGTTTTCCCTCCATACTTTACATGTCTGTACTTCTCGCCCTTTTGAAATTCATTTTATAACCCGCAAATCACGTTTTATGTAGACGTCTAGACTTGTTCTGGTATGTGTTATTACATTTAACTTCAATTTTTTTAAATATACTGTGTAGGTGCGGGGGGGGGGGGGTGTATAGGGAGGAAATACGGGGATGACGTTCAGAAAATATGGTGAAGGGGGCACGGACCAAAAAAAGGTTGAGAACCACTGATTTAGTAGATGCGATTGTTGCACACAGTGACAAATTAGGATTAGAATTGAATAGTAAGAAGACGCAGATTATGGTCGTCACTGGGAAGAAGGAAATACCACAATGTGATATACGAGTAAATGGGCATATTCTTAAGCAAGTGAATCGATACAGTTATCTCGGAAGAGTCATTTCATCTGATGGGAGATGCCTTGAAGAAATTAGAAAAAGAGTTGCCATTGCGAAGGTAGCCTTTTGCAAGATGAAAAACACACTGACCAATAACAAGATAACAACTGAAACGAGAAAAAGAGTGTTGAGGTGCTACATAGAACCTATACTTTTGTATGGATGTGAAGCGTGGACAATGAGCAGTCAAGCTGAAAAACTGCTGATGGCCGTGGAAATGTGGTTTCTGAGGAAAATGCAAAGAATAGCATGGACAGACAGAAAAACCAATGAACAAGTCCTTCAAGAAAAAAATGAAGATCGTAAACTGATTAGAGTCATTAGACGTAGGCAGTCAACATATTTTGGGACATGTTATGAGAAGAAATAAATTAGAGAACTTGGTGACAATTGGCAAAATCGAAGGGAAGAGACCAAAGGGAAGACCAAGAAGTAAATACCTGGATGGCTTGGCCACGTGGCATGCTCGAGAAAGAACACAGAGCTGATCCACGACTCTGGTGATCGAGTGAGATGGCAAAACATGACCGCCGACGCTTACCGGCATGGCACATGATGGATGGTGTATCCTATACTGATTCTTACCCTAAGTCTTATCTGTTGCAGTCTCCTGCCACTTCTACCATGTCGTCCCCAGATCGTTCATTTCTCAGTGGATTATTTTCACTTCGTGCCCTCAAGTCGTCTCTATTTGATTTCCTCTAGACATGAATTAGTTAGTTAGTTTTTCCTCTTGAGCCTAAGGCGGCGCATAGGGCAAAAGTCCTGACTCTCCATGCTTGGCGGTTCGCTGCTATCTGTTGTAGATCTTGGATGTTTACTTCGCCATTGAATGAGCCTTCTCTGATGATGGTTCTACGCAGGGTCTCTCTTGGTCTTCCCTGTTTTCTTTTCCCTACCAGTGACCATATGAGGCATGAATGTGTAGACCTAAATGTGTAAACAGTGACACACGTTTCCATAACTCTGAGTAGTGTTTAGATCACAATTATGATGGAAAAGAACCAACAAATCGAAACACAGCTAGACGTCACGTGTGAATAAACATGTAAACAATTCTAGTGGTAAAATGTCAAACTGAAATCATTTACTTGAGGCAAGTCACTCGCACCGTTACATTGTTGGACCACTCAAATGTCCACTCTATCCACCCGTGCCTTCTTGTGCTTTTTTCACTGGATGTAAGCTGTTACTTGATTGTTTACAGTGTTCAGAAACATCATAGTTAAGGCCAGTACCGTGCGGTAGATTTTATACGTCTTCGAAATACCGCCCCTAACATGTTTTTTCATTTAAAAATGCTGCCTATTTATGAAGCCCTCTTACCGTGCCGCCTGATACGGCGGCCTCCTTGGTTAAGGCCGACTTCAATGACTTCTCGAGAATAACTATGTGGACGCGGTGAAGACCCCCAAGTGAACCATCACCATGTGTGTGACCCACGTATGAATAGACGATTGGAAGTTGAATATCAAGATCATCCATGTGTGACCCACGAAGGAATAAACACATGGTCATTGTGTGCAAATCCAGCTGTGACCAGTTGTAGAGAATTACCACTTGAATATTCCAGCTTCAGGTAAGTGCCCAGTATTTCCTGTATGTTGTGGAATGTAAGTAACGTATAACATGTACGTTGTATAATGTAAGTAAAGTTTTACCTGTATGTTGTAGAACGTATGTAAAGTTTTACCTGTATTTTGTAGAATGTAAGTAAAGTATTACCTTGTGTTATAGAATGTCAGTAAAGTATTACCTCTATTTTGTAGAATTAAGTAAAGTACTACCTTGTGTTATAGAATGTAAGTAAAGTGTTATTCGTATTTTGTAGAATGTAAGTAAAATATTACCCGTGTGTTATAGAATGTCAGTAAAGTATTACCTGTATTTTGTAGAATTAAGTAAAGTGTAAGCTATATGTTGTTGAATGTTAGTAAGGTATTACCTGTATTTTTAGAATGTCAGTAAAGTATTAAATATATAGTGTAGTATAGTCAGTGAAATAGTGTAGTGTAGTCAGTGAAATGTTACCTGTATGTTGTAGATTGTGTGTTAAGTATTTCCTGTATTTTTAGAATGTCAGTAAATTATTACATTTATGTTGTTGAATGTCAGGAATGTATAACATACATGTTGTGGAATGTCAGTAAGATATTAACTGTATATTGTTAAGTGTAAGTAAAGTTTTACCTGTTGTATGTTGTAGAAAGTCAGTAAGATAACTGTATATTGTTAAGTGTAAATAAATTATTACCTGTTGTATGTTGTAGAAAGTCAGTAAGATAACTGTATATTGTTAAGTGTAAATAAAGTATTACCTGTTGTATGTTGTAGACAATCAGTAAGATAACTGTATATTGTAAAGTGTAAATAAAGTATTACCTGTTGCATGTTGTAGAAAGTCAGTAAGATAACTGTATATTGTTAAGTGTAAATAAAGTATTACCTGTTGTATGTTCTAGACAGTCAGTAAGATAACTGTATATTGTTAAGTGTAAATAAAGTATTACCTGTTGTATGTTGTAGAAAGTCTGTAAGATATTAACTGTATATTGTTAAGTGTAAATAAAGTATTACCTGTTGTATGTTGTAGAAAGTCAGTAAGATAACTGTATATTGTTAAGTGTAAATAAAGTATTACCTGTTGTATATTGTAGAAAGTCAGTAAGATAACTGTGTATTGTTAAGTGTAAGTAAAGTATTACCTGTTGTATGTTGTAGAAAGTCAGTAAGATATTAACTGTATATTGTTAATTGTAAATAAAGTATTACATGTTGTATGTTGTAGAAAGTCAGTAAGATATTAACTGTATATTGTTAAGTGTAAATAAAGTATTACCTTTTGTATGTTGTAGAAAGTCAGTAAGATAACTGTATATTGTTAAGTGCAAATAAAGTATTACCTGTTGTATGTTGTAGAAAGTCAGTAAGATAACTGTGTATTGTTAAGTGTAAGTAAAGTATTACCTGTTGTATGTTGTAGAAAGTCAGTAAGATATTAACTGTATATTGTTAATTGTAAGTAAAGTATTACCTGTTGTATGTTGTAGAAAGTCAGTAAGATAACTTTATATTGTTAAGTGTAAGTAAAGTATTACCTGTTATATGTTGAAGAAAGTCTGTAAGATAACTGTATATTGTTAAGTGTAAATAAAGTACTACCTGTTGTATGTCATAGAAAGTCAGTAAGATAACTGTATATTGTTAAGTGTAAGTAAAGTATTACCTGTTGTATATGTTGTAGAAAGTCAGTAAGATATTAACTGTATATTGTTAAGTGTAAGTAAAGTATTACCTGTTGTATGTTGTAGAATGTCAGTAAGATAACTGTAAATTGTTATTTGTAAATAAAGTATTACCTGTTGTATGTTGTAGAAAGTCAGTAAGATAACTGTATATTGTTAAGTGTAAGTAAAGTATTACCTGTTGTATGTTGTAGAAAGTCAGTAAGATATTAACTCTATATTATTAAGTGTAAATAAAGTATTACCTGTTGTATGTTGTAGAAAGTCAGTAAGATAACTTTATATTGTTAAGTGTAAATAAAGTATTACCTGTTGTATGTTGTAGAAAGTCAGTAAGATAACTGTATATTGTTAAGTGTAAATAAAGTATTACCTGTTGTATGTTGTAGAAAGTCTGCAAGATATTAACTGTATATTGTTAAGTGTAAATAAAGTATTACCTGTTGTATGTTGTAGAAAGTCAGTAAGATAACTGTATATTGTTAAATGTAAATAAAGTATTACCTTTTGTATGTTCTAGACAGTCAGTAAGATAACTGTATATTGTTAAGTGTAAGTAAAGTATTACCTGTTGTATGTTGTAGAAAGTCTGTAAGATATTAATTGTATATTGTTAAGTGTAAATAAAGTATTACCTGTTGTATGTTGTAGAAAGTCAGTAAGATAACTGTATATTGTTAAGTGTAAATAAAGTATTACCTGTTGTATGTTGTAGAAAGTCAGTAAGATAACTGTATATTGTTAAGTGTAAATAAAGTATTACCTGTTGTATGTTGTAGAAAGTCTGTAAGATATTAACTGTATATTGTTAAGTGTAAATAAAGTATTTCCTGTTGTATGTTGTAGAAAGTCAGTAAGATAACTGTATATTGGTAAGTGTAAATAAATTATTACCTGTTGTATGTCGTAGAAAGTCTGTAAGATATTAACTGCACATTGTTAAGTGTAAGTAAAGTATTACCTGTTGTATGTTGTAGACAGTCAGTAAAATATTACATGTATGTTGTAGAATGTTAGTAAAGTATTACCTGCATGTTGTGAAATGTCAATAAAGTGATACTGAGCGACCTAATTCCAATTCCAATTTTCAAAAACAAAAATTCCAAATTCGGCCTCGTCTAACCTGCTTATGAGGGACCTGTTCCAACCACTGGTTATATAGTATTGGGTATGCTGGTAGTCTCCAGTGTGTATAGAGCAATAGACACTCAAAGGCGATGTGTCGTCATCAGGCCGGCTGCACTTAGTTTCCGCCGCCCATCGTTAGAGCTGGTTCACTAGCGAAGTTAATGGTGAATCTTTCTGGTAATGCCGTTAGCACGGTCGATCGCAGGTTGATTCCTGCGCTTGTCGTCAGCGTATTGGGGGAAAGATTGGCCACATATTCCTCCTTACATTCACAGTGAGAAACTAGGCTTGGAATTGAATTGCAAGTAAACGGATCATGGTCTTTTCCAAGAAGAAAGAAATACCACATTGTAACATCCAAGTGAATGGAAATATTCTTAAACAGACGAATCGGTGTAACTATCTCGGAACAGTCGTAACATCTGTTGGAAGATGCCTTGCATGGATTGGATCAAGAATTGCCACGGCAAAGGTGGCCTTCTGCAAAATGAAAACAATACTTACCAACAGAAAGTTGTCAATTGCTGTGAGAAGTAGTGTTGAAGTGCTATACAGAACCCATATTGTGTTGTGTGTGTGTGTGTGTGTGCGTGCGTGCGTGCTTGCGTGCGTGCGTGCGTGTGTGTGTGTGTGTGTGTGTGTGTGAAACATGGGCAAGAAACAGACAAGCTGAGAAACATCTAATGGCGGTGGGAATGTGCACTTTTGAGAAAAATGCAAAAATATATCATGGACGGACAGAAAATCAAATGAGAAAGTCCTTCAAGTGACTGAAAAACGCAGACTGATTGGAGATATAAGACGTTGACAGTCAATATTTATTTTTGGGATATGTTATGAGAAATGGTCTTGCAAATTTGGTGACAACTGGTAAGCGTGATGGGGGTAAAGAGCAAGAGAAAGACAGAGGGATAAATACCTTGATGATTTGGCAGGATGGCATGCTCGAGACAAGAACACAGACCTGGTTCGAGATTCTGGTGACCCTGTGAGATGGCTAACCATTACTACACCGCCTATCGGCAGAGCACTTGATGATGATGATTCAGCCCGACTTACAAAATGGAGCGGAAAATTTGCTTCGAGACATTATTATGATTACCTAATTTTAGACTGAATTTTAAAAAGCAAGTTAGTTGCATTTCCTGTACAAGACGTTACAGTCAACCCTAGCATTTTCTAAGCTGTTTGTGATTTCTTGGCAAGTTTACGTCCAGTAGTTTACCATTGCTTTCTGAACGACCGGAACTCATACCATTTTATAAAATTACCAGCACCAGGTGGTCTGCTGCCAAATCGCAGCTGTGTTTCGAATGCGGTTTGCGAAATTACGACAGGGGGAGGTAAAAACAAAAGGCTCGACTTCATTGCACCGGGGTTTATCCCACATCGATCCGCTGCTTTCCGCAGAACGTCCTGCAGAAAGTGTAGCACAGAGTGCGAACCCCGTAACTCCAGGGACAACCTTCAGACGTGAAAAAACTGCACTCGTGTCGACCCGCAGGGATCTCTAAAATATCTGCACTCGTGTCGACCCGCAGGGATCTCTAAAATATCTGCACTCGTGTCGACCCGCAGGGATCTCTAAAATATCTGCACTCGTGTAGACCCGCAGGGATCTCTAAAATATCTGCACTCGTGTCGACCCGCAGGGATCTCTAAAATATCTGCACTCGTGTAGACCCGCAGGGATCTCTAAAATATCTGCACTCGTGTCGACCCGCAGGGATCTCTAAAATATCTGCACTCGTGTAGACCCGCAGGGATCTCTAAAATATCTGCACTCGTGTAGACCCGCAGGGATCTCTAAAATATCTGCACTCGTGTCGACCCGCAGGGATCTCTAAAATATCTGCACTCGTGTCGAACCGCAGGGATCTCTAAAATATCTGCACTTGTGTCGACCCCCAAGGGTCTCTGTAAAAATTGCCCTCGCCAGCCGAATGACAGAGTCCGAAAACGAACCGACTTTCGTACACTATGATGGTGGCTTGATCACATGGCCACGGCGACCCTCACACTGGGTCGACTTTACAACCCTGGTCAATGATAAATATCCCCATCTTGAGACGTATTCGAATACATAACCAAGGACCGGCATGCAAAAGATGCTGGTCACTGAATTCCCGCTAAACTCTGACTTGGGGTACAACTTTTTGTGTGGAAAAGGCACAAAAGAACATTAGAAAATCTTAAACCGGATAGAGAAATTAGACGTAGACAGTCAAAATGTTTTGGGCACATTATGAGAAGAAATAGATTAAAGAGCTTGGTGACTACTAGCAAGGCTGAGGGGAAAGGAACCAGAGGAAGACGTCGCGGTAAATATTTAGATGGCGTGGCCACATGAGATGGTCGAGACAAAAACACAGAGCTGATCCACGACTCTGGCGATCGTGTGAGATGGCGAAACATGACTGCCCGTGATTATTGGCATGGCACATGCTTAACAACATCACACCATAAATATACAGGTCGGAATATTTTGGCATTGGAAATCCACAAAGTGTAGGTAGAGTAGACCGTTGGTCAGGCCTGATTGTAAGATTAAAGAACCTTGAAAAATATCGGACCATAAATGTACAGGTCGGAAATCTTTGAGCATTGGAAATCCAAAAGTGTAGGTAGAGTAGACCATTGTCAGGCCTGATTGTAAGATTAGAGAATTGACCCATAGCATAATAATTTATGGCATATGTTTTTTTTTCTTCTGATTTACACACATTTGGTGCTGGGCCGTTATTACGAATTTCGTTCCCTGTGTTGAGATTCTCATTGAGTCACCCATGGGAGTAGAAAGGTGCACTTATGGGGTGATCAAGGGAGTAGAATGGGGCAATCATGCAGTGATTATAGGAGTAGAAAGGGGCAATTATGCGGTGATCATTGGAGTAGGTAGTGGGTGAGATGGGAGTAGATAGGGGCATTCATGGGGTGATCATCCATTTCGTTTGTTTGTGCCAATCACCCATCTCATGTATGTGTGCCAATCATCGCTGCTACCGACATCAAACGTGCTAGCCATTGCTCAACAACGACTCTCCGTACATGGGATATTTTTTAAAAATTGAGTTGCATGTGCTTTACAGGACGTCGCAATCAACCCCAGCATTGTCTGTTTGTGATTTATTAGGCAAGTTTATGTTGAGTAGTTTGCCACTGCTTTCTGACCGAGCCACGCACATAACACTGTTAAAAACCAACACAAGTCGGGTTGCTTCCAAATCGTCTGCAGCTTTTTGTTAATACGGTATGTGGGATTGCGAATCGGACTCGCTACCCCTTCGCCACAGATGGTGGCACATGGGATATAGTCTGAATGGCGCTGGAGTGTCAGACGACGAGCGAACGCATCTTCTGGTTTCAATAACACCAGTAGTTGGACCACTCACGATGCTCAAACTCAAGGGAGATATTTTGAAATGGACTGATATTTTAAAACACACTAACAGACGAAACAACGTAATTAAGGAAGCTTGAGTGTAGATAATAAATGTAAAAACAGATTGGTTTGATGCGAGAGTAGCTTATATGTATCTAATAATAACGTTGTCCATGAATACAATAAAATAGCACATACAGGCAACCATATAACAACTATTAATTTACACCACTTGTCCTCAGATACGCACACCGAAGGCCAATAGCTACAGCACCGAAAGCCACCGTCTGCGGCTCGTCTTGTGTCTATACAACAATGTCTCCGATGAAGAGCTTTGTAGCAACTCCATACAGCCAGTTCCAATAGTACAGTGACATATATGCATATATTATGCAGTCTGCATAATGACGACTGCGATGGACGAGCTATCAAAACCCAGCACAGCGGATCCCACCTATATAATGACACCCACGATTGAGAGCTCTTTGCAAGCCACTACAGCATGTCGCACCTGCACAGTAACGTCTACGATGGAGAGCTTTGTATCAACCCAATACAGCCGACTCCACGACTTTTGTGATGTGTTCGCTGACAACCTTGTACTGTTTGTACCATATAGCAATGAAGATAAAAAGGAGAGTACATCAACCCCCATCTGTGCATTAACTGCAATGTAGATCGCAATGAAAGTTCAGCACAACCTCTACCACCAACATAATAAAGTGTATTTTCAAATGGAGAGCTGTAAAGAAGTATCAATAAATCAAGGAAATGCCATCTCGGAGATGATGTATCTCTCCTCTTGTAGAGCGTCGACCTGTCTTGATGATTCCTAGCAGCTGTGTTCAGTTAAAAGACACATCAATTTTCTAATTAACAGTACAATGTCGTATGTATTGAATATGAACATATATAGTTCTCACTGTTTGGTCTGATGTGTGGTGATTTATATACACATAACCAATATGTTAACTGTTTGACCTGATGTGCGATGATTTATATATACAAAAGCAATATGTTCAATGTGTGACCTGGTGTATGGTGATTTATATACACGTAACCAATACTCTCACTGTTTGATCTGACGTGTCATGATTTATATACATATCACCAATATTATGTTTGGCGTGATGTATGGTGATTTTTATACATATCACCAATATTCTTACTGTTTGACCAGATGTGTGATGATATGTATACACATAAACAATATTCTCACAGTTTGACCTGATGTGTAGTGATTTATATACACATAACCCAACATTCTATTTTACTTAAAACAATGCACAATTTATTACCAATCATCATCATCATTAAGTGCCCTGCCAGCTGGCGTAGGCGTTCATGGCTCTACACAGAAAACCACAGACCGAGATCTGTGGAGAGCCATAAACGCCTGCTGGCATGGCACTTGATGATGAGCATAATGTTATTTACTGATACATAAAAAAACAATGAATAAAAACATAGAGCATGGAGAGTTTGAACAGACTTGGGTGAGAGACACATACGTCATAGAGAAATAGAAAAGTATCTCATTCAGCGTGTATCGCTGACGACACCTGTTCTGTGTTGTTAACTATTCTTCTTTTGCCTCCAACATACCGCTTTTGTCGGGTTTTATCACTTTTGACTGTTCTTGCGGTCTGGTCAATTTTGTTTGTTTGTTGTTGTAAATTCAAATATTGCAATGTATATATGAATGTTGTGAATTTTTTTTTTTTTTTTTTTTTGCATATCCTTTACAGGACATCGCTGTCAACACCAGCATCTTTCAGCTGTATGTTGATTTCTTGGCAAGATTACGCTCAGTAGATTGCCATTGCTTTCTGAGCGGCCGGCTCACATACCCCGTAAGTTACCAAGCGATTCGAACCACTCAATGTTGTGAATGACACATGAAATAAAGTAATTTTTCACTATATATTCACTTCACGTGAAGTGGCGTGTAGAAAATACCACATGCCACTTCATGTGTCGCGAAAGTGTTTGTGTTATGTTTATTGTATAAAATAAAGTATGGAGGGAAAACAATATCAAGTAATCTGTTCTTGTAATAACGCGATCTTGAAATAATCTTAATCTTAGGACGGGGGGGGGGGGGGGTAGATTCCCCACCGGTTGAGAACCACTGTTTTAGACTCTTCGCTGCTTGTTGAAGTTGACGACCTGTATTATTATTATTTGAACTATTGAATGTATACACACATGTACGAGTGCAGGTTTGGAGATAGCACTCAAAATGATCTCAACATGAAATTTGAAAATCCCCACCCTTCGGAAAATTAATTTTAACCGTAACCCACTTTATATCCGTAGATCGAGTAACTCCAGAGTTGCCTTGTCTGCTGTACGACTCCAGCGCTATGATACTAGCACACTCCATTGTACAGACCAACATAAAAGTTCCTTCAACGTGAAAAGTGTCATCGACAGAACAGTAAGACTCAACATGTGATTTCAGGTATCAAACAGTAAGATATACCAATATTGACTTTGTTTCAAACGAGTATCTACAGAATCCACCTTTTGAAATCGACTAACAACGACAAGAACTTCACAAGTACAGACACTGATTTCTAGTGAACAGTTTAATGAACCAGATGCCAACCTACAAACTATGGCAAAGACAGTCACAGACAGACACACCATGGCCACACTCATAATTATATTTTATATGTGTGAATTCCAGCAATTTTACAGAACGGACTTACAAATTGTCCAAACTTGGTGAAAAGTCTTAATCACTATACAGAATGAAAGACAATATCATGATATACAGAATACGTCAATAATCGGGTCAGAAAGAAGAAATGCCAAACATTTCAGCACCACAATGAACATTGAACACTGATAATTTAATTCCGTGTGCATAATTTTCACAGGACAAGAACAGTATCCTATACGTGTATAAAGGCAGCGACGATGAATATTTTATTGTAAATGTATTAACTGTATTACATCCAATGTCTAATTTTATTATTATATTAGTTAGTATTGTTAGAATATGATGTGTACATATAAACGTAAGTACAGTGTGAAAGGTATAATGTGTAATGCTAAGAATCAACGCCTGGCAATCCCAATACGCGAGTGTTACCAAACTTGCTTTCGCGTATGGTGGATAGCCCGACGAATGACGCTTAGCAATTGTGGTACAGAAGTAACATCATAATATTGTAACAAGAAGGAACATACCAACAGGGTGATGCCAACCAAAGAGATTAATAAGAACTCTCCACAACAGTAAACGAGGTGTACCCAAAAAGGGAAACAACTCACGGTCTGACATAAGATGAGGTAAGGGGGACTATGATATACATGAAGTATATTCGAACCATGACCACAACATTGACATAGCGTGCTCATAAAGAATCGATTAGAGTGCATTAAATAGAGACGAAGGGGACCACGTCTGAATAGAGAGAAAATTTAAGAATGCTGTAAGAGGAAGTTGTAGCCTTATTCGAGGCGTGAATCAATGGAGAATCATTAAACCAGCATAGCCACAATAACTATGAGATGATAATACACAGCAAATCTATTGGAAAACATGAACAGAATGTAATGTCACGGAGTGGGGATTGAAGAATATAACGAGGTATGACGAATAGACCCAACCAGAACATTTGCCAGACCACGACAAAACCTTGAGAGAAACCTCAGTACTGATAAAGAGAGAACAATATTTAAACTTAATCTCGGAAAAGATCAGAATAAAAAGGGACGCAAGCTTATACTGATGATCATATAATCCCCTGACAAGGTTAGAAAGATGTACCAAGAATAACAACAGCAGAATGTGTCACATTTCCAAGAGAAAGTGCCACATTGTTTGTGCGGGGGGAGAGTGTCAGGGGCTTATATGTAAGCAATAGTGTAAGTGCCGGTATGTAAGCGAGAGTCAGTGTAAGCATAGCTGAGGTCAAGGGCAGCAGGAGACATCACGGCTTGACTAACGGAGGGTCAAGCAAGAAGCCCGTGAACAGACCCACGTGATGTGGGAAGGTCAAGGAGGACGGAGGCAGTGTGTGTGAGACAGCGGATAGAGACGGACGTGTGAAGAATAGCGAGAGATAGAACTATCGAACGAGAGAGTTGTGACTGATAGCTGAGATGAACGTTGTGTATTGATATTCGAGGAATGTACTAACTGTGATATGTGCGGGATGATGTGAGGCTGTGATTGCGAATGATCATACGGGCGACAGTGTAAATATCGCCCATGTGAGCTAGCGCGTGGCTGCTGGTGTTGAACGATTGTTTGAGCGTGAAGTGCGACCATGTTGTCAGCCTGTAATATATATTGTAATAAATGTTGTTCAGGAGATAGCTCCTGCGAGTTTCCGATTGCATTCATGTGTTATTAGTATATGTGTCGTAGATGTTGTAATTTGCCTGTCCAAGTCCAGTGAGCTAGAAGGAGCAAATAATTAGGACTCTGACACCTATCTTGGCAGCACTGTCACAAGTTGCCACAATTGATGACGAAGTGAATGCAAGAATCTCCAAGGCCAGCACGGTCTTTGGCAGACTGTACAAGAATGTGTGGGACAGAAATGGAATAAGCCTTCAAGCAAAGCCTGAAAGTCTATAAAGCAGTTGTATTATCCACACTGCTATATGCTTGTGAAACCTGGACTGTTTATCAGCGACACGCTAGGAAATTAAACCACTTCCACACAGTCTGCCTAAGGAAGCTATTGAAGATTAAGTGGCAAGACAAGATCCCAGACACTGAAGTTCTAGAAAGAGCGTCCATTGCCGAGTATCCACACTAATGAAAAATCAGATTCGCTGGGCTGGTCACTTAACTCGTATGCCAGATCACAGGCTCCCTAAACACATTTTTTACGGTGAGCTGCGTTATGGTAAACACTCCCAAGGCGGCAAGAGGAAACGCTTTAAAGACACTCTGAAAATCTCACTTAAAGATTTTGGAATTCATCGTGCCACCTGGGAGACTGCTGCTAAAGACCCTAATTCGTGGCATAGTAGAAGGCCTCTTTCAGTCCTGAAGGACTATAGAGTTGTGCAGCTTGGGAGGTGCCTGGCAGAACCGCTGGTGACTGTATAGTCCAATGCGAGAGTGACAATCCCTGACGAGACAAGTCCCGCAGTAAGTGACTGCGCTTTGAGCCGGTGCCGCCTATCCTCAGTTTGATGGATTAGATTGCACTCAAAGAGCACCAGTCCGTTTCGCACATCTCTTCTCCAGGAGCATCTGCCTGTTGCAACTCTCTCCCACATGTCTGGATCTGTTCCGATGGTTTTCATATCTTGTTTACACACATCCCTATATCGCATTTGGGGTCTTCCGGTTTGCCTCTTTCCTGTGGCTAGTTCTCCGTAAAGGATATCTTTGGGAATACGTTCATCCTCCATTCGAGATACGTGGTCCAGCCACGGGAGGCGTCTCTGCTTGAGGAGGGTGTGCACTGTGGTAATATCTACTCTTTCAAGCACCTGTTTGTTTGTTATGTGGTCTTTCCATGTTATACACAGGATACGTCTCAGACATCTCATGTGGAAGGAATTCAACTTCGTTTTCTGTCTTGAGTACAGCGTCAAGGATTCAGACCCATAGAGTAGTGTGCTAACAACACACGCTTTATATACTTGAGCTTTTGTACGCTCTGTTAGTCTATTATTCTCCCAAACTCTTTTCGCTAGCCTGGAAAATGTTGCGGCTGCCTTTCCAATGCGTCTGTCGATTTCTGTCTCTAATGAAAGATTGTCTGATATTGTCGACCCCAAATACACAAACTCGTGGACGACCTTCAATTCGTAATTAGAAATTTTGATTGACGGAGGCGCACCAGCATCTTGTTCCATCACCTGTGTTTTATTTAAGCTAATGGTGAGCCCAAAGTCTTTGCAGGCGGCTGCAAAACGATCTATGAGCCTTTGGAGATCTTCTGCTGTATGAGTAGTCAGTGCTGCATCATCTGCAAAAAGTAGTTCTCTTACGCATCTTGATCTTATTTTGGTCTTTGCCTTGAGTCTTGATGGGTTAAACAGTTTGCCATCAGATCTTGTGTGGAGGTATATGCCTTCAGTGGCAGTCCCAAATGCCTGCCTTGAGAGAAGAGCGAAGAAGATACCAAAGAGTGTAGGAGCAAGCACGCAGCCCTGCTTAACTCCGCTGCTGATGCTGAATGACTGGGATGTTGAGCCGTCAAATAAAATGGTCCCCTGCATGTTTTTGTGGAACGATTTCACGAGACTAAGAAGGGTGGGTGGACATCCAACCCTTTCAAGGACCTTAAAGAGGCCGCTTCTGCTCACGAGGTCAAATGCCTTTGTGAGATCGATGAAGACAATATATAATTGCTTCCTCTGTTCTCTGCACTTCTCTTGGAGCTGCCGGAGTGAAAAAATCATATCGATGGGCACCTGTTGGGTCTACATCCGCACTGCGATTCGTGGTAGATTCTTCCAGCAAGAATATGTAATCTTTTAAGGATTACTCTGGCAAAAATCTTGCCTGTACAGGTGAGTAGGGAAATGCCGCGATAGTTGTTGCAGTCGCTTCTGTCGCCTTTGTTTTTATAAAGGGTAACGATGTTTGCGTCTTTCATATCTTGTGGTATTGATTTTTCTTTCCAGCAGAGCTGAAATATTGCATACAGTTCTGGGATTATTGTTTCTTTGCTACATTTTAAAATTGCAGGTGGAATACTATCTTTTCCAGGTGCCTTGCCGGATTTGAGAGAGTCTAGTGCTTCGCTGATTTCTGTGAGGCAAGGTTCGTTATCCAGAGCATGCATGGCGGACTGTTGATCGATGGCTTCCAGAGCTTCTTCGCTGACAGTGTTATCCACTGAATATAGCTCTGAGTAGTGTTCTACCCAGCGGTCCATTTGTTTCGCTCGATCTTTTATGATTACCCCTTCAGTTGATCGTGAAGGCGCCATCTTATTTTTTGATGGACCGACAGCTTGCTTGATGCCCTCGTACATTCCTATTATATTTCCAGTGTCTGCACAAGTTTGAATTTGAGCAGAGAGCTGTAACCAGTACCTGTTCGCACATCTTCTTGCCATCTGTTGTACTCTATGTCTGGCCGTTTACAATGCCTGCAGTGTTTTCTCTGAAGGTGATGTTTTATACATTGAGAATGCATGTCTCTTTATCTCCAGGACTGGGAGCATCTCTTCAGAGTGTGCTTCAAACCAGTCGGTTGACTTAGTTTGCTTCTTGCCAAATGTTGATAGTGCTGTATTGTAGATGGTGTCGCGAAAATGACTCCATCTCTCGGTGGAATTTCCGTTTGTGGGGCCAGTCAGAGTATCCGCTAGAGCCTGCATGAATTTGTTGACCTTCTCTTTATTTTGAGTGCCGCTGGTGTCAATGCGTGGTCTTTCTTCTGTTCGGCTTCTGTAGATACTCTTGGGCTTTATCTTCACCTTGCTGGAGCCGAGTGAATGGTAGGTGTCGTAGTCAGCACTATGATAACTGCGAGTCAGCCGTACATTGCGGAGATTGCTTCGTTTGGTGAGCACCAGGTCCAGTTTGTGCCAGTTCTGTGATCTATGGTTCCCCCATGACATCTTGTGTTGAAGTTTCGTGTCAAAGAAGGTGTTGGTCAAGCACAGATTATGGTGGCTGCAGAACTCCAAGAGACGTTGTCCATTGTCATTGATCTTCCCAAACTGTCCTAGACTTGAATGTCAAGATTTGTGGTCGGAGCCATCCCTGGCATTATGTTGCTTTTTCCTGGTCGGATTTAAATCTTTGGGCGCAGTTAACAAAATATCTCTAGCTTGTACTGCCAAATCATCAGGTGTCAAATTCCTCCTGTATAGATATCAACACCCCAAAACGATTTTTCACTTCTAGGTTGTATGCATCTTGTATTTTTGTGTGATTAAAACGAAGTGGCCTTGGTTCTCGGGTAAGCTTTTTGAGTTTTACTTTCACAACTGCTTCTAATAACTGATGATCTGTATCACAGACTGCACTTCGTAAGTTATTTGCCTATGTTATCCTTGATCTACATCTTCCTTTATTAAAATAGAATCTATATAGTTTTTGATAGAACTTTCCAGGGACTTCCACATGAAGAGTCTTCTTGGGTGTTGTTTAAACAGTGTGTTTGCTATCATCAACTCATTTTCTGTGCAATATTCAACTAATATATCACTTGTAATGCACAAATTTATGAAATAGTGAACTATTTCAATTTCAATATGAATTGCAAACAATTAAGAATATTTAGCACCTGCGAAACGAACAGACATACTAAAGACAGACACGATGTACATACCTTACAAAAAACTCCATAGACAGCTGAAAACAAAGTGTGATTATCAAACATGAGAAACAATCAATAAATTTACAATACTGAAGTATTAAAATAAAACAATAAGTTTTATAGGACAACAAAACACTGCCATTAATATATAATACTGAAGTATTAAAATAAAAATAAAACAATAAGTATTATAGGACAAACAAAACACTGCCGACGTTTCGGTTCTAGAACCTTTGTCAGGGACAGAATAACACAAACAGATAAAAAGCGAAATAAAGCACACAAAATGAAATAAACTTAAACACAGCTTCTTGTTGATAAGAGGGAAACAGAAATGGTGGTTTACACCAGTGCAGAACGGTGCTCTTGGGCTACAAATGTTTGTGTTGCCAAATGGTGTGTAAACAGTCCGATATGAATAAAATATAGGGAAGATAGTATAGTTATACTTTGGTATCAACAACGGTATTGATTCCTGCTGGGTGAATGCAACCCAGAGAGTTTTTTAATTGGCTTTCAATTTTAAATCTAATGGAGTTGTTAGAGAAGCAAGGTTTCAATGCAGTGATCCATACATCGTGGACTCCATTGTGGTTAGAAGAATTAAAGTGGTTGGGGACAGGTTTGTCAGCGCCTTGATTAGTGTCTCTAAGGTGTTCCCTAAAGCGGTCGGCAAGGCGTCTGCCAATTTGACCAATATATTTCATGTCACATCTTTTGCAGATGATAACATATATAAGATTTCGGGATGTGCAAGTGAAAGAATCTTTCAAGGAGAAGGTGTCTCAGGGGAATGTATTTGGCAGTGTCTGAAAAACGTGTGGGCATGTCAGGCAATTCTTACGGTGGCAATGTACCCACAGATGAAGTATCTGTGGGGAGGCGACTATGAACAATGTGGTCCCTAAGACTCTTGTTCCGGCGGAAAATTACCCTAGGGCCGTTAGAGAACACCGCACGAGTGGTTGGGTCAGATACCAGGATCGAACAGTGTCGGAGAAAAAATATTCTTGATGGCATGGGCATGTGGATGAAAGGTCCATTGTTAGGAGGTCGCGTTTTCTTGACAAGGGGTATTTCACGCAAGACCTGTGTTATATGACAGAAAGCTGTGGACAGAATGTGCTCTGGGTAGGCCCGTCTGCGGAAAATGTCCAGCATTTCAAGGGCTTTCTCTAGGATGTCATTATCATCCTAACAGATACGACGAAGACGGGAATATGGATATGGAATTAAAGTTCTTTGTTGTGTTCTTAGCAACTGCACACAGATGTAACACATACTTCATCAATTGATGTTAGGCTGAGACGTGAGCTTACTTTGTTGTCGTCGATGGTCGCCATTTTGTTGACCTTGAACAATATCAACGCCGACGAAGCTGGGAATATGGGATATAAACTTTGCAGCTTTTGGGGTGGGATGAACTGTATAGGAGGAAACCGTGAGCATCCGTAGGTTTGTAGAACACGGATGTCATAAGGCCTGTGGGGTTATTTTAATTGTGGTGTCAAGGAAATTGACTGAAGTGGTAGAAATTTATGTGGTAAATTTGATCGACGGATGGAAATTTTGGACATAATTGATGAAGCGGTTTAGTTCCAACTCCGTAATATCAGTGAGGCCGTTGCCGTCAGCAATATAGCGTCGGTAAAAAGAAGGGAAAAAGACATCATAGCTGAGTTCAATCTGGTGTTCCAAATGGCCCATAAATAAGCACGATTAACTGGGTCCCATTTTCGTACCCATGGCGAAAGGAATTATTTGTAAGGACCAATTCAGCGAGTCTCACCAGTGTACAAGTAGGGATGGTTTGACCTACCCGTTGATCAAGAAAGAATTGTAGAGCCGTGAGGCCATCAGCGTGAGGAATGGAGGTATAGAGACAGCATACATCCATTAAGAATAATATGTACGTGTTCCCAGGAGTCAGTTGGAGAGAGTTATATTAGAGTAACGCATGTGTTGTATCCTCGACATATGACGGGAGATCCGCAACCAGAGGTTGGAACATTCTGTCAAGAAACCCTGATATCAGTTCAGTCGGGCATGTATTTTGGGCAGCATGTAGAGGGTGGGTTTGCCCAGGTTAGAGTCATGGATATGTAGTGAGGAGGCACTGGGTGGTAGGGCTTTCTCACGTATGAACTGTTTGATGGGGTCACGAATCTTCCGGTTATAAGAGAAAGTGGGGTCTTCGGCACAGGGGGAATAATTATTAGGTTTATTAAGTTGGGACATGTCTTCCTCGACATATAGATCTTTACGCCAAACGACTACCGCACCTCCCTTATCCGCAGGTTTTATGACTATGTCCTATCTGCGCTGTAGTTGGGATAGGGCACGCCATTCGGGAGGGGATAGATTGGAGCGTTTCAAGCGAGGGAAAGAAAGTTGCATGAAGCAAACATGGAGTGTGTTGGCTATGTATAGGTCAAGAGAATTGGAGACTCCAGATGGTGGGGTCCATGTGGAATGGGATTAGATTAAAGAATGGAAAATGTTAGGGGGTTGTGTGGTGGGACTGTTGACAGGCTTATCTCTATGGTGATATTTAAGGCGGCCACCATGGTGGGATGGAGAGGTCGAGAAGGTGTGGCTGGGAAAGAGGCAGGCTGTAAAAGACTGGCAAAAGGCCAGAAAGGCTAACATGCCACAGGTTGAATTGGCGAACCTGAAGACTGAGGTCGTTAGGACGACAACTTTATTCAAATCCTACGCCAAACAGGCCAAGGCCGACAAATGGGACGAGTTCTGCAGGAAGGTGTGCTCCGAGCAATCTCTTACGACATTCTTTCGCCTCCACAAGAGCATGAACGGTGCTGCACAACGTAGGGGTATTCCAGACTTTCAAGGCACAGACCTCGCATGGAAAAAGTCGGATGCGGATAAAGGTAAGGCCCTTCTTGCACGTTACATAGAACAGACTGACCAGAAAGACGAGCCCGCCAGACAGAGGACCACAACAACACTCTCTCAGTTGTGCGAGGGGGTCGGGACAGACGAAGAATGGACGATCACAGTTGACATATTGCGTGTGATGCTCAAGAAATCACCTAACACCGCCCCAGGCCCAGACGGCATCCGATATGGTGACCTAATGGTGATATCAGATGATGACATGGAAGAACTGGCCAGAGAATTCAACACCAGTATCCAGAGGGGTCAGGTCAAAGAAGAATGGCTACACAGCTACCTGCTGCCGCTGCCAAAACCGAACAAAGACCACTCCAAGATAAGCGGCTACAGAATCATTACGATGCAGAATACTGTTGGCAAGCTACTGGAGAAAATTGTAGCACACAGACTTGCTTGGGACTTGGAACAGCTCGGCTGCTTCCCGCCCACACTTGGAGGATACAGACGCAACAAAGAGTCATGGCTGAATGCGGCGGTCTTTGCTCAAGATGTTTACGAAGGATTTCAGGTCAGAGAAGAGACATGTGCGGCCGCCATAGACTTAGAGGACGCATATAACAGAGTATCTTTCGAGCACTTGATGCAAACCCTCCTCAGACTGAAAGTGCACCCTCACCTTGTACGATGGATAGCTGCAGTTCTACTCCAAAGGAAGGTGGTGCTAAGATGCGGGAGTTGGTCTTCTGAGCCGATAACGATATGTCCAGGATTGCCGCAGGGTTCACCACTGTCACCAGTACTATTCAACGTGTATACGGTGCCGATCACTGAACAACAGTTGGATGGGAGGGGTAGGACTCTATCATTCGTTGACGACATCCTCGTGTATCGACAGGGTCGAGATAGACAGGCGGTTGCCAACTATATGCAGGGCGAACTAGATCGAATTTCCTCATGGTGTGCTGATGCCGATGCCCTTGTCAACCCTGCAAAGGCAACGGTTACATGGTTCTCACTAAACAACCATATTGTGAAAACAGACCTGCCGGCAGTAAGAATGGATGGGAGCATTCTGAGTAGAACCCAGTCAATGACATATCTTGGCGTGAGGCTTGATCGTAGCCTGTCCTTCAGAGATCATGACGATTATGTCATAACGAAGGCTCGAAAAGGTTTGGCAGCAATGAGAGTCATGGCGAGTGCCAATATCGAGCAAAGACTGCTATTACTTCTGTTCCAAGGACTTGTGCTTTCACGCATCGAGTATGCCCTGGCCATCCTCACTGTCAGCCCTACACAGATTGGAAGACTTGAAAAGGTACAAAACGAAGCCATGCGCATCATTTTGGGCTGCACGAGAGACACCAGCTGTGTAGCAATGAGATACCTCCTTGACTTCCCGACAATGGAACACAGGATCAAGATCTGGAGAGCTCGTGCATACTTAAAAATAAGTGCAGATGAGCAGCACCCTCTGCATGACGCTGTATTCAGAGAAAAGGGTGACAGGCTAAAGAGGGGCAAATCATGGATGGGTCGGGCGGAAGATGTCGTCGGACAGGTCTGCAGTCTTACCAGTATCAACCCCGGCAAGGAATGGGTGCCGGTGCCTCCAGCTTTTAAGTGTACCTTCTCCTGCATTATCACACTCGACAGACGGTGCAGAGAGCAGAACCCTGCCGCTGTCAATGCAGAGGTTAACGCGCTCATCTATGATCACTCAGATAGCCCCGAAGTGCTCATCTATACAGATGGATCTGTTGTAAAGCAGCAGAGAAGTGCGTGGGCATTTACAGCCCGCTCAGCGGGCCGAACCGTTCAAGAATCCAGTGGTGCCCACTCCATGACCACGAGCAGCATGACGATGGAGGTGATGGCAGTTACACAGGCTTTCATATGGCTGGAATCACAGCATTATACCAACGTGTGTGTACTAAGTGATTCAATGAGCATGATTCAGAAGGTCGAAGCCGGATCTGTACGTAGACAGTGGACTGAGTCGCTGCGGAAGTCTGTTGTCCGCAAAGTCACCTTCATCTTCGTCCCAGGACATGCGGGAGTCGAGGGAAATGAACGAGCTGATAAATAGGCTGGCTCTGCACCCCCTGTAGATGGCCAGCCCATGGATCGTGCCGATGTTATTAACGCCCTTAAAGATATGGCGAGAACAGAGGATTTTGACGCCAGTGATTCCACATCGCTTTCCAGGATGAAAGACCTGGGAGTAAGAATCGGCACAGCCAGACGCGAGAGGTACATCGGGAAAACAAAGCGCCTCGTCAACCAACACAGAACTGGCACTATTAGCCACTGGACGCTGATGCATATGCTGGGGGGAGGATCTGAGCACCTATGGACATGTCCGGAGTGCAACGAAGATACCCCAACTGATAACTAACTGATAACTAACTAAATTTAAGGCGGATTCGTCTGTGGAAGTTGGAAACGTCTTCCAGTATAGCATTACTGTCCATACGGAGGCGCAGAGGGACACCACTGAGACCTTTACCTAAAACTGTATGTTCCTCAGGAGACAGTGGTAGGTCAGGCGGTATGCATATCACTTTAGTGTGGCTGATAGGTGTCGAAGTGGGGGAAGAGGCATGAAGGCGTAGAAGACTAATTTTATCTTTCTTGTGTGCGGATAGCCGTATGTATAGCTGTCTATTGTAATGTTGTATGATGGAAGTGATCAAATGAAAAGCAATCTGGTTGTTATACGTCAGTAGTTGCAGAGTCCGGTACAAGTTGTGCTTGGAGGATTTAAGTTCGGAGATCTGTCGTTGATGTATAGTCACTGCCAGCTTCATGTATTTAACAGACTGCTCATGTGCCAGGCGATTGAAGAGCCGTATCTCAGCAGGAATCAGTTTGCCCAACGAGAGATGTTAGTATTATATATTTATTGATTGTTTCTCATTGTTTTCAGCTGTGTATGGAGATTTTTGTAAGGTAACATCGTGTTTGTCTTTAGTATGTCTGTTCGTTTCGCAGGAGCTAAATATACTTACTTGTTTGCAATTCATATTGTTATATCTGCTGCAGCCGCTGCTTTTTCTTTTATTTCAATTTCAGGATTGAAGCGTCGTCGGCGGCCACTAAATAGCTTCATAGTAATCCGATGTCAGTCCTGAGCAAAATAAAGAGCATACCAGACAAAATGGTTTGGGCGTTATCTTCTTTACAATATACACGTGACCAAGGTATATTTTAAGAGCACTAAGACGATATAGCTTCCTTCCAAGAGGATTGGGACGTTATTAACAAGGCAAACCCACTTTGAGAAATGCAGCAACTCTGCCCCTTGACGTCTATAAAGGATTTCAAAGCACACATTACACTGTGCTGGTTCCCTTAGGTTTAAATGCTGCATACAACAGGGTCAAGTATGTCGTTGTGATGTATTCGCTAATGGACACGGGGTCTTACTGTCGGTAGTCATGTGGATGAAGCTGTTATATATGAAAGTAAAGTTGCTCTTCACATGTAGTACAATCAGTTCAGTAAAAGAGACAAAGATATATTGTTGTGTCTCCTAACTGTCCTTTGAGAAAGTGTTCGACAGCTGAAGGCAAAGATATTAATATAAGAACAGAGAAGACTAGATGAGCTATCTTAGCACTTGGTAGAAATGAAAAGAAATTAAATCTGACGCCAAACTTCGGTTACTTAAAGCTAAATTTAAACGAGCACTTTTGTATGTTTCAGAAACATGGGGTTGACGACAACAACTACACATAAACTACAAACATGTATTTAATAGATCCTGCTAAAATCGTATCAAATAATCAACGGACTTAAATGTAGAGAATGAAAACACCAGGGTTAACTATGTCTTTTTAGCTCCACACACAAGCACATGTGGCGCTGTTCTTTGATTGTCCACTACATTGCATTGGTTCTATATGAACGTCAGGTCGCTCTTCATTAGTGCTCTAAGAGCTCTAAAATATGCATTATTGTGCACGATCTAGCTCAGAGATCTGCAATTTTGCAAGTACTTTTCAGTGACACACAAACTGGATGACGGCATTGAGTATTTGTGGTTTTTGACATTTGCTGGCGATGTTCTTGTTTATAGACAGGGGAGTACCTACGCCGAAGGGTCAGTGGTGAGAAGCATACATAGTGTCTTGGGTTTCATTGCGAAGGCTAATTGACGATTTTTGAAAAAGGAGACTCTGGCATATGAGATTACCGTAGTATGTCATGTCGTACTGGACCACGTAATTATGCTTCAAGACCCATGTTTTTTCTTCACTGTGCCTATGTAACGTCACGGAAAAATACGATAGCTTTAATTTTCAAGGGAGATAATTGTGGATAACCAATCGACTAGTCATTTTTTTGTTGTGTGAAAAGTCAGTGCCCTTTTGATGTTGCTGTAATGGGCTTAGTTAAGGTTACCTCTTACATATCTTCAAATGAAAACTATAAAAAAGGTAAAATTTTAAAGATGGCGTTTATTATGAGTTGTAGTGAATATGGCTTAGTGGTTAAACACTATATTCATACACAGGCTCAGAGCTACAAATTAGGGTTACGGGTTACGGGTTATGGTTAAGATTACGAGTTTGTGTTAGGGCTTTCAGCAGTAAATACTATATGTTAATATGTTTAAATAACTTTACTACTTCCGATCTTTATCGCTAAGGTAACTAATTATGATGGTTGCCGTGTGATGTAACAGCAAAGGGATTTAACCATAAACTCCGTCAGCAGCGCACCGGAATATAAGCGAAAGAGATCTCAATCTTTCACTATTTTCTCTTGTCTATGACCTCGTTGGTGGTCCACCGAGTATCAGAAGGGGAGTGAACCGGCTATATTAGATTCAGCGCACCGGAAGTTTAACGAAAGTGGGTCTCCATCCATCCTCTCTCTCATTCACATGTTTATGTCCGTGTGACTTATAACCTCTCTGCCAGACAGGTCTGAAGTAAACAAACCAGGTCAACTTGCGGGGCACGGAATGAAAGATAACACTTGTAAGTGATCGCCAAACCAGTCGGTAAAACTGGAATGTCTTATTATCTATGTATGCTGATAACACATTGCATTGTCCTCGCTGGTCGTTATCAACCAAACGACACAGACTTAATTAAAGTAGACAATATGCCGTCATGTTTTCTTTGGGTCAGTGTTACTAGTGTATATTCATCAGAAACATTTAAGAGAAAACATCCGTGTGTGACTTGTATCTTTGTGAGACTTGTAGACCCAATGGCAGTGAATGGCTGGTTATTAAAGTAGTAGTAGTAGTAGTAGTAGTAGTAGTAGTAGTAGTAGTAGTAGTAGTAGTAGTAGTAGTAGTAGTATTAGTAGTAGTAGTAGTAGTAGTAGTAGTAGTAGTAGTAGTAGTAGTATTAGTAGTAGTAGTAGTAGTAGTAGTAGTAGTAGTAGTAGTAGTAGTAGTAGTAGTAGTAGTAGTAGTAGTAGTAGTAGTAGTAGTAGTAGTAGTAGTAGTAGTAGTAGTAGTAGTAGTAGTAGTAGTAGTAGTAGTTGTTGTTGTAGCAGTAATAGTAGAGTTTATATGTTCTATGAGTGTGTTGCTAAATTACATCTACTGAGGGTTTGATGTATATTTATAGTTTTGTGTATAAGTCTTGTAAAGCTAGACCGCCGTGTTTTCATCTGTTGTATTAGTGTTGTGTGATGTATACTGTGGACGGTGTTGCTGGAGATGGAATGTTTAATTGGTATGTGGCATCCCCGGTTTTTGCTGACTTAGCAACTTACTTTTATGAACGTTTTAATTATTAAACTATTGGATGCAACGTAGATGTGGTTCCCGAGACAAATGATGCGAATATCTTTGACTGCCAGAGTAAACAACAGTGAGTACTTGTAAAAGGCTAATTAAAAGGGAACAATATTCACAACTATAAGACATTGTTTACTCCAAATATGTCTGGTGAATGTACACTTGAAACACTAAATGAAACAGGGCGGCTTATTTCCTTCATTAATTAAATCGGTGTCGTTTTGTTGATAACGACCAGCAAGGAAAGGCAAATTGTTATTAGTATACATAGATAACACGACAGTCCAGTTTCACCGACTGGTTGGGCGATCAATTAACCAATGTTATCTGTCATTTCGGGCCTCGCAAGTAGACATTGTTTACTTCAGACATGTCCGACACGGTGGCCATAGAATCATACGGACAAAGACATGTGAGTGAGAGAGAAGCGATGGAGACCCTCATGCGCTGAAATTTATTGTGCTCTGATGCCAATGTAGCGGGTTCACTCCTCATGCTGATACTCGGTGGACCACCCACACGGATGTAGACAAGAGAAGATAGAAAGAGAATGGAGACCCTCTTATATTTCTTAGGAGCTGCTGACTTTGAATGGGGCTAAATCCCCCTGCTGTTATAACTCATTGCAACTATCATAAATAGGTCCTTTAGCAAAAAGAACCGAAAGTAGTAAAGTCCCTTAGATATATTAACATTTTTATATACTACTGAAAGTTTAAGACGCTAAGCCATATCTCCTACAACTAATAATAAACGAAATCGTTAATTTTTAATTTGTTTACGGTTTTAATTTGAGGATCTGTAGCCCGTAGCCCTAATCGGTACTTCTAAACATGTGTGTGATGATATTGTTTAAGCTATACCCACTACCATAAATAATAACCAACATCGTTAATTTTTGACTTTATTGCGGTTTTCATTTGAAGATATGTAACCCGTAACCCTAACTAAATCTATTACAACAAAAGAAAAAGGGAGGTAAGTTTTCAAATAAAAAAGAAGTCGATTGATTATTCAAGATTTATTTCCTTTTAAGATTAAAGTTCTGAAAATGACGTTTTCCATTATTTTCCTGCGACTCACATAGACACAAAGAAGACACAGAATGTGGCTTAAAGCCTTATTTGGTGGTCATACTACTGACTACAACCTCCTGCATGAAAATGGAGGTGGTGGAAGCAGTAACATCAGTCTTCCTATGGTTGGAGGAGACCGCTGCAACACACACTGTATTCATTACGGACACATGGAGTATGATAGGTAAGGTGGACAAAGGGATGTTTCGTGTAGAATTATTTCCCTCGCTTCAGAGGTCAAAGATTGTGAGAATTGTATGGGTTTTCTGCCCTGATCGTGCGGGATTGCGGGGGAATGAACAGGCTGACAGATTGGCAGGAATGCATTTCTCGGTAGTAGATTTCATATGGACAAGGGAGACGTGGTCGGTTGCCTGTCGAATTTGCTGGAGAAACCGGTGGAACAGACTGGAAACCAAATCATATCAAATCAAATCAACTTTATTAGGGTCACAAATTGGGCGCGCAGGCCCGTCTTACATTCGGCCCTTCCAATCACTCGTCTTTCATTCACCAAGAGCATTATACATTTACATAGGAAGAAAGATAAACATTGTGAAATGAATGCTGTAAACATAAACAAGGCAAATTACCATGTTATGAGTAACATCTCCCACCTACCCATACATCACCCCACCCATACACACACCCCCACCTACCCACACACACGCACACCAAGTGACACATACATACCCCACCAACCGACCCATCCCCCTTCTGCACATCCCCCACCCACACACTCTCCCCCACCTGTTCCCCAAACCAAAACACACTCGCCACCCACAAACATTCCCCCACCAACCCACACATCCCACATACACATCCTAACCCACACATCCTCTCCCCATCCACACCTCAAACCACCCATCCCCCAGCCACATCTCCATTGAACACATATTCACCACCCACGCACACAATCCCCCACCAACCCACACATCGCACATCCACTCACACATCCCCAAACCATAGACACACATCCCCACCAACTGACATCTCCCTACCACCCCCCCCCCACACACACACAAACATCTTCCTAACCACCCATACATCCCCAATCCACTCACAACCCCCCCCCACCACCCACACATACATTCTCCACCCACCCATACATGCCGTAACCCAATCCCCCACTACACAATCCCCCACCCGCACATCACATACATCCCCTACCACGCAATATTCCCAACCCACGCACCGCACACACACATACCCCTCACCAACACATCCCCACCTGCACACCACACACATATCCCCCACCCACATACCGCACAATATTCACACCCACACCCACACAGATACCCTTACCCTTCCACCCTACATACCCCCACCCACACACCACAAAAATCCCCCATCCACACACACATACCTCACCCACACAATATCCCTAACCAACACACCACATACCTCTCCCCACTCACACACGCATTCCCTACCCGTCCACCAACACACACTCACTCACGCATACATCCTCCACTAAGCACCCCCACCCACCCACCCCCAACCAAACATCTCTCGATCACACTATCCCTACCCACACACATCCTCCACCCACTCACGCATCCCACCCCGACACATATACATCCCTCACCCACCTACACATCCCTAAGCCACTCACACACCCCCACCCACACATTCCCCATCCACGCACACATCTCCCACCCACACACTTACCCCAACCGCTCCACATCCCCTACTCACCCACACATATACCGCACCAATACACAAATTCCCCGCACCCATCACACACATCCCCCACACCACACACTATCCGCCACCAACACACATATCCTCACCCATACCACCACACCCCCACCCACACACCATGCACACATCCCCCACCAACACACCGCACACATATCTCAAACCCACACACCATACACTTCTCCCCACCCGCCCTTGCATCTCCAATCTACCCAACACAATCCCCTACCCACACAACCCCGCCACCCACACATACTTCCTCAAACCACCCACACATCACCACCCACATAAACAAACACACCCCACAACCGTCCCATACACATATCCTCCTCCCATACACACATCCCCCACACCCATTCCCACACCCCTACTTTCACCCCCACACATCCATCCACACATCCCACCAACACCCACAAATGTCACTACCCACAAAAACCCACACTCCCCAACCCATTCAAACGCATACCCCCACCCACACATCCCCACCCACACATATCCCCACACTCACACACATCCTCCACACACACTCACACCTCCTCACATCTAGACACATACAAAATGTCTCACGTTATCATTGAAACTAGTATGAACAAACTCCCACACTTTACTCACACACATACACTGACAATTGTCATGAGCAGTCTCATAAAAATGTTAAACATGGAGAAAAATGTGTACCTAAAAAGAATGTGACGTAAACATAGTGATGCTCCCACACACAGAGATACACACAGAGAAGGCACACACACACACACACACACACACACACACACACATTCACTCTCACGCTCACTCATTCTGTCTCTCATTCACACTCACTGACTCTCTCACTCAAACTACAGTAATGTACATAGGTTTATATTATACATGATAAAATCAAATGGTATTTACCTGATAATATGACAGATGAGAATACACAAACATATGGACTCGCGTGTTACATAACATGCGTGTTACATGACATGCATCTGCTCATCTCTCTCTCTCTCTCTCTCTCTCTCTCTCTCTCTCTCTCTCTCTCTCTCTTTCTCTCTCTCTCACTCTCTCTCTCTCTGTATTCTTTCATATACACACACTCACACGCATGCGCGCGCTCACACACACACACACACACACACACACACACACACAAACAGATCAACTCTCGAACTGTCTCACTCTCTTACACACAATCCTTCACACACTCACTCACTCTTTCAATAACACTCTCTCACACATATACATACGCATGAAAGCATGCACGCACGCACACACTCCCTCACTCACTCTCACACATACACGTACGAATGCATGCACTGACACATTCCCATACCATTTCTCGCTCAATCACTCTCTCCACACACACGCACGCACGTGCACACACACATTCTCTCTCTCTCTCTCTCTCTCTCTCTCTCTCTCTCTCTCTCTTTCTCTCTCTCTCCCACATGCACACACATATATAGTGAACAATTATAGTTAAACAATTATAATGAACGATTATAATAACCCGTCTGTGGAGAGAATTATATGGCGGGGGATCGGTAGGGGTTCTGGTAGAATATCAAAATTCAGAGGGAAAACCAGGAGAACTTTCACTCATTTGGTAGTTGGAACAATTAGTGCTATGACTCTTCACTGGCTGTAGAAACATGGCACGGGGCGTGTGTGGGAATGTACTTAGTGCAGTGATGTCGTTTCTTAGCTCTGCTAAGCTCAACTTTCAACAGGGGATGAATAGTGAAAGGATATCTAGGTAATTGGAGGTTTGAGGTGACTAACGATAGTAAATAGTGCACGAAAATTATCTCTCTCATCAACGTTAACAACGCATTCGTGTTATTTATAGTTTTCTGTGGTAAGGAAGATCGTTAACCAACCCGCAAGTTTATCAACTGCAAGACGAATAACTCTAACAATCATGTTTACTTATTCAGTGGGGAAGGATAGTGACATAAGCCTGGGTCAGTGACATTGAGGTGAGTGACCGGGCATGAGAAAGAATTGAGATTAGAGTGGGAGACAGTAAAGTGACTGACCTGGCTATGAGAAAACAGCCAGTCCTGAGAAATAAAATAGTGAGGGTAGAAGAAAAAACCCTAGGGGGGATGGGGCGAGAGATACTGTATTTGTGGGTGAAGTCAAGGGACTTCGGGGAGTTGATGTGTAGATGCCGAGCTAGTCGGTGGTCTAAGGAGAAGCGGAGTTAGAGATCTCCGTGTTGTGTTGTTCTCCTAGTTGTGAAGACAGGCTTAAAACCCAGAGTGGGTTCTATAGTGAGTGAGGGCCTGAACCCAGAGTGGGTGATATAGTTAGTGGAAACTAAGACCCAGTGTGTGGGTGTATTGTGTGAGGTCCAACAGTGGACAGGACCTGGATTACCTGTCTTGTGGATTAATATGAAGCAGGCTTGAGAAAGCATTGATGTGTGCTGGTTAAATTGTGAGGAGGATATTTATAGTCTATGGATTACATTGTTTCTGGATATATACATATGTTCCGTGAGTCTGTGTTAGTTCTGTAATAAAGGATTATGTGCGCCAACTGAATCTTGTTTCATGACTGGTGACGGTGCACTTCTGGGGTGAGTGGATTAAGAGACAGTTAGATAGCTCAATTGACACACCATGAACATCGTTACCTAGACAACGACCATCACACGACAATATCACGCAAAGATCATCAAGAACATTGAACTTATCATAAAGAACAACGTTTGACAATCTGGGTGCTCGTCGCTTGGTAAAGAGTTTCTCACAGTACTGACAGCTACATTCGGTTAAGGAACACCGTGCAATATTGAGTTATCTGGAGGCTTCGTCCGTTCAAGAACAATATAGACATTGGTGTCATTCTGAGATATTTGTGGGCTCTTCGCTTAGAGAGGAGTTAGTATCTGTGGCTTCGTTCCATCAATTTAGACAGTACTGCGTCAAGAGATTAACAGCAACTCTTTTGTGCGTGTGTGTCAAGGACAGAGTTCACGAGATACCAGGCAGTAATACTAAAGATAACAGACAGTTCGCGAGAAGGTCACACTACAGGTAAATTAACGACGGTCAGCACACGTAAACAGACGAGGCGGGACGCCAGGAGAATTAACGCAGCACAAATCAACCGGGAGAGTCGATTGCAGTGACAGAGGTGTCTAGTCACAAACAGCACGGAATGTCGGGTTGAGAGGCCAGGCGCGTGTGTTTATAGGTCAAGAGACAGAAGTGCTAGCGGACAGCACAGGTAAATGTCGCGTGGACAAAACGTTGTTTGCGACAATAGCGGGTCAGCATAGTTTGACAGTATCGCTGTCGGTGATAAAGACAGGATTGAACCAAAGATACTGACAGGTGTGTGTGTGTGTGTGCTGAGGAAACGCACTGTGTTGTCGCAAGTTGACTGGTCAAGATTTATTGACGCAGTTAATAGGACGGGTGGAAACAAGAACCCTACCGCCAGAGTTGGGGAGGGTTAATGGTGGAAAGGGTGATTTTCCACGAAGTTAAAAAAGAGCAGCCGTGTCGGGGTTGAGAGGTTGGGTGGAAAGTGTTTTTGTATAACGGAAAAGTGTCCGGTCATTTTACAGACAATCAGTGTGGATTATTGTGACAAAGAAGACTGAAGTACTGACTTGAGGTGTCCGGCAAGGTCAAGGTTTGGGACAGTGGAAAGTTACTGGGATTTTCCACAGGAGATCTGGATAAACAAGGTGTTTTGAAAGAAAGCCAGATTTTATGTTCCGTCTTTGTTGAACTGTTCTACTATTGTCATCATTATTCTGTTATGAGCAAACAGTTTTAACGTATCATCATCGCAATCATGGTTGTATTTCTTTGCCAATAAGGATTTATATATATAAAAATTTAAAGCGCTGGATATTTGGTGGCATTATTTTTTTTGTTGTTGTTGCTGAACTTTGCCTTTAAACGTGAGTCTATCACATAAATGATACAGCGAAGCGCCATCTCCGCAACGAAAGTAACAACATATCGAAAGAACACTTTGAATTATTACTGTGGTGCCACCACGTACAGAGAAAGTACAATAACGTTACGGACTGTGTCGAGACAGAACAGTTTGGATATCACTATCATCTTCAACTTTTGTCGACAGTTGGAACTTGTGATCACTACGTGAATTAAGTCACCACGCAACAAATTGGGAATATCATAGACATTTCGGAACATTTACCAATATACATTCCCAGCATATTGTGAAAAATTATTTAAAAAACAAAAAAAAACAAAAAAAAAACGAACTTGTGGCGACGGATGAATAGCCACATATTTGTCGGCCAACCATTTGCACATTATTTTTTTTTTGCTCCCATCGTCATATTTATTGTTGTCGGGTGTTACGCAATTATTTGTATGTGGTCCAGTGTTTGTCAAGAGTAGGGGATTCTTGTGTTGTTTCTCGAAGGCCGGGAGACATGGCGAAAAGTTATTTTCTGAGGTGCACCATATATAATTCCTGGGAAGAAAATCGGAAGGTCGGTTTATTTGGTTCTGCAGGGACGGTCCTGAATTATATAACGTGCCAGTTTGTGTTTGACGTCAGATTTCTGTATATTTTTATGCTATAATTTTTTCTTCTTCTTCTCTTTCTTCTTTTCGTTATATTTACATATGATATTTGTTGTGGTCGGATATATGTTATTATTGTGATCTTTCGTCATGTCCACTGTCTAGGGGTCTTTGTCAGTTTATATTTATATATTACGCGCACTGTGGATGTCCCTACACAAGCTTGTGGTTGTTACTGTAGTTTATTTCTTTGTGATCGCCGTCTTCGTGTACTTGGCTTGTGAGTCTAACGTTTTTATAGAAAACACTTAGTGTTATCATCCATTTGTTTGTATATGTATTTATATGTATGTTTAACAATATTTCCATAAATGTTATACAACTTTTTGTTATAGATATATGCGAGGGAGGATATTTTCCCTCACTACCTAGTGCTTATAGAGTGACTGGGTGAGTACAGAGTGATATTTTAGCACTACGAATTTACGTACACAGGGAGTAGTGGTGTACTTAGGGAGGGCACACAAAGACTAGTAGCAGAGTCTTTACATTTATAGTTGGCTGACAGACAGCAACGTGTCCACAAGTACAAGATGCCTACTTTAATGGAATATATTGAAGCAGGTGAACGAATAGGCCTGAAAGGTAAAGAGTTACAGGAGTATGCGGAAGCAAAAGAACAAAAGCAGACGGAAAGAGAGGAGAGGCATAATGAACGCGAGGCAAATCGTCTACAGGAAGAAAAAGAGACACAAGTAAAACTAGCTGAATTGGAAAACAAGCGTCTACAGGAAGAGAAAGAGACACAAGTAAAGCTAGCTGAAATGGAAAACAAGCGTCTACAGGAAGAGAAAGAGACACAAGTAAAACTAGCTGAAATGGAAAACAAACGTCTACAGGAAGTAAAGTTAGCTGAAATGGAAATTGAGAAAGAGAAGATCAAGTGTCAGATGCAAACTGAAATCGAGTTAAGAAAACTAGAACTATCTTCGAAAGGTCAAAGTGAGGAAAGCAGAAGACCGTCGCAGTCGTCAAAGAGATTAAAACTACCATATTTTACAGACCGGGATCAACTTGAAAATTATTTGGCCAGGTTCGAGGCATCAGCTAAAGCGTTAGGTATTCCAGAGAAAGAGTATGCGATGCGTCTTGGCGAGTTTCTTACGGGTAAGGCACTAGACACCATGTTCAATTTACCTGTAGAAGAAAGGAACAACTACACTATCTTAAGTCAACGTTTGCTGACAAAGTTCCAACTAACTGAACATGGATATAAAACAAAGTTTAGACAGTTAGTGCCAGAGACAAATCAAGATTTCACAGATTTTGTTAACACTGTAAAGAATACATTTAACAAATGGATGGAGCTTGCAGAGGTAGGGAAAGATTTTAATAAATTAGTAGATCTAATGTTAAGAGACAAGGTAGTATCTGCATGCAATTCTAACTTAGTAGCTTTCTTTGAAGAACGTAAGTCAAAGGACATAGACACAATGTCTCAGTTAGGGCAAAAATATATGACTGCACATCCTAACAGTTCTATTGAAAAACTAATGAGTGAGGAAATAGTCTGTGCAGCGTACACTAAACAGGACCAGAATCCAGTCATCAGACCAAGGGCGAAAAGTGTGGATTCAGCACAGAAAGGTGAGCAGCAAGAACTTCAAGATAATGGTGTCCAGGGCAACCATTTTGGCAGAGTAGGACGGTACCCATATAGAAGAGGGAACTTCCAGAGACGTCCAAATTATGCCGGATGTTGGAATTGTGGGAGCTGGAGACACAAGGCAGCGGAGTGTGACGCGCTGCCAGCCAGTGAGCCAACAAGTAACGCAAGGAAGGAGATCATCTGTTTCAAATGTGGAAAGAAGGGGCATTTCAGCCATCAATGTAGGATGAGAGAAACAGAGCACTCAAATGCAGCGCAAGTAATTGAGACGCTGAACAATGAAGATTGTAGTGGGTGCAAACCTCTTTTTGAAAAAGACAGTCAGCCAGTCCTAATATGTGGTCACACAGTAAAAGCAGGATCGGCAGTGCAGGAAGGAGGAAGTCTGAAGCTGCATCAGGGATTCGTTAATGATAGACCAGCGTTAACAATTAGGGATTCCGGATGTACGTCTATCGGAGTGAGGAAAAGTTTAATAGATCCCTCGGATTATACAGGGAAAAAGATTAGATGCGTAACATTCAAAAGCACAATAGAGTTCTACCCATTAGCCATAATAACAGTAAAAACACCATATATCACTGGAAGAGTGACAGCGTGTGTTTTGGACACACCAGTGGCTGATTTGATCATAGGAAATGTTATAGGAGTTAAAGATTGTACAGAAGAGGAAGTAGTTTATTGGGACCAAAAATATAGTGTAAGCAGTAATGAGGTAGTTACCACAAGAGAACCTAAATTAGAGAGTATAGCTGAGGTAGAAGAGGCACTTGAAGTAGACACAGGAACTCAGGACAAGGATAGTACAGCTGAGCAGATGAGAATGGATCCCAAATATAGTGCTTGTGATTCCCAGAGACAAGATACTACTCTGAACAAATGTTCCCAAGGGTGTAGGAGAGGAGAACATAGGCAGTCAAAGAAAGGTAGATGGTGCTTCGAGAGGAAGAACAGTGTTCTCACTCGCGATTTTTCACATAGTGGAACTGCACGTGGGCAAGGAGCAGTACCTTTAACACACAGAGACCGATATACTAGAACAGCTCAGGATAGTGCATTTGCAGGGCACATAGGCATAAGGCGTATGCAGCAGAAAGCAAGGTGCCAGGTATATGGGCCAAGATTGAATAAAGAGTTCAGACTAAACAGAGACTCAAGTGTAACGGTGCAATATGCAGATAGGAAAGTTGAGTCAAGTCAAAAGAGTTTTCGCGACATTACTGACCCTGGGCTAGGGATAGCAAACAGATGTTGTAATTGTAGAGGTACCATGAGTCATGGGTACATGAAAGGTAGTCACAGCATCGACAGGAATCAGAGGTGGGTTGATGCAAGAACAGAACCACCTGATATAGGGTCGGTACACAAATAGTATTGTGGGGTCGTGAAGTAGTAAGAGACCTGTGGGTACATAAGTATAATGCTTTCCTATGATGTATTATTATTATGTGATGTATTAGTTCATGCATTGGTACACAAGATAGAAAGTTGTTTTGTATTTATGTGTGGGGAATATGGGAGTGTACTATGAGCATTTGATGTATTATTTAGGGTGGTAGCTGAAGTGAGGTGGCGCCATACTTAGGGCTACCCATGCTATATGTCTGGGTCACATGTTTAGTAAGTTTTAGTCTCCCAATATTTGAAAACGAAGTTTTCTTTTAAGAGGGGGGTGATGACATAAGCCTTGGTCAGTGACATTGAGGTGAGTGACCGGGCATGAGAAAGAATGGAGATGAGAGTGGGAGACAGTAAAGTGACTGACCTGGCTATGAGAAAACAGCCAGTCCTGAGAAATACAATAGTGAGGGTAGAGGAAAAAACCCTAGGGGGGATGGGGCGAGAGATAGTGTATTTATGGGTGAAGTCAAGGGACTTCTGGGAGTTGATGTGTAGATGCCGAGCTAGTCGGTGGTCTAAGGAGAAGCGGAGTTAGAGATCTCCGTGTTGTGTTGTTCTCCTAGTTGTGAAGACAGGCTTAAAACCCAGAGTGGGTTCTATAGTGAGTGAGGGCCTGAACCCAGAGTGGGTGATATAGTTAGTGGAAACTAAGACCCAGTGTGTGGGTGTATTGTGTGAGGTCCAACAGTGGATAGGACCTGGATTACCTGTCTTGTGGATTAATATGAAGCAGGCTTGAGAAGGCATTGATGTGTGCTGGTTAAATTGTGAGGAGGATATTTATAGTCTATGGATTACATTGTTTCTGGATATATACATATGTTCCGTGAGTCTGTGTTAGTTCTGTAATAAAGGATTATGTGCGCCAACTGAATCTTGTTTCATGACTGGTGAAGGTGCACTTCTGGGGTGAGTGGATTAAGAGACAGTTAGATAGCTCAATTGACACACCATGAACATCGTTACCTAGACAACGACCATCACACGACAATATCACGTAAAGATAATCAAGAACATTGAACTTATCATAAAGAACGACGTGTGACAGATAGTATATCGCCAGATTTAATCTCCTATTTGGATAGAAGAACGATATATCGTCCTATTGGAATCATCGTGTTATTTGTATTGTGTTCCGGCATCTTTAGCAAGTGTAATGTTCAGTGAACGGAAATTACTTAACAATACTTGTACATATGATTTTGTAACATGTTTGCTCTAAGCCTACTGTTTGTTTAGTACTGAATCTGTTAAATAATGTATTTCTTGTGTTTCTAGCCCTTCCTGAAACTATAAGACACACGTGAACAATTTAACGTGGAGATGAATATGAAATTGTCAACAAACAGCACAGACAGAAGGACGAGATCGCCATATCAGTCATCTGTTACATCTTATCCAGGAGAAGCAACTCTATAATAAAGCAGAAACACACAGACAACACGTTATTACTATTCTTTATCTGGATGCATGTGTGCAGATATAAACTGACTGCAGTGTCTGGAGCCGGTGCATATATGATATATGGTATAGTGTACAAGGGCTGCATGACTATAACACATGTGGCAATGTCGTAGCTATTGCCGTAGGGGTAAGAACTACAGGCTTCACATAGTCTAGATTACGTCATAATGCGGTGGCGTGACATCATTTTGACGGCATGACACCTGATAATTCTTCTTCTTCTTCTTTCGTTCGCCTGAAATAAGCCTATAACTGCAATGTTATCTCTTGTATGAATCCAACAGTCTTTTGTAGTTCATTCAGCGGTCCATAGAGTTTATCTTCCACTGTTGTCTCTCTAGGCAAGAAGGTTCGCCTGGATATGTTGTAGTTTGGGCAATCCTGGAATATGTGCTCTGCTGTCTGCAACGCCAAACCACATGTGCACATGGCTGAGTCACCAATCTTGAATTTTGTATACATGTGGTTGCGTAATCTATTGTGTCCTGTTCTGAGTCGCAGAAGAATGACCTGTTCTGGTCTGTCCATAACGTGGTAGTCGTCTTGAGTAAGGTTTGGTGGCCTTCTGACTGATTTGATCATTCTTTTCTTTTGGTGGTATGTAATAGGCACATCAGGTTGTTCTTCTTTTCGCCTTGTTCCAATCCCTTGACCGTGCTACCGTTGATACAGATCTTAGGGTTATAGGAACTCGGTTGCACATCTACCTGTACAACTCGGTGACACTCGCGGGAATCTAACACACGACCTCTGGGCCGGCACTCAAGCGTGCTAGCCACCTCTTCCACAAACAATCGTGTGCCTGGGGATCAGCAAGACTGCTGCTCCATTTCTTCGACGTCTTTCTTCGCCATAATATATCAACATTCGTCAATTTTTTTATATTATATTGCCATTGCTTACCCCATGCATTCTCATACATTCTCCATATTTTCAATTAACACGTTTCTAATCCGCTGATAAATATTTCGTGTGTCTCTTCATTTATGTTTCCCACATTCCATATTACGTTATACGAAGGGACTTCAAATGAAAACCTTAATTTTTTAATTTTTTAATTTTAATTTTTTTTTTTTTTTTTTTTTTTTTGGGGGGGGGGGGCATAGGGAGGGGGGTGTGTGTGATCATATTCTGAATGTTTCCATATATTCACCACTGTTTTCAATGCAAGTCCTCCATCGCCGACAAAGTGCTTGAATTCCTGTAGAACAATATTTTCTTTGTAGCACCTGTAAACATGCTGGGGTAAAAACTCGATGTGCCTGCCAAGTCGTGAACTGTCTGTCTCAGAAGTCACACCATTGTGGATCTTCCTACTCCATGTATACACTTGCTAGACTGACGAGCTTGCATCGCCATAATGGACTTTCATTCGCTGCTGAATTCATATAGGTTTCACCCCTTCACTGATCACAAAACGAATAATAGAATGCTGCTCCTCTTTGGTGCATGTCAAAAAAGGGGGGCCATCTTTAAACTGGTTCGCGTCGCGCTCGTAACTTACGGGGGTAAATGACCCTGTCGCTCAGAAAGCAAGGGCAAACTACTGAGAGTAATCTTGCCTAGTACATCAACAGCAGCTGAATAATGCTGGTGTTGTCTGCACCGTCCAGTACGGGATATGCAACATGAAAAAAAATATGTAAACCGTCCTTATGACGTCACCATGTTCGTCTGCACCGTGATGCCACGTGCGTAACACTCTTGATATCCTTAACAACACTATTGACATGTTACAAAGCAAGGGCATGGTTATTGTAATTCTATCAAAGTGTTAAGGTTTAGTTTAGTTTAGTCGACGGCTCAGCATCACAGAGCTCCGTTCTACTCTTAACTCAAGCTTGAGTCCGGAGAATCTCAGTTCAGTGCACGAACTCCGTAGCACCGGCGAGGATCCTGAATCAGTTTGGGTAGATTTTTAACGTGAAATTTTGAACGAGCAGCGCCCTCAGGCTACTCCTTTTCGACTTCCAACCGCCAAGGGATTTATTACGTCCAGGACAATACACACGGGCGTCCAATCTCACTACCCAGAGACCAGGGGAAAATATTGTTACTGGAAGTCCACGCGAAAAATCCCGGCCCTCACCGGGGCTTGAACCCAGTACCTCCAGCACTCAAGGCGGACACCATACCTTGAGACCAGTGTTCATTTGAAGCCCCTTCGTATTTAAGCATTCTTTCGTTTCTAAAATGTTTATGCCATTGCAGACTCCAAACACTTTCTTTTATCTATAGTTGTCATGAGCCTCAAGTATAAAAAAAAACAAAAAAACTAGCAGGTCCACCAGACTTAGAAGAAGAGATGAAGTAATCACACAAAAGTTAAATACAGTAGAAACACAAGAAAACAAGGAGAATGTCACGGTTCTATTTGCGCAAGAATCAACACATACATGGTGCGCACTATTTGAACATGAAGTGAGACATTGTTAGAACAGTCTGGTCGTAGAAGCTGGAGCGTCAACATCATAATACAGCGGAGAAGAGTAAACCAAACATAGAGAAATGGAAACCTGCATTCGTGAGAGACTTGTCGTCAACTGTTTAGCGAAGTTTCCATTTCACTTTATTTCGTTTACTCGTTTGGGGGAGCTGCGTGGTCTCGAAGTATAGTGTCCTCCTCGAGTGCTGGAGGTCCCGGGTTCAAGCCCCGGTAATGCCTGGATTTTTTCACGTGGACTTCTAGTAATAAATTTCCCCTGGTCTCTGGGTAGTGAGATCGGACACCCGTGTGTATTGTTGCACACGTAAAAAATCCCTTGTCAGTTGGAAATAGAAAAAGAATAGCCTAACGTCGCTGCCCGGGCAAAATTTTGAATTGAAAATCTACCCAAAGTATTTTCAGGATCCTCGCTGGTTCTACGGAGTTCGTGCTCTGAACTGAGTTTCACCAGACTCAGATTTTAGTTAGGAGAAAAACGGAGCACTTATGGGTTGCACCCGTGTGCCGTGATGTTGATCCATCGACGAAAGTAAACTTGTTTACTATTCTCCGCTGTATTCTGATGTTGTCGCTCCTGCTTCTACGACCAGACTGTTCTAACAATGTCTGCCTTCGTGTTCAAATAGTGCGCACCATGTATGTGTTGATTAGTGCGCATATAGAACCTTGAAATTCTCCTTGTTTTCTCTTTTTTCTACTGTATTTCAACTTTTGTGTGATTACTTCTCATCTCTTCTTCTAAGTCTAGTGGGCCTGCTAGTTTTTTTTTTTTATACTTGAGGCTCATAGCAATAGTGAATCCACAATAATCTTCTTTTCGAGGACTTCCTGAAATGGGATATGCACCGACATTCACGCTCAAGACTCCAACAGTTATCTGCCATCATGTGGACATCCCAAAGTACTTGGTATCTACCTTCTATGGGTGTTATATCTTAATGAAAACTTTCACTGTGCACCTCACGAAAATCGCCTAGATTATCGAGAAAGAAATGTAAATTGTTATGGAAGTAGCACAATTTTATGCTTAAGTTGCATCTAAGCTTACGAAAACTCGACAGCATGTTTTCAGCTAATTCAGAATAATTGTCTGCCTTAAATGTATTAATTGATCAAGTGCTCGACGCTCAGAGGAAAGGCGAGACGGACATATAATCAGATTGCTACTGGAACTATTGGTGTTAGAACTCTGAGGGAATGACAGATTGGCTGGCTCGGCAAAACTTGGTGGAGTATTGATGCATGACAAGGCAGACGTGGTTGCGGCCTTGTGGGAGCACGTGTACACCTCGGAGGAGCAAATGGATCACCATAGTCTGACAAGAATGAGGCAGCGAGGAGTGACGAGGAGATCTGGCCGACGCTCAACGCTTAGAGGAACGGCGAGATGGACATATAATCAGATTGCTGCTGGAACTTTGGTGTTGGAACTCTTCGCTGGCTGCTGAGGATGGGGACAGGGCTCTTATAGGAATGCCCCGAATGATGTGATGTCGGTTACTATATCAATCAATCAATCAATCAATCAATTAATCAATCAATCAAACACATCAAGTGTTATGCCGATAAGCGTGGGCGGTCAAGATTCGCCATCTCACTCTATCACCAGAGTAGTTGGTCAGCTTGGTGTTCTTGTCTCGATCATAACACGTGGCCAGGCCATCCAGGTATTTACATCTCTGTTGTGATATAATTCTCACCACCGTCAAAAGCACGATTAACAGGCTTGTCCATGGAAATGGGATTCCCATGGGAAAGGTCCCATGGGATGGGATAGGATTGGACAGCACACATTTGTATTTCCCATGGGACACATAGGACAGTAGCCATGTCATAGTAACTTGATCTACGTCAGAGCTACCCTTAATTATGTTTTCATTTTTTACCTGTTTAAAGCCTTTTATCCTCATTCTGCAAACAAGGTATATAACTACACTATATCACGGCAAACAGTGACTCGTTCTATTTTGACGCAAGGAAAATTGGCCAAACTGCAGTTTCAAATTTTTTTTCACAATATGGGACAAGATCCAGAATGTGCAATATCGGGAATAGTTGACTTTTGGTCTGCAAGACAAACATATCTGTTTTCCATTTCGGGGGGATTATTGCATGTGGACTAGATCACAGTTTGGAATGGATTACTTTTCCTCTGTCTCTTATAAACATTTATAGAAATCAATCCCATACTGCACAATTTACGCACAGTTTTTTTGCACGTGAATTTTTTGCCTAATCTACCACATTCTCCAGTCCATTGTTTGTGTGTATTTGATAATGCAGCAAGCATGACTGCAGCATTTGATGGACGGCTTGATACCGGTACAGAAATGCACCGATCTGGTTGTACTGAGCACATGTTATCAACATTTATTACTGATAGCTTCAGCAGAGGCGTGATTTCTGAACTGGATCAGTTCATGGATCAACTTTCATTTATTTAAACATATTACAATACTCGCCAGGCAAAGGCTGCCAATTTCCATACCAACAAACTCTGTAACACGTGAATGGCGATCACATTACCAACGTTTCAATGCCCATTTTAAAAATTACTCGCATTATTTTAATGAAGATGATGAAGAATTCTTAAGCCACATTCCGAATATTGCTCAGATTAAAGGAATACTGTACATATATAAGAAATTCAAAACTGTTTTTTTGACAAACTAAACATTGATAGTGCAACATCTCAGTTAATTTCTCTGTTATACTTCCTCCTAGACTATCAGTTGTACAACAGCATGGTGAAGAAATATTGTCGGAACATTCAGAAAATTATTGGGGAAAAACTGTGGCCATATTGCGGCAATTCTCTGGCAGTTACTGGAGCATTCCTTACTGGAGTTGACATTACAGCCAAAATAGAAGACATGGTTAAGTCAGTTGTTACTAAGAAGAAAGGTAATGTGGACACCAATAAATGGGCCAATGATTGGGTCGCATTTTTTAAGTCTGTTGTTTCAACTGTTATTTCATTCATCAGGATTTAAATCTTTCTTCTGAATCATCTGCTGTATGTTAAGTAGCAGGAATTATAGAACAAAAGCCGAAAAGTGATTTTAACTTATTTTTTGATCCTCCACCAAACAAAGCAATTAAGTTTGATGACCCAGAAACAAATACCTTGAAGATGAAGTCACCATGTTTCTAATCTCTTCAAGACATCTCCCAATAGATGTTATGACTGTTCCGAGATAATTGTACAGATTCACTTGTTTAAGAATGTTCCCATTTACTTGTGCATTGTGGTATGTCCTTCTTCCTAGTGACGACCATAAGCTGTGTCTTCTTACAATTTAATTCTAACTATAATTGTTCACCGTTTGCAAAAACCACATATATTAAATGTTGCAGATTCTGTTCATTGTCTGCAATCACGACTGTATCATCTGCAAATCTAATGTTATTGAAGTTACGCCCCCCCCCCCTCCTTTCTCCGCCAATTATGATTCCTTTTATATCTTCTATGGGACACAGAGGTGTTTCCAAAGCATCAGGGCCGGGTTATATACTGGCCAAGACCTATTGACGAGCCCTCGTCGAGCGTCCTGGGCAACAGCTCCCTTTGGGGTCCTGGCTAAAGTCAGTAGGATCGCTGATTCCTCCGAAGTCGGAGAGTGTCTGCCTGTACGGCGAGGAACCACCAGTCTGCACACCAATAAGCCAGACATGGGACAACGGATACTCACGCAAACCTCAGATCCTGTATGACATCACACTGATTATGGACAACAGGATGCCTTCATCCGACATACAGGACTTGGCGTTGGAGCTCAAGCCAACGAACACAAGCAAGCAAGCATATCTTCTACATTTATGAAAATAGTTTCACCGTACAGGGAAACAAGATCTGCAGACATTACACATCCCGGTATCACACCTCTATTAATAGGCTGATATTGACCCACTTCATTATCAATCCTTATGGCAGCTTGTTGCTTCCAATTTGTTTTTTACAAGTCTATGGTATTTGTAGATCTGCAAGCATCTTTATCATGTTGGCATGTCTTACACTATCGAAAGCCTTGAGTAGCCAAAAAAGCAAAGACGTAGGTCTTTGTTTACTTATATAAAGCGTTCAATTAATGTTCTCAGCATATACTTTAAATGTATGCATGTGTGCAAACATTGTAAACGGAAGCGGCTAGCACCTTTGGCTGCCGACAATATGGTTAAATGTTCGAATCACCATCGTTCAAGCCGTCTGCCTCATGCCCTAAAGTCTGTGGGTTTAATGTCAGATTCCGTCATTCGATCGACGAGTCAATTTTTTTCAGAGAACCCCCCCTCCCCTCCCCCCGCCCATGAGAAAGGTCGCTGGAGCTACAAAGTTCGTGCACTGTGCGACGATTACAGCAGGAGGCTAGTCGCTCTGATCAGAGAAGCTGTGATGTCGGTTCCTAAATCAATCAATCAATCAATCGATCAATCAATCAATCAATCAATCAATCACTCAGAGAAGCCGAGACATATAATAAAGCAATGTGCCCAGAAGCCTAACCTCTTGTCCTTTGTCTATCTTTAACCACCCATCGGAACTGGGATCATTTTTAAATGGTTTTATATCGACCCAGTCACAATTTTGTGGGCATGTTATGAGAAGAAATGATTTGTAGAAATTGGTGACAACTGGTAAGATCGAGGGGAACAGACCACGGGGAAGACCTAGAAGCAAGTACCTGGATGGCTTGGCCCTGTGGCATGGTCGAGAAAGAAACAAGGAGCTGATCCACGACTGTGGTGATCTAGCGAGATGGCAGAGCATGACCGCCCACGCTTACCGGCATGGCACATGATGGATGGATGGATATCGATCCAGGTTAACATGGGTATAATGAAATGTCCGGGAAGATAAAGAAAGGCACAAGAGGAAATATAGTAAGACACGTTTGGAAATATAGGCAGACACGCTGCGAATTGTAGGAGACACGTTGGTAAATATACGGAGAAATGCTGAGAAATATATGCAGACACGCTGCGAAATATAGACAAACACGCTGGCAAATATAGGCAGACGCGCTGGGGATACAAGTAAACACGCTGGGAAATATATTGATATTCACAAATCATGCATCAAATGTCCAATATTCTTTTGAATGTGCTCGAGACACCATATACGAAATATAAATCACGGCGTGAAAGATTGCCTTGACTCTTGGTGACACACGGGAGTCTCCGTGGCGAAGTGGTTAAGCCGTCTGCCTTGGGGTCCGAAGGTTGTGGGTTCGATTCCTGGCCGCATCCTTCGGTTCACAAGTGAATGTTTTCGGAGACTTCTGAGGGTCGTTGCTGGAGCTACGGAGTTCGTTCTTTGTGAGACGCTTTCCCCGCTGCGGAAAGAGACTGAGTCATATGGGACCCGGTGCAATGAAGTCGACCCTGTCGACTCTTAGGCGACGTTTTTGTTGTTGACACAACCAGCGAAACACACACACATACACACAAAATAAATAAAAAAATAAACACAAATTTTGCGATGTTTCCATATTACGGGTGTGAATAACCGATCCTTCACGAAAACAAACGCCCACCCCCTCGCTCAACCAGCGAATTGTCATATTGCTAATTGTTCCAACTGCCATCTGACTGAAAGTTCTCCTGGTCTTCCTTCTCAGTTTTGAGATCCATCCAGAACCTATGCCAATCTCTCCACATACGGGTTCTCAGTCTGTTCCACCTCTGTCTCCACCTGGTCCCTCAGGCGCCCGACCCGCCCGACGAACTTACCTATGTTGTGGCGTGTATCTTGAGTGGATATATATATATATATATATATATATATGTGTGTGTGTGTGTGTGTGTGTGTGTGTGTATTTTTTAGTTTAGTCGATGGATCAACATCACGGCACACGGGTGTAACCCATAAGTGCTCCGTTCTCCTCCTAACTCAAACCTGAGTCTGGAGAAACTGACTCAGTGCACGAACTCGGTAGCGCACGGCGAGAATCCTGAAATACTTTGGGTAGATTTTTAACACGAAATTTGTCCCGGGCAGCGCCGTTATAGTCGTCAGTAGGAAGGAAGAAGTGCCACAATGTAATATACAAGTAAATGGAAATATTCTTCAACAAGTGAATCGGTACAATTATCTTGGAACAGTTATAACATCTAATGGGAGATGCCTTGAAGAGATTAGAACAAGAATCGCCATGGCAAAAGTAGCCTTTAGCAAGATGAAAAACATTCTGACCAATAAGAAGATGTCAATTAAAACGAGAAAAAGAGTGTTGAGGGGATACATAGAGCCTGTTCTTTTGTATGGATGTGAAACTTGGACAATGAGCAGTCAAGCTGAAAAACATCTGATGACTGCAGAAATGTGGTTTCTGAGGAAAATGCAAAGAATACCATGGACAGACAGAAAAACCAATGACCAAGTACTACAGGAGACAAATGAACATCGTAAACTGATTAGAGAAATTAGACGTAGACAGTCAAAATTGTTTGGACATGTTATGAGAAGAAATGGATTGGAGAACTTAATGACAACTGGCAAGATCGAGGGGAACAGACCAAGAGGAAGACCGAGAGGAAAATACCTGGATGGCTTGGCCACATGGCATGGACGAGACAGGAACACTGAGCTGATCCACGACACTGGTGATCGAGTGAAATGGCGAGTCATGACCGCCCACGCTTTCCGGCATGCACATGATTGATTGAGCGCCGTTAGGCTACTCTTTTTCGATTTCCAACTGCCAAGGGATTTTTTACGTGCGCAACAATACACACGGGCGTCCGATCTCACTACCCAGAGACCAGGGGAAATGTTACTAGACGTCCAAGTGAAAAAATCCCAGTCCTCACCGGGGCTTGAACACGGGACCTCTATCACTTGAGGCGGACACCATACCTCGAGACCACGCAGCCCCCGATATATATATATATATGACTGAGCTACCGTATACCGTAGACGGTACTACTTGCTTTCTTTTAGCGCCGAACGTTGGGAGGGGCTTACCAAACCCGACACCCCACATTGTGCCAACGGCTTCGGGCGGAAGAGCGCAATTGGGAGGGTACAAGCCTTACCCTGGTGCGAGGAAATGCAAGCTAAAGACAAAATGTCATGGCAGGGCAAACCAGGCCCTAAGCCTTGGTTGGCGGCTGGTCTAGGATCGAAGCTCCGACGGGCGGACAGTTAGAGCATTGCTTTTTCTGATCCGGCAACTTCTGCAGCTTGTCTTGTTCCAGATGTAGGGGTGTTACCTTTCCTATGGAGTGAACTAGGCAGGCCGAGAGAGGGATCATGCTGCATGGGCAACAGATGATCTCTATATTTTAGCCAAGGCTTTGTGCTATGGAGAGGCAATAACTCTATCCCTGGATAAGTCCCTGTCAATTGGCGTAGACATGGGACGCAACGGGTTGCCTCTGACGGTGGGAGACAGCTACAGGTGTCACTGATCAGCTACCGCCCGCCTCAAGCTGGGCAGCCACCGGCCAATTGGGTGCTGATCCGCCACAGCCTGCCTGCTTCAATGGGTGCTTCGGGCTAGGACAAAATCTGAATCGCAGGATGTAAAACCAATGCACCAGGTACAAATAAAAATAAACATATAAACCTCAAGCTATGGCTTGCAACCTGGATCGTGAGAACCATTTGTCCAGGATTTTAACCTAACTTGACCAATATTGACGATATGAGAAAAACGGCTGTCATTGATGCCGAACTCAATCGTCTTAACATTGATTATGCTGGCCTGCAGGAGACTCGCCTCGCTGAGGAAAGGTCACTCAGGGAGAACAATTACACTTTTTTTGGAAGGGTAGAGGGCAGGCAGAAAAAAGGCAACACGGTGTGGGCTTTGCAGTGAAGAATTCGCTACTGGGAATGATTGAAATTCCAGGAGGAGGAAATGATAGACTATTATCCATGCGCTTGGCAATCTCTTTTGGTTTTGCCACCATTATTACTGCATATGCACCGACAATCAATTCCTCTGATGATGTGAAGGATTCGTTCTATGAGGAGTTAGACTCCGTGATCAAGGCAGTTCCAAAATCTAACTACATTTATATGCTCGGTGATTTTAATGCTCGTGTGGGCAAGGACTCGAGTTCATGGCCAGTGTGCCTTGGAAAATACAACAATGGTCGCATGAATGAAAATGGGCAAAGGCTGCTGGAGAATTGCACCAGTAATGACCTATGTATTACAAACTCATTTTTTAAAACAAAAGAGATGCATAAGGTCCCATGGAAACATCCAAGATCCGGCCATTGGCACCAGCTGGACTTTATCGTCACACGGAGACAACATCTGAACCATATATCATTGACACGAAGTTACCACAGTTCTGACTGTGATACGGATCATTCTTTGGTTGTTGCAAGGGTTAGACTGAGACCAAAGAGAATCTACACAGCAAAACGCAAAGCTAGCCCCAGGATTAATATTATTAACACTCACGATCCTGAAAAGTGCTTTCAGTTTCAACAGCAACTTGAAGACGCTTTCACTGATACACCAGAAAATTGTACAGTAAATGAAAAGTGGGGTCAACTTAAGGAAACTCTTTATACAACTGCCATAGGGGTTTACGGCACTGTGGATCATAAGAGGCAGGACTGGTTTGTGGTAAACAGCGAGACTCTGCAGCAATTTATTGATAAGAAGAAGATAGATCTCTTAAGAAACAAGGAAAGACCAACGCGTAACACTCTGAGTGAGCTAAGGCAAGCTAGGAAGGATGTGCAAAAGGCTGCCAGGCAGTGTGCGAATGATTATTAGATCAAGATATGTGAGTCCATTCAAATCGCAAGTGGTAAGGGAAACATAAGAAGCATGTATGAAGGAATAAAGAAAGACTGTGGTCCAGTGATCAAAAGAAGTGCACCATTGGAAACCTTGACTGGTGAAATCATCACTGATAAGAAACATCAGATGGACAGATGGGTAGAGCACTATTTGGAGCTTTACTCAAGTGAGACCAAACTAGCGGATGATGCCCTCAGCGCCATTGAAGCTCTACCAATTCTTGACCACCTGGACACACTTCCCACCATAACAGAAGTTAAGTGTGCTATAAATGAACTTGAATATGGCAAGGCTCCAGGTAAGGATGGGATTCCAATAGAGGTTATCAGCAGTGGACAAGACACACTCAGTCTACAGATTCACCAGCTACTAGAGCTATGTTGGCGAGAAGGACAAGTCCCACAGGATTTCAAAGATTCAAGCATCATAACAAATCAGAACAAAATTTTAAGACGCATCTTTGGACCCATTAGGGATACACAAAGTGGAGAGTGGAAAAGAAGAAGTAACAAAGACATTTATGATCTGTTTAAGTCCCCGCTAATCACTGGTATCATGAAGGCTAATAGACTACAATGGCTGGGGCATATAGAAAGAATGGAAGATAATAGGGAAACAAAACTCGCTTACACTCAGGAAATAAATGACCGTAGACCCCGAGGTAGACCAAGAAGGCGGTGGAGAGATAATACATATACAGACCTACAAGCACTTGGAATCAACGACTGGCAAGAGAAGGTCCACCAGAGAGACGAATGGAGACGGATTGTATTTGCAGCAAAGAACCTCAATGGCTCGGAACGCTGAAGAAGAAGAAGAAGCATCATAACAATGTACAAGAACAAGGGCGATCGGAGCGACTGCAACAACTATAGAGGTATCTAACTTCTAAGTATTGTTGGAAAAGTATTTGCCAGAATTGTTCTGCGCAGACTTCAAGTCCTAGGAGATCAAGTCCACCCCAAATCACAGTGTGGCTTTCGACAGAACCGGTCTACCATTGATATGATATTCTCATTGCGACAAATGCAAGAAAAATGCCGTGAACAGAATCAACCACTGTTTATTGCCTTCATCGACCTCACATAGGCATTTAATTTGGTCAGTCGTGAGGATCTGTTCAAGGCACTAAAGAAGATTGGCTGCCACCAACTCTTCTGTTCATTGTGGAATCATTCCACACAGGCATGAAGGATATAATCAAGTTTGATGGTGCAACTTCTGAAGAGTGTGAAATCAAGAGTAGCGTTAAGCAAGATTGTGTACTAACTCCCACCCTCTTTGGTATATACTTTTCACTTCTACTGAAATATGCCTTTCGTGATCGTGATCAGGATGGTGGTATATACATTCACTCATGCTCAGATGGCGGCCTCTACAATGCTCAGAGATTGAAGGCCAAGACAAAAATTAGGAGGGTACAGATCAGAGAGTTTGTTTTTTTTGCAGATGATGCTGTAGTTACGACCCACTATGAGGAAGAATTGCAATGTCTACTATCTGCATTCTCCAATGCTTGTTCTGAATTTGGTTTAACAATTAGCAAGAAGAAGACACAGATTATGTCACAAGGTGCACATGGGGTACCATCAATCTTTATTGACGACGCCGAACTAGAGATGGTAGACAATTTTACATATCTAGGATCGGTGGTAAATAGCAAATTATCCCTAGATCAGGAAATCAACATCCGGATTGGTAAGGCAGCAACAACAATGAACAGGTTAAGAAAAAGAGTCTGGGAGAACAGGAAGCTTACTGCCAAAACAAAAGTCCTTGTCTATCAAGCCTGTATCCTTGGTACTCTTCTTTATGGCAGTGAAACCTTTACAACTTACTCACACCAAGAGAAACGTTTAAACAGCTTTCATATGCGGTGTCTGCGAAGAATTCTTGGTATTAAGTGGCGAGATAAAATCACAAATACTGAAGTATTGGAAAGATCAGTTTGTATGACGGTTTATTCCATGCTCAGTCTTCGTAGACTTAGATGGATAGGACATGTTAGGAGGATGGATGATGGTAGTATACCAAAGGACATCTTTTTTGGTGAATTACAGATGGGAAAGAGATCTCAGGGTCGGCCTCTACTACGATACAAAGATGTGTGTAAGCGGGACATGATTGATACAGGCATTGATAATGGACATTGGGAGCAAGTCGCCGCTGAACGTTGCATGGAGGGCAAACATCAGAAATGGAATAAACACAAAGGAGAAAATTATTGCAGATAAGTCACACACCGAGCGTGTGAGACTTAAGATGGTGCATGACGGTGGAAATGACCACGTGTTCACATGCACCCACTGTGAACGGACATTTACAGCGCAAATTGGCCTTATCAGTCACATTCGCTACCGCCATAGGTAAAAGTTATTAAGCCCTTTTAAAGCACAAACTATCGTCTGTCAAGACGGAAAGGTGCCAATGTGTGTGTGTGTGTGTGTGTGTGTGTATATATATATATATATATATATATATATATATATATATATATATATATATAAAGTCGCTTAAAAGTCGACAGGGTCGACTTCATTGCACCGGGTTTTATCCCATATGGCTCGGTCTCTTTTCGCAGCACGGAAAGCGTCGCACAAAGCATGAACTCCGTAGCTTGTATAGCGACGACCCACAGGAGTCTCCGAAACAGTTAACTAGTAAACCGAAGGACGCGGCCCGAAATCGAATCCACAACCTTCGGAGCACGAGTCAAACGGCTTGACAACTTCGCCACAGAGACTAACATATATATATATATATATATATATATATATATATATATATATATATATATATATATATATATATATATCCCCAAATATTGGTTGCCGACTACTAAAAGAAAAACAGAAGTTGCTCGAGAGATTCCTTAGTCACCTGGATCAGACAAATCTTAAAGGATTACACTAGGGGATCAAGTGAGGTTTTCATGTAGAAGAGAGGACAGGAAAGGCATTGCCGTCAGAGAGGGAGGTGCTCAATCTTATAGAAACTGAAGACTAGTATTATTCCTGCCTCTGATAACAAATGTCTGAAGCCTCAATATAGTGATTTAGCACTATCACATTAACATGTAACACACTTACACACATGCTTATTCAGTTATTCAGTAGCATGTCCTTTGCAGAACCTTGCTCTCATAACGACTATTTTCTTACGAAATCTTCAGATTATTCTTCTTTTTCTTTCGTTCGCCTGAAATAAGCCTATAATTGCAATGTTGTCTCTTGTATGAATCCAACAGTCTTTTTTAGTTCATTCAGCGGTCCATAGAGTTTATCTTCTACTGTTGTAGTTTGGGCAATCCTGGAGTATGTGCTCTGCTGTCTGCAACGCCAAACCACATGTGCACATGGCTGAGTCACCAATCTTGAATTTTGTATACATGTGGTTGCGTAATCTATTGTGTCCTGTTCTGAGGCGCAGAAGAATGACCTGTTCTGGTCTGTCCATAACGTGATAGTCGTCTTGAGTAAGGTTTGGTGGCCTTCTGACTGATTTGATCATTCTTTTCTTTTGGTGGTATGTAATAGGCACATCAGGTTGTTCTTCTTTTGCTCCTTCCTTAGCCAATCGATCAGCTCTGTCGTTTCCGGGGACTCCACAGTGGGATGGTATCCACTGTATGGTGATCTTACGCTGACTGCTAAGTTCAGAAAGTAGTGTCCTCAGAACTGGCAATTTCCCAGACAGGAGCGCCTCTATTACGGATTTTGCATCTGTCAATATCACCACAGGTTGTGTACCATAGCTGGTATTTTGTAATTTCTCTGTGGTTATCTTGATTGCCTCAATTTCAGCAACATAGTTATGGCAGTACTTTCCTGTTGGAATTCTGGCCGTGTCTCTAGTATTATTTGGGTATTCTATGTACACTCCCGCTCCTCCATTTCGAACAGCATTTTGTGCTGACCCATCTGTGTAAACTCGGATCCATAGGTCCTGTGGGTATTCGTCATTAAGGAAGCTGAGAGTGGCTGTTCTGCGCTGTACACTGTTCTGTTCTTCCTTGTCAAATATTCCTCTCACTTTTGACTGTATTTGTAGCGATATTCTATGTTCATCTTTCCACGGGGTTCGCTCTGGAATGGTTGTCAGGGGGATACCAACTGTGGAAAGATCGATGTTTTCTCTGCAGAGTTGTTTGGCCTGGTGGATGAAACTACTTCTTTTCAACCGCCCCATAGCTAAGTTTTCAAATCGGTTCTTCATAGGGTGGCCTGGCAAGCTGAGAAACTTTTCTGCTTGTATGAGTGTTTTTGTATCTCTGCGTTCTCTTAAAGCTTGTGTCCTCCCCATTTTCTCCATTGCTACTATAGGGGTTGATCTCATCCCTCCTGTAATGACTCTAAGAGCTTGATTTTGCACCTTGTCCAGCTCCTGCATTGTAGTTTTGGATGCTGAACACCACGCAGTTGACCCGTATTCCAGATTATAATTTTTAGAATAATTTTACGTGCATGATAGATCCGGGCAACAGTTCTATAGTCGGTGCATAATTTCATGTTGCCCATTATTGGTATTGGAATGAAGATAGTTCTCTTCCAATGTTTTGGTCGTATATCTGTAACAAGACCCCCGGGGCTTGGACAGGTATGTTACTTATAGTTAATTTCCCCAGCCTTTGCTCCGACCACCCCAATAGGACTTTACATTTACAAGGCCCCACACAAGCCGGGACAGCTGACCTTCCCTCCCCACCTATGGATTCCTACCCACAGGGGGCTCGGAGAAGATAACAGTCATACTAGTACTCAAAACCATGGTTAACAAAGCAACATTTAATTTGAAAACGTCAACTGAACTCAGAGAGGGATGGCTGAAAAACCTGGATAGAAGACAATATGTACACTTGCTGAATGAGAACAGCGAGAAGACCTGCAGTTGATCAGTCATCATCACGGAGCATGTGACTTCAGTTCGTTCCATCGTCCTGTTGTGGCTAACGACTCACCCGATCAACCTCCGATGCAAAAGAACTCCAAGTCGTGGACTCTTCCAAAGTTCTCTCCTTCCACTGTGAGTAAGATCTCGGACTGGTCAGGCGTATGTCTGATACCTGACGGACACTTCACCAAGGTTCACTAGTCATCCCTCGATGACAGAAGAAATCACACAAAGTTCCAATCTAATGATGATCTATGGGCCGACCCTAGAGTTCTAGATGTCCCCAACTAATGATAAGTACTGTAGCACAATACACTAGAGTATAAGAGCCTGGTTGCTCTTTGGCATCTCAATTTAATGGGATAAACTTATCTGCAACGCATAACTACAGCGTTGGCTCCATGTAAAACCACTGTCACAAGTGAATGCTCCAACATGTGAATGTAAGAATTCTATCTATTTCTATGTCACTATTTCTATAGGCGTCTGATAACTTCACAGCTTAGCTATGTCATTGTCCAACAACAAAACTAGGAATGGGGTAGATCCCTACCAGACTAAGTCTGTCCCTCCGGTGTTCACGAAAATAGTAGACTTCTGTTGTGGGTCACTCACCAAGTTTAAGTTTCAAAAAAGAATCACAAATGTAGATCCACACCGGAGTTAAATGAATCATTATACATTGGACCTGCAAAGACCCAGCCGGGCCTGAAACATAGTAAACTGGCCACCGTAGTGACTATTCAACAGAGATACTTTCTTCAACTCAACTTGAACTAATGTCCTTGAGTGCTACACATGGTACTACAGGGGTACCTTTGAGTTTTCAGAAACTTCACCAGTATCTTACTGGCATGAATCAGGAGACGCATCAGTCCTAGACCCAACCGGGTCTGTTTACCAAATCTTCGTCGGACTCTTCGCGGCTGTCATTGCTTAGACTCACCGTGACATACTAAAACTCGAGTTTCTTTCATGTGTTGACTCTGGCAGATTCAGTTGACCGCTCACAGTATTGCCTCAAACCATCACCTTGACTGGCACTGGAATCAGCTGGTCCCATTGAGTTTATGGTCGAACTCTTGAATCTCTCTCATATAAACAGATCCTGAAACAAGGATGTCGGTAAGAGTACTTGGCTACCAATAGGACTAACATGCACATAAACCACATCACATGCATCAGATTAATATAGCACATCATGATATAATAGATCATCAACATAATAGATCAACTCTCTTATCACATAGATAGATGCATGATGGTGCATTAGGAAGCTAGTATCTAGTCAAGTAACTCGTCTGTGCAACCACTGGCCCAATAGCACTAGAGTAGACTGTTTGACTCTATCATAGTATCCTACTACCTGGTGTTATTCCTGTCCTCCGTTTCTCCTCTAATAACAACCATAGTATACACCTAGTTATCTTTCAGTGTAGAGGTTTCATTATCTAGGAGGTGTCCAGCTGGACATATCCTCCTCATCTATATAACTCAACAATTAATTAATCACTTAACTCATTGATCAATTAATTAAACATAACTCAATAACGACTATACAATCTTAATAAATTACATACATCATAATTCATTAACATAACATTAACAAATTATTAAATCATGACTCGTTAATAACTAATTAACAACTCATAAACAAAGCAAATGCTTTTCGTCCTGGGATCTCTGTCCCAGAACAGGTTTGACCTTTGTTAATTGACCTCGTCTCCTGACGGTCAAGTCTGTGTAGGTCTATCACAGATTTGGTGGCAATCAACCGAGTAATCTTTCCCGCAGCTACTGTGGAAAAAGAGTACCTTGGTTCCGTGGCGATTTAGACCACGCCATCCTGTTTAGAGTGGCATCCTGCCCCATATCCCCTTAATCGTCAGTCCTCCCGCATTTGTTGCCTAAATGGCTCCGTTGTAACTCCCACTTCCTAGTGGATGAGTTACCCCACTAACAGAGTCAGGTTTACAGAAGAGAAGAACAGTAGGATCATACAGCCACGTACTGTTCACAGTTCGGATCAGTACAAACGCACTGGCCTCGTTTACAGCGCGTCGTATCGCTCTCTTTTGGGCATGCAAAATCACCATTCGGTCAAGCAAAATCAATTCGTTCTGGCATGCAACCAACCTCGATCGGGTATGCAAGATCAACATTCGGTCATGCAAAATCACTTCGGTCGGCCAGCAAAATTCACACAGTCGGCTAGGCAACTTACACACAGTCGGGCAGACCAATTACACATGCAGTGGCATCATAACTCCACAGATAATTCCTAACTACCTCTATTAGGTAACTACTAGACAATCCTACATAGAGGAGTAATAGCACTGGCGTCCTCACTTAGCAAATACTTACCTCCACATCCTATCGGAATTAATAACACCTTGATCCCAGGAATTATTAAACACAATCTAGATAAGGCATAAGTTACAGCACTATCTAGCTAACCACATAACACATCACTTGTTTGCTCAAGCCGATAACTCATCATTAGTACTGCCTCTAACATCACACAGACTAATTAGTGGCAAAAGTCCTAACAGCCCTAACTATGCAATCACTGAATAACGTTGTTAACACACTTGCTACACACAGCTGGTAACTTACCTAAAACCCACTCACACGTAGCAGCGATAACTTCATAGTAAATTTAACACTAACAATAAATGTGCAGATATGTTTACTATCACAACTATAAGGATATGGTCCACAATACCGTCAGTTTTACACAGCTAGGCCGGTGTAAATACTTACACACGCATGATGTGTTAACGAGCACAAACTCGTGTTGCTACATTCGGCTTCTGACCTAAATATTAACTAGCCGATCGACACTGCTAATTACTTATGCAGACAGGCGGGACGGAAAATTATTCTCTTTGCGGTGACAATCATTCTGCGTCAGCCGCTTTATTAAAGGACAACTACTAAGTAATAATGTCTTAAGGTATTACCTTGATCATTGAATCACCACACTACTTGACTGCCTTTGCTGTCCCGCTCTGGCATGCGGTTGAAAAGACATTTCTCCGCAGTCAGTAAATTGTGGCCGTATCGGCTGATCGTTGGCTGGCGAGTCACCGCCCAGAGCTGATTGCACAGCTTTAAATTCTTCTCGGCCCCAGAGAATCTCATGGGTCACAGAGAAGTCCATAATCACGTGCAACCCGTGTGACTGTGGGTCCAAAGTGATTGCAAACATCACGTACGGTCTCTGCCGATTACGTTCGAGACTAATCGAGAATCTAGAATTCTTTCGTCATGGACTATTTTAACCGGGGATTTCTCTAGCTAATTAAGGATCTGACGGGAGACGACTCGGCTAATTCCGACAGAAGGGATTTAATACTGAGTAAGGGCATGAGATCTGGTCGGTTTTGTCACAATATCATATTTCCATACCTTTTTACATAATGCTTGATCCATTTGCATGATTTCTTCTTCTCCCGCTTTAATTAGTTCAGCTGGTAGTTTAACTCATCCAGGTGAATTACCATCCTTTAGGTACTCTTATTGCCTATGCAATTTTATTTAATAAGGTTTCAGGTTCTTTCTCTGCTGTCAGTGGTTCATACATCTCATGCATATCGTCATAGTCATTCAAATCATATATTCCACTGCAGTATTCCTGCCATCTTTCAAGGATGTGTCTAGATTCTAATATTAAGGTATTTTTCAACTCGTCTTATTCATTCATTCAGTAGCATGTCCTTTGCAGAACCACGCTATTGTAATAAACTTACGGAAATCTTCTCGATCATAAGCAAGATGTCCCGCGTCCGATACACCATTTTGGAGATCATCTCCACATACTGCACCCTTATTCTCTTTGACCTTCCTCTTTCTCTCTTCCCAGGCATATACACCGGCATTATTGTTCTCTCCAAACTTTCATGCCGTTTCAAGAGACCAACACATTTCAATTTTCTTTGTTTTATCGTCTTTGATAGCCAACCAACCTTCTTCAATATTCAGATCTTGAAGTATGGATGCATTTCTTCTTTTCTTTATCCAAGATATTCTTAGAACCCGTCTATAACATTTATATACGAAGGCATTTATGCGCTGTTCAGCTTGATCAGTAAGTGTCCAGTACGCAGGCGTTTGTTGCCATGGCAAATATGCTTGCACTTAAAAATATAATTTGTGTCGTTTTATCTGCCACATTCCACAATTTATTCAGTTATTTTAGTCGTTAAAGAGCAATAGATATTCTTCTTACAACATTAGGCCTAATCATTGATAGAAATCTAACCTTTAATTCCCACGTTCAAGCGCTCACTAAACAAACAGCGAAAAAAGTCTACCAACTAGTCAAAATCAAAAATTTCCTTCAAGAGGACACAAGGAAAAATGTCTATACTTCTCTTATACAGACACATTTTGACTACTGCTCTACAATCTGGGACGGTTGTTGTAATTCAAGCACCAAGCGACTTTACTCAATCCAGAAACGGGCCATGATTCTAATTTATAGCAAACATTTATCTGACAATCCTAGCCTGCATAAACGCCTTCCCTCCCGCCCACACAACACCCCAACCATATAAACATCCCCCACCCTCGCACACACATCCCTCGCACACATCGCCCATACACATCCCCCCTACATACATCCCTCACCCACACAGGCACATCTCCCCACCCATCCACACATCCCCACCTACAAACACACTCAGTACCCACACATACATCCTCCGCATACCCACAATTACCCGATCCCACACATCCCCAACACAGACATATCCCCCACCCACAAACACATTCCCACACCCATCCCCCACACCCATCACACACCCATTCCCAAACGACACACATCTCCCACACACCCATTAACCCACAGATCCCTCAAACACTCACCCATATACACATTCCCCACCCACACAATCCCCACACCCAACAATACCCCAGAATTCCCAACCATCACGCAAACATCCCTCACCCACAGACACTCCCACGGACCACGCATACCTTCACGCACCCACACACACACATCCCCCAGACACACATGCCTCATACACACCCACACTCCCTCGCACACACTGCATGCATATACATATACACACATGCCTCATACACACCCACACTCCCTCGCACACACTGCATGCATGTACACATACACACATGCCTCATACACACCCACACTCCCTCGCACACACTGCATGCATATACACATACACACATGCCTCATACACACCCACACTCCCTCGGATACACTGCATGCCTATACACATACACACATGCCTCATACACACCCACACTCCCTCGGATACACTGCATGCATGTACACATACACACATGCCTCATACACACTCACACTCCCTCGCACACACTGCATGCATGTACACATACACACACACACACACAAACATATACGCATACATATACGAACATGCACGAAGATACACATGCACATACATATAATGAAAGAAATATAATTAATATAATGAAATTAAGATCAATTGAGATACAGAAAGACGTATATTTGAGCTTCATAAATTATAATAAGACATCTGATAAAGTAAAACATGATGAAATTATTAAAATGTTGGAAAGTATTAACTTTGATGGAAAAAATCTCAGAATTATAAAAAAACAAAAAAATATTTACTGGAACCAAGTAGCAGCAATTAAAATGGGAAATAAAGAGATGGAAATGATGAACAAATAAGTATGGGAGTACGACAGGAATGTGTTTTGTCACCGGATCTCTTCTCCCTCTAAAGCGAAGTAATTATGAGAGTGATCAGAGAGGAGCAAGGAATAATATTCGGCGTTTATAAAATAAACAATATAGGCTATGCAGATAACACAGTTTTGATGACGGACTGTGACGAAACGCGTTTATCTGTCTTGGGTCGTAAAGATTCCGCACTATTTTGGCGCGTCATCGGGGGACTTTCCCAGCTATAAATAGACTGAGGGAAGCCGATGGAGGAATTACCATCTAGAATCTTCTCGGAGCACCTGAATTTGAGTGACCCGTGAGGCTGGGTATAACACTAGATTCTCGTGCAGAGAGATCTCGAAATTCTAGGCGGGGAATGACTGTTTCCCGAGAAAGTGTATTTTCCCAAGAAGCACTAGCTCCTCGTGCGCATTGAGTTGGCACGAGTGGGGAAATTGGCTAAACCATTCATTCACTTCAATTTTGCTCGGAGAGAGCAGACGCAGGCCTGTGTGAGCCATTTTGTGTTGCGTCTCACCTCAACCATGATTCGGCTGACTGTTACGGAAAGGAGGCTGAGGAGCCCTTGAACAGTTCTGAAAGCTGACTGGTTCTCGACATTCAGGTACTTATTTGTTTAAATCATTTAACTTTGTAAGTGTGTACAAAACGCCATCGTTCTAACCTCATTACCTATGCGGATGTCCTTGCATACTAATTAGCAAACCGATCGATAACGCTGCTGACGGCTAATCGTGTGTTGTGTTTACCAACGTGTGTTCGCGAATCAGCTGTTGGGAACGGAGGAATGCGATGTGGGCGATTTGGGTTTAAATTATATTTACCATATATCGCAAATCGTTGCATCTATTAGGTTGCTGTGTTAGAATAAAACATAGTTACTTGTGCCTGATAGAAACCTAGAGTTATGTCAGTCAGTTGCTGAAGCAAGGAGAACGGTTAGAAAACCAGGTAAGTTGGTAGGTGGAGATTCAGACAAAACTGTGCTTAGTTACTAAGTAAAGAAAGAACTTAGTTCTGTGCCACCAGGAATGATGTAACTATTGTGTAGTAACCTAATAGTGAATTCATTGTGTGGACCACGGGATTTCTGTGTGAAGGTAAGTCTGCATTGGGGATATATATATATGATGTGGCATTGTGTATATATATTAGGTCATGGCATGTGATACTTCCTGGAGTAATTCCGAACGCCGAATAGGTCGACGCGTGATAACAATGCGTGCCGTCGCGATATACATATGCGTTCTGAATTCTTGTCTGAGCTATCCTGTTCTTTCATACTGGCGCTAGTGCGAGTGAATGCTAAGGTGCTGGAAGTATGGAAGGATACAAGGAGGCTGTATGAGACAGGGGACATATAGGATATGGGGATGTAAAAGCAAGTTATGAAAGTATAGATTGGCAGACCAGGACAACGATGAAGTTCGGTCCAGGCCAAGGGTAAACCACTTGGGAGGGCGGAACTGGAACATCACCCTTGGAACATGTGGGGAACATGTATTCTCAAGAAGGCTTCTTGACTCTAAGGAGGAGTCTGATAAGAAGAGTTTGCTATGGCGTGGGCAGGTGGTCCCACCAGCAAACAGGCATGTGTACATATTGGATGTGATCATGTACTATTCCTATATCCCGAGGGATGGTATATTGATTAGTATTATGTTTATTACTGAACATTGATGATGTAAGGAACGAGTCCAGGGACTCTGTACCTTATTGTTTAGTTCGATTAAATTAGAACTATGATAACCGCCTACTATCACTACTGACGTTAGCGACGACTGGTAGATGATTAGGGATAGGTGAGACCTACGATCAGACTCGTCATTCTGATTTCTTGCTCTGTTTGACGGGCTGTTCTGTGAGGCCAGCTGACATTTCTGAACCCATGCTTTACTACTCTCCATATAGAGATAATGCTTTGGTTATATGCATAACTAAGTAGCATGACTGAGGGTTGAGTAGTCATTGGTAGGATGCATGTGGACTAATGTTTGGGCCAGTATACTCTCACCGGTCGCTCCTCCTTTTCAGGAGTTTGCCTGTTGAAGAACCAGTCAACTATAATTGTCGTTGGCGGGAAACCACTTCGTGTGACACAGCGAAGGGTTCAATTCTTTACCTATCAGGCCAGACTCAACCATACCATGTACCCAGTGTGATTCACCATGCGTGAAGGTTGGCATCAAGTAATACAGGTGCCCTGAAGGTGCACGTGTGGGACGTGATGGTTTGTGATGTTTTTCTGCATTAGAAGATACTCTATTTCAGCAAGGAACATTTCAGCATTTTGAGCAATCATGCTCAAAGAAAGGAAACACCTGACCATATATTAATACGGTGGTTCCGCCTAAACGCGGAAAAACTAAATTTAGACACTTGAATGGTTCTTATGACAGCTATAGTGGCAGGTCTTGAGAAGAACTACACCAGCTATTAACTTGTGGCAAGTGTTACCAGGTGGAAGAGACAATTGATTATAGTCCAACCTGAATTGTCTTCCTTGAAAGTAGATGTCTGATTCTAATAGTGTACTGAACGAGTACGAAGACTTGGAATAGTGTTCGTGTAGGACACAGTGTCATATCAGTTGCCTTATCTGATTCTTCAAGCAGTGGTACTGTGATATGAGTATAGGACCATTGAATTGGTTATTGACATATTCTTCAAGCAGTGTTACTGTGCTATGATTGCGGGACCATTAGATTGGTCAGTGACTACTTAGGTTCATCGAAGTCACGAATATTTGGAATCAAGTCCAGGAGGATTGTCTCCCAACCAGTGTTGTTAGAGAACTGTGTATTAACAGTGACTCAGTGGGGGTGATACAGATGCAGTTGGTCCAGTTGAGTGAGGTCCAGCAGTGACTCTATTGTTGTGGATCCACGCTCTGGAGACAGAGTGGTCTCCAAGGTTCTAGTCATCTCACTGGAAGGAAGCCGGGTGAGTGGCGGACCGACTGGACGGGACATCTGCATCCAATCTACTTCTCAACCTGATGATGACAACCATCTCTCTGATTCTGTTTCTACTCTATCTTCTATTTGTGTAAATAGATTATTCTATCAGGATGTTCATTTCAGTTCTATATTCTCAAGGGTAGAATAAACTTTATGTAAGTTGACGTGCTCTTTGTATTATGATTGAGTGTGGTCTCGGACAATGCCTAATTGTTCATTGTTCCACAGGAGTAGGTAGTTAGTGGGGGTCTAGAATCTGGAGGGGCTTGTAGACATAATTAACTAATATGAGATCAACCACAGATTAAAATGTGTATCTGCCTATCCAACCCCTGGGGCTAAAATACACGGGAGTGCTAGAGACACCTCGGGTGTGGTTCACTCTCACTACCCAAGGCGATCTTGTTACACGGACAATACAAAACATCTACAGCAATTGTTGGACATTGTAGTAACATAGAGTGCAAAGAAAGGACTCTCCTTGAATATCAAAAAAAAAAAAAAAAAAAAAAACCAGTAACAATGGTGATATCACAGAAAATGGTGATACAAAAATGTGACATAGAAATAGAACGGGCAATTCTTTACCAATTGGATAAATTTAAACACATAGGGGCATTTATAACATCAAATTGACGATGTACAACAGAGATTAAGATCAGAAAAGGGCAAGCAAAACGTGTTTATGTTTTCATGATTACAAGATTCACTGCCATATTGCAAAACTGGCTCTATATAGCATTTAATCACTCTCTTTCTTACATTAAGTAATAGTGACTTATTGGTCATGGCCTCGAGCTTCACGACGGCAGGCAGAGGAACTCTTCTTGAGTCAATGGCTGCGGTCTCCGACCAGTAAGGTCACTGCCATAGAGGAAAGCAACGGCAAACTACCTCTTTAAAAGTGCCTTGTATATCATGATTCGCTTAAAGACTGATCATCGCAAGACAAGGACAGAGACGTTAAAATTAGCAACTTGGAACGTTAGAACGTTAAACGACGACGAAAAATTTGAGAACATAAAACAAGAAATTGAAAGGGACAAAATTAATATTTTAGGTATGTGCGAAACGAGATGGACAGGAGCAGGCATCAAGATAGAGGAAGATTTCAAGATTATTTACTCTGGAGGTGAAGATCGTCATAGAGGAGTGGCAATTATTTTGGACCAGAAAACAGCAAAATCTGTTCAAGGATATTGGGCCATGTCGGACAAAGTTCTACTAGTTAAATTAAGTGGCAGACCTTTTAGCATAAATATTACTCAAGTATATGCACCAACAGGAGAATGCAGTGAAGATAGTGTAGAAGAATTTTATAATGACATAGAGTCTGCCTTAAAGAAATGTAAAAATTCAGAAATAAACATCATAATATGGGACTTCAATGCAAAAGTAGGAAATCAAGGGGATAGATACACAGTAGGAAACTATGGTTTAGGAGAGAGAAATGAAAGAGGATACAGACTCGTAGAGTGGGCAAAAGAACAGGAAATGATTGTAGGAAACACCTGGTTCAAGCAACACCCTAGAAGATTATGGACATGGAGGAGTCCTGATAGCAGGATTAGAAACCAGATTGACTACATTCTGATTAGCAGAAGATTTAGAAACGCGTTAACACTAGCAAAAACAGTTACCAGTGCTGATTGTTATAGTGACCATAGATTACTCACAGGAACATTGAGGATAAAGTTGAAGAAAGTCAAATATATAACAGGAAACACTAAATATGATTTGTGTACATTGAGTAATGACAAGGAAATACACAACAAATTCAACATAGAAGTACAGAACAGATTTGAAATTGTGTCTGATCTAGAGATCCTATTCCAGGATGTGGATGTTCAATGGGAAACGTTGAAGAATTCAATAAATGTGGTTGCAGAAACAACTATTCCAAAATTAAAGAAGGTGGGTCGTAAGAAATAGATGACTGAAGAAATGTTACACCTCATGGAAACAAGAAGACTCAACAAAAATAATTCCGTCAAATATGAAGAAATTCACAGAGAAGTCAGAATATTATGTAAGGAGGCAAAAGAAGCATGGCTTGAGGAAAAGTGCTTAGAAATTGAAAACCAACACAACAGTCAAAATACAAAATTAGTGCACAAAAGAATTCAGGAACTTACTAATATAAGAACAAGTACATCAACATGGTGACTAAAAACTGAAGATGGCAAAATCATAATAGAAAAAGACCGGATTCTACATGTATGGACAGATTATGTAAAACACCTTTATGATGATAACAGAGACGAACAGTATGACATTAATTTAAATTTAATAATGAAGGACCGCCAATTTTGGAGATGGAGGTTCGAAATGTTCTTATGCATATGAAAGCTGGCAAGGCCCTCGGTGCAGATAACATCACAACAGAAATGATTAAGGCTTTAGAAGAATTTGGACTTAAGCAAGTCACCAGACTGCTGAACACATTATATGATACTGGAGATATACCTCCTGAATTATGTAACTCTGTATTTATTGCAATACCAAAGAAATCAGGAACCTTGGAATGTGATCAACATAGAAGAATTAGTATAATGAGTCACATCACAAAGATTTTGCTAAAAATTATCATGCAAAGAGTGATGAAGAAGATACAACCTGAAATAGGGGAAGAACAATGCGGGTTTGTAGAAGGAAAGGGTACAGTAAGTGCTGTGTATATGCTGCGAACAGTTATTGAACGTGCTATAGACGTAAACAAGGATATACATCTTTGCTTTATTGACTACACAATGGCTTTTGGTAGAGTTAGACATGTCAGCTTGGTGGATATGCTTGCAGATCTACAAATTGATGGGAAAGACATTAGACTTATAAAAAACATATATTGGAAACAACAAGCTGCAATAAGGATTGATAATGAAGTGGGACAGTATCAGCCAATTAAGAGAGGTGTTAGGCAGGGATGTGTGATGTCTCCAGATCTTTTTTCCCTATACAGTGAAAATATTTTCAGAAATGTAGAGGATATAAATGGAATCAGCATTGGAGGACGAAACATCAATAACATTAGATATGCAGATGATACAGTATTAATTGCATACAATGCGCAGGACCTGCAACAATTAGTAGATGCGGTTGTTGTAAACAGTGAGCAACTGGGGTTAGAATTAAATTGTAAAAAAGACTCAGGTTATGGTCGTCACTAGGAAGGAAGAAGTGCCACAATGTAATATACAAGTAAATGGAAATATTCTTCAACAAGTGAATCGGTACAATTATCTTGGAAAAGTCATAACATCTAATGGGAGATGCCTTGAAGAGATTAGAACAAGAATCGCGATGGCGAAAGTAGCCTTTATCGAGATGAAAAACATTCTGACCAATAAAAAGATGTCAATTGAGACGAGAAAAAGAGTGTTGAGGGGATACATAGAGCCTGTTCTTTTGTATGGATGTGAAACTTGGACAATGAGCAGTCAAGCTGAAAAGCATCTGATGGCTGCAGAAATGTGGTTTCTGAGGAAAATGCAAAGAATACCATGGACAGACAGAAAAACCAATGACCAAGTACTACAGGAGACAAATGAACATCGTAAACTGATTAGAGAAATTAGACGTAGACAGTCAAAATTTGTTGGACATGTTATGAGAAGAAATGGATTGGAGAACTTAGTGACAACTGGCAAGATCGAGGGGAACAAACCAAGAGGAAGACCGAGAGGAAAATACCTGGATGGCTTTGCCACATGGCATGGACGAGACAGGAACACTGAGCTGATCCACGACACTGGTGATCGAGTGAAATGGCGAGTCATGACCGCCTACGCTATCCGGCATGGCACATGATTGATTGATTGACTTATTGGATAAGATACTCTTCATTTTCTGAAAGAAAATGAAGAGTATCTTATCCAATAAGTCAATATCACTGAATGTAAGAAAGGAAAGAGAATGCTGAAATGCTATATAGAGCCAGTTTTGCAACATGGCAGTGAATCTTGGAATGTAAATTAACAAATTAAGAAAAGAAATTAAAGCAATAGAGATGTATTTCCTGAGACGAATGTTGCGAATTTCTTGGATTGCCAAAGTAACTAACAACGACTACCTGAAAGAGGCTAATGCAACTAGAAAATTGTATACAACAATAAGAAGGAGACAAACAGCTTTTTTTCGGTCGTGTGATGAAAAGAGAGGCATTGAAGAACATCGTGACAACTGGAAAGATCGAGGGGAAGAGAGTCAGAGGCAGATCAAGAGAAATGATGTTGGATGGATTAAAACGCTGACATGGATGAATATCAACAGCGGAGGTGATCCAGAAACCAAAAACCGAGATCTGTGGAGAGTCATGAACACCTACGCCAGCCGGCATGGCACTTGATGATGCCGATGCTGCCGCATTGCAGTTTTCACTAGACAATATTTTAAAGCTGGCATGGGAATTATTTATACCACGATAACGACACAGTTTGCATATTGGATACATTACACTCCAATAAATTAGACGTCCTAAAAGCTTTCAGACCGTTGATAATCAGACACCTTATATCATATAATCACAATGACGAACTATGAGCTGGTTAATTAGTTAGTCGTCTGATTATCAGCATTATATCGTATCATTCAGACCATAAGTGTTCGGATCACATCTTCAGTATCTTCCCTTAGCATGTAGCGGATGGCTTCACAATGTCTGAGTTGGTTGACTGCTTCTTTGATTCACTACTTAGCTTCCTTGTCCAGTTGCATCACCATGGCTTTGTGTTCTTGGTGTTTTTTCTCTCTCTCTCCCTCTCACGCTCTCTTTCTCTCTCTCCCTCCGTCTCTCTCTCTCTCTCTCTCTCTCTCTCTCTCTCTCTCTACATACACACACACACACACACACATTTATATGCAAGCAGACAAAGAATGACGGAGGTAGAGACTGAGACAGAGAGAGAGAAACAAAAATAGACAGAGTGAGACAGAGAGAGACATAGAGAGACAGAGAGACAGAGAGAGACAGAGTTGAATTGAGTTACGTCTCAAGAGCGCTCGGTATATTTGTCAACAGCCAGCGGAGAGTTCCAATATTAATGGTGACGATACAATCTGATTATATTTCCGTCTTGCTTTACCATCTTCTGACCATACGCTACTGCCGCATAATTCCTAGACCATGATATTCTATAAGATCTTCTGCATTGTTCACGCGCTCCCAGAGGGCTGTCACCAGATTTGTCTTATCACGCATCAAATAACAACTCAATGAAGCAGAACCAGGCATTCTAGCCTTCCACAGTTCAACCAATGTCCAACCACACAAGAGTGCGCTGGAGAGAGATCCAGCGAATGCTTGAGAGAGAGAGAGAGAGAGAGAGAGAGAGAGAGAGAGAGAGAGAGAGAGAGAGAGATTATTTCCAAAGTATTTACTAATCAACATCAAACATTTCAGCTCTTGGTAATGGCTTCGGAGCGTGCTGATCATGTATTCCACAATTCCGTGTCTTGGGCCGCTCCCTTCAACTCCGTCTGTTACAGACGTTTATAAATATCTCTTAAACCTCAAATCAACAAACTCACACGGCCTAGATCGTATCAGTAATATAATTCTTCGTTGTGCTGCACCAGTCATTAGTGAGTCCTTAACATTCATATATAACCAGTGCCTGGCCAAAAACTACTTTCCATCTGTATTTAAAATTGCTAAAGTATTTCCACTAATTAAAAATGGCTCAATCGATAATAGCGTTTTGGGTAATTATAGACCTATTTCCTTACTATCGTCGCTATCAAAACCACTAGAAAAACACATTCATAAAATAACGTTACACCATTTAATTAACAACGATCTAATAATTATGCTCTAACAAAAATGACCGATAACTGGCACTTAACTGATTGCCTGCCAAACAAAAAAATGGCCATACCCAAACAGAGATTCAAGGCAGAAAATTTGAACTAGAGGTATGCCACAATTTCGCTTTTAAAATGGTTAAAATTGTAGCAAATCTATTGTATTACATATAAAATTAAAGAGGATTGCACAAGGAACATGACAGTGTTAATAATAAATTGATAGGTTACAAATATTATGACAATAATGAGAGTTTTAGTAATAACAATTGAAATTAAAGTGTTAAAAATTATGAAAAAAATGCACTTACCAAGGCGTTAATTTATATCCAAAGCCGCTAATCCAGTTAAATTTAGTGAATTTTATTACAAACACCAGTTGGGTTCTAGAATATCACAAGAACTGCTCCATAACACGAATAAAACGCAATGAAATCATAACATTATGAAGTACATCATTTTCACACAAAATGGAAAAACCATCATTTTCTTAGATTGTTGTTAGATTGTTGTTGTTCTTAGACTGTTAGAATTTTTTTCTCTATATTATTACCGTCTTCTACATAAATATCTCACTACTGCACAGGTTCGTTTTCGAATCTATCACAAAGTTGTTTACATCACAATAACTATAATATAAAACTGTTTAAAACTGTAATTTTGTTAAAATATATGAGGTCATTCACCAGAAAGTAATGTCACAAAAATTCCAATCACAAAAATTAATTTCGAATCGTGTTTTCATGTGTCACATGTGTCACGTGTTTTCTTTGCCATGTGGGATTTTGCACACGGAAGCAAGGTAATTCTTTCGTTCTGAAGTTTAATTCAATGGGACACTGAAATGGTGGACTGGAATGGAGAAATGGTTCAGTTTAAACCACGACAAAGCTTTTGATATGGTAGATCACGATATTTTAATTAGAAAACTAAAACAAATGAAGATAAGCACCAACATGGTGAACATAATTACGTCATTACTATCCGACAGACAACAAGTCTTGTCCTTCAACAACTGTCTATCAAGACCCACGCAGCTTAATATTGGTGTGCCTCAGGGCTC
>OY992879.1:24237395-24282395 GCA_963921405.1 Cepaea hortensis | reverse complement strand
TGTGTATGGGTGAGGTATATGTGTGGGTGAGTATGGGATGTGTGGTGGTTGGGGGAGTATGTGGGCGTGTGTGGGTGGGAGATGTGTGCGTGGATGGGGAATGTGTGGGTGGGGGTGTGTGAGTGGCTTAGGGATGTCTAGGTGGGTGAGGGATTTGCATGTGTCGGGGTGGGATGCGTGTGTGGGTGGAGGATACGTGTGGGTAGGGGTATTGTGATCGAAAGATGTTTGATTGGGGGTGGGTGAATAATGGAGGAAGTGTGCGTGAGTGAGTGTGTGTTGGTGGATTGGTAGGGCATTCGTGTGTGGGTGGGGAGAGGTGTGTGGTGTGTTGGTTAGGGATATTGTGTGGGTGAGGTATGTATGTGTGGATGGGGGATTTTTGTGGTGTGTGGGTGGGGGTATGTGGGGTGGATGGGTAAAGGTATCTGTGTGGGTGGGAATATTGTGTGGTATGTGGGTTGGGGATATGTGTGTGGTGTGTAGGTGGGGATGTGTGGTGGTATGTGGGTGTGGGAAGTGTTGGTGAGGGATATGTATGTGTGTGGTGCGTGGGTTGGGAATATTGCGTGGTAGGGGATGTATGTGATGTGCGGGTGGGGGATTGTGTAGTGGGGGAATTTGGTTAAGGCATGTATTGGTGTGTAGAGGATGTATGTGTGGGTGGTGGGGTGTGTGTGTGAGTGGATTGGGGATGTATGGGTGGTTAGTGAGATGTGTGTGGGGAAGGGGGGATTGTGTGCGTGGGTGGGAAATATGTGGTCAATGGGGATGTGGCTGGGGGATGGGTGGTTTTAGATGTGGATGAGAGAGGATGTGTGGGTTAGGATGTGTATGTGGGTGGGCGTGGGGTATGTGGGTTGGTGGGGGAATGTTTCTGGGTGGCGAGTGTTTTTTTGGTTGGGGGAACAGGTGAGGGGAGTGTGGGTGGGGATGTGAGGGAGGGGGATGGGTCGGTTGGTGGGGTATGTATGTGTCCCTTGGTGTGCGTGTGTGTGTGTAGGTGGGTGTGTGTGTGGGTGGGGTGCTGTATGTGTACGTGGGAGATGGGCCTCATAACATGGTAATTTGCCTTGTTTATGTTTACAACATTCATTTCACAATGTTTATTTTTCTTCCTATGTAAATGTATAATGCTCTTGATGAACGAAAGACGAGTGATTGGAAGGGCCGAATGTAAGACGGGCCTGCGCGCCCAATTTGTGACCCTAATAAAGTTGATTTGATTTGATTTGATTTCCATGCCTCTCAACATCGACAGATCAGTGAAGGCTTGTTTCACAAATGATGTCATTGTTTTTGTCCCGCCCTACGTTACCAGTAGTTTGAATGTTAATTCTATTTGGTGTTTATGTTTTCATGATTACAAGATTCACTAATATTCTGAAACACTTGCCATTAAGTAAAAATGTTATTTAGTACCACTATTATTCTGTAACACTGACATTCAGTAACACTGCCATTTATTAACACTGACATTCAGTAACACTGCGATTCATTGCAATTCAGTAACACTGCCATTCAGTAACACTGCAACACACTTCTTCTTCTTCTTCTTCTTCTTCTTCTTCTTCTTCTTCTTCTTCTTCTTCTTCTTCTTCTTCTTCTTCTTCTTCTTCTTCTTCTTCTTCTGCTGCTGCTGCTGCTGCTGCTGCTGCTGCTGCTGCTGCTGCTGCTGCTGCTGCTGCTGCTGCTGCTGCTGCTGCTGCTGCTTCTTCTTCTTCTTCTTCTTCTTCTTCTTCTTCTTCTTCTTCTTCTTCTTCTTCTTCCTCTTCCTCTTCTTCTTCTTCTTCTTCTTCTTCTTCTTCTTCTTCTTCTTCTTCTTCTTCTTCTTCTTCTTCTTCTTCTTCTTCTTCTTCTTCTTCTTCTTCTTCTTCTTCTGCTGCTGCTGCTGCTGCTGCTGCTGCTGCTTGTCAAGGTCTCACATCCGAGGTTGCGACGCGTTGTCTGTACCAACGCCAGACACCATAACAACACGCAACCCTGAGTAATGTTAGACACGGCAGAGAGAACGCGGCGTCTTTTCCGACGCCTGGATAGGTAGCCACGCACAGCAATTGAGTTCACCCCGTGAACCGTGCAGGGGACACCAGCTGACGTGTGCGTGTAAGCGTGTAGGACGCCAGAACTGGCAGACGGGCTGAGATCGTTGAAAGGACAGGTCGCAAGGGAATGCGAGTTGAGTTTGAATCTGCCTTGAGAGCTAGCCTGTACGACAGTGGGAGACTGAGTCGAATGCTTGTATAGTTTAACTGTAAGTGAGATGTTTATTGCTTGCATGTATTATTATGTATTGTAGTGATCATCTTCGTGTTGAAATGATTGCTATAGATTGTCAGTGCGCGATGTTTGTGCGATAATTAATGCAACGCGTCAATAAAGCGTGTGAATAATACTTTCGGATATTCACTTCGTGTGATTTGATAGTTTGATATTACTTCACACTTGCCAGAAAACGAGCTACTTGTCTTGTGTTATGCAAGACTCTGACAAGTGCGAATGTGGGGGTTTTCGTCCGGGTTTTGAATCAAATGCGAACGTATAAATTTTTTTTGGTCTGTGTTTGAAGCGAATGTGAACATGCCGATAGAAGTGCGCATGTCATAGATTAAGGTAAAGTAACGAATTAATAGAGTTGATTTAATTAAATTATAAGTGTGAAGATATTATTTGAAGCCAACGGAGGCGTCTTCAGACTTAGCACTAAAGTCAACAAATTTTGTACCTAAAATCCAAAATGGCGGCCGTGCCCTTGAATGTCATTGAATAGAGTCAGTGTGAGCGTGAAAGTTGTTGATTGTGGTAACGACTAACAATAATACTTGACAGCATACAAATCTTTACAGACTTCAGTGACATTACACACACCATACATTTACAAACGTTCTAATTTCGTTTAGTTTAAAAAGTACAGGGTTTTTGTGACAACTTTACCTGAGTCTGGTGAACTTCAAAAAATTTTTGTGCGTCAACCCGAAAGACGTTCCAGTGTGATTTCGAGCACCACTGAACAGCACAGTACCCAAGGATTACTTGAGTATAAAATTTTTTTCAGCTTTCTTTATACTTTCGTTAGTCTGGCTTTAGACATTAACTGTGCTATAAATATTGGTAACTTACTAACATCATAAGTAATTTTGCTTATATTTATTCCATCATACCTATTGATCATCATGTCTTCTTTAAACGATTGCATTGAAATGGGTTTAAAAATGAATGTGCCCGGTGAGGGATTGAGAGCATAGAGTGAAAGTAAATATGCAGAATATTGTTTGAAACAAGAGCAAATTAGTGAGAGAGATGAGAGAGCAGCCGAAAGGGCTCTGAAAAGTAAAGAGGCAGAATCAGAAGCTGCTCTAAAGCTTCAATATGCACAAGCAGAAGCTGCGCTAAAGCTTCAACAAGCACAATCAGATGCTGCTCTAAAGCTTCAACAAGCACAGTCAGAAGCTGCAGTGAGGCAAGCTGAGATCTTAGCACAAAGTAAGAAAGAAGAGCAAGAAACACAAATGAAAATTGAACAACTTAAAGCTGAATGTTCTAAAGAGAAAGTGAATAGAGAAACAGACAAAGATCAACCTCATAAGAAGTACCAAGGTCTGATCAGAAGTTACAACACAGGTGATTGCATAGCAGCATTCACCCAAAATTTTGAATTTGTTATGGATCATTACAAAATCCCAAAACCTGAATGGGGGATAGTATATGTAAGAAGTCTTTCTGGGGAACCTCTTAAAGTCATAGAGTCGATCCCAAATGACCTGAAAGAAGATTATCTTTACATTAAAGCAAAAATGTCACATTTTTTGCTAGATGAATCAGGTTATAGAGAACAGTTTAGGAAGTTGTCTCCTAAGCCAACACACACGTTCTCGGATTACATCTCAGAAATTCAAAATATTTTTTCTAAATGGCTGTCAGCAGCCAAAGTAAATGGAAGTTATGACAAGTTAGTTGACCTTATGTTGAGAGATAAGATTATTGCATCTCTCCCAGCCCCCTTTTCTAAATTTTTGTTGGAATGTCAATGTGAAAGTGTTCAACAGATTGAAAGTCGTGGCTCTGGTTATTTTGAAGCCAATAAGCATTGTTACTCTAGTAGTCTGACCAGCACAGACTTTGTAGCAGCAGCTACATATGACAAATATCAGGCAGGGTCAAATACCAAACAAAGACCTTATAAACAAGGTGCAGAGAAATTATATCAGTGTAGATATTGCAACTATACACACAATGAGCATGATATGTGCGACCAACATCCTGGGTACACTGCTTACTTGCATAATTACATTTCTAAACAAGATAAAGAAAGGAAGAACTACAAAAAACTTACAAAATGTTACCTTTGTAAGGCTTTTGGTCACTGGCGTAAGGATTGTAAAGGCAAGTCAATGACCAAAAAGACTAATGCAGCAATGTTTGATAGTTCTTCATCAGAAGACGAAAGTATACAAGATCACCCAGTAAACTCAGCACATTCCATTGAAGTGTTCCATCAGGAAAAATGTACCATTTGTGATCAATTTCATGAGGATGGCGTGTTAACATGCGGCCATTCTATACCTATTACCAGTGAGGAGGCCAATTCTGTAGTAAACTCCAAAGGTATACTAAACATACACCAGGGGTATGTTAATGGTAAAGATGCCACAGTCTTACGTGATAGCGGGAGTACTCTCATTGGGGTAAAGAGAGATTATATTTTACCAACACATATAGTGGTAAATATGTCACATGCAGGACATTCTCAGGGAACATAGAGAAATATCCACTTGCATGGGCATATATAACTACACCATTCCTTACAGGAAAGGTGAAATGCGCAGCATTAACCAATCCTTGCTGTGATATTATTATTGGAAACCTTCCTGAAGTGAATGACATACCACATGACATCAATACATCATCTGTCAGTTGTAATATTGATACTACCACTTCACCTGCATCACCAATCACCATTCATGATGTATTACCACCTGTAATTGAATGTACAAATACCAACCTGGCTATGCCAGAACATACATGTAATTGTGTGAATGTAACATCAATGTGTGATGAGAATGATCGTTGTAATGTAGTAAATGCAGTGACTCGATCTACTGCACAGATGCAAGATCGAATCGATCAAACAGAGGCTTTACAACGAGTAAGTCCTGTTGTAACATCTCCTGATACAACTAGGGAGACGTTTATAACATCTCAGAAAGCCGATCGATCTCTGCAAAAGTATTTTAAACTTATAGGCCAAAAGCCAAGAGTAGCAAAGAATGCTCAATGGTACTTTGCTCTCAAAAACGGAATTCTAACACGGTACTACACCAAAGGTTCCAGCACTATAGAACAAACAGTGCTACCGTTAGAAAACCGCAAGCAAGCATTGAATATAGCTCATGACATACCCTTTGCAGGACACATGGCTTATGCTAAAACTAGAGCAAGGTTACTTACTCAATTTTATTGGCCAAAGTTTTGCAACGATACCAAACAGTATTGCAGATCGTGTGACATCTGTCAAAAGCTTGTCAAAAAGGGTAAACACCCACAAGCTGAATTGCAAGTTACTGATTTGGCTAGTAGACCGTTTGAAAAGATCTCGGTCGATATAGTTGGTCCTCTGAACCATATATCATCTAAAGGTAATAGATACATTGTAACACGCATTGATCTATGTACTCGTTGGCCAGAAGCGATTCCAATGAAGAACATTACTTCCAACGACATCATGGAAGTGTTCTTTCATATTTTTGCGAGGGTAGGATTCCCTGATACCATCCTTTCAGATCGGGGTAGCCAATTTATTTCCTCGGCTACACAAGCCTTTACCAAAATGTTGGGTGTTAAACAATGCTTCAACAGTCCATATCACCCACATTCGACCGGTATAGTAGAAAAGATTAATGGCGATATGAAACATATGCTCTCTAAGGTAACCCAAGAACATCCTGAAGATTGGGATACTTATCTGCCTGCCATTTTGTTTACATATGGGGAAGTGCCCCATTCCAGCACTGGGTTCTCACCATTCGAAATGTTATATGGTGCACAACCACGCGGCCCATTATCTCTGTATGAATCTGTGTTGACTGGAAGTACAACTGTGTCTATATCGATTTCACCATATGAACATGTAACATCATTGCGTGATAGAATTATGAAATCATGTATATTAGCCAAAGAAGCTCTCCAAAAATCAGGAGCTATTTACCGACAATATGCTAACAGAGGAAATAGAACTATTACACTGACGCCAGAACAGGACGTGCTTCTTCTTTTGCCAAGTGATAGACATCTCCTAACTGACTCATGGCAAGGACCGTTCAAAGTGCTACGACAAATTTCGACGGTAGATTACGAGATTGCAGTTAGGGACAAACATAAACTTTTCCATATTAACATGCTCAAACCATATCACCACAGGCAAGACGAACAAGTAGAGACTGCAGCAAGCACCTCCATAGTAGACCAGACGGACGACAACGACACTGACGAGATACCGACACCAGTTCTTGACACAACGACCAACTTACAAGACATTAAGGTAAATCCTAAACTGACTCAGACACAGACTGACAGTTGCAGACAACTGATACAAGAATACAGGACTATCTTTTCGGACAACCCAGGACAGACAGATTTAGTGCAACACCAAATCATCTTAACATCTGACGTTCCTATTAAGTGTAGACCATATTCCATCACTATACACTATAAAGAAAAACTTCATCAAGAAATCATTGATTTAGAAACAAATCACATCATTCGACGTTCACAATCTCATTTCTGTTCACCAATAGTTTTGGTACGCAAACATGACAACACTATTAGACTTTGTGTGGACTATCGTAAGCTCAACAGCATTACACAGTTGGATTTAGAACCAATGAGCAACTGTGAAGACATCTTGACTGAACTATCTGACTCACGTTATTTTACTAAACTTGACATGACAAAAGGCTACTAGCAGATAGCTGTACATCCTGATAGTATACATCTGACTGCATTTGCCACACCTTGGGGTTTATACGAATGGTGTAAACTACCTTTCGGATTAGTCAATGCACCAGCTACCTTCGTCAGAATGACAAGAATCCTTTTGACAGACATTGCTAACATCATTTGGTACATGGACGACATTTGCATACACACAAAGGACATGACAGAGCACATAACAGCACTACAGCAGACATTTGACAGAATTAGACATCATGGACTGACTGTAAAACCTTCCAAAGTGGATATAGCCTTTCAGGAAATTTCATTTTTGGGCTATAAGATCTCAAATGGCTTTATATCAACTGACGATAACATCATGTCCACAATTTTTTGAAATTGTCGCTTCCACAACTAAGAAACAGTTGCGAAGTGTGTTAGGTCTTTTAAACTATTATAGACAGTTTATTCCTCATTTTGCTGAATTGACCAAATGTTTCACTGATCTACTAAAAAATAAACAACCCAATGTGATTGTAAACAGTGAATGTTTAAGGCCAGCATTTACGAAAATTCTTTCTTATTTTTCTAAATCACCTATTTTGAAATTGCCAAATTTGAATATTACTTTTAGATTAAGATGTGATGCGAGCTCCGTAGCCATTGGAGGTGTGCTTCTCTAAGAACACGACCAAATCTTGTACCCAGTATACTACGTCTCTCGAAAACTGAACACCAGCGAACGAAATTACAGTACACCGGAACTCGAGGCTCTTGCCATGGTATTTTCGGTACGTAAACTTTCTAGATTTTTGTTAGGCAAACATTTCATTATTGAAACAGATAATACTCCGCTGACAATTGTTACCAGAGGAACGCCTAGTAACAGCAGGGTGGTAAGATGGTCCCTTCTTCTGCAGGGCTATAGCTATGAGGTTAACCACATAAAAGGTTCACAAAACTTTCTTGCAGACCTTTTGTCGAGATGTCCATACAACGAACCTAATACCCAGTCGACACCAGAGCACAGTGCAGAGGGTGTATACAACTGCAACGTAGATAGTGCTCAGTACCACAGCCAATTGTGACAATGTGTCAGTAACGCTGTGTACACCATTGTGATGGGGAAGATTGTATCTCCCAATGTATATAACTTATGTACATATTGTGATTCTTATTATTATCATGCGAATGAATGCGTATATAATTGTGAGATATGTGAAAGAATGAAATCAGTATTATGTAAACTAATGTGTTGTATAAATGTGAGATATGAGAAAGAATGTAATTATTATTGTAAATACATAAATATTTTAACAACCAGACACTACGGGGAAGTGTCACGGGACAACACTAGAGGATCCAAGAAGTTACCAAGCCACTAAAACGTGAGGTAATCCTAAAGTATCCAGACCGAGGTGCCCAAGACGTTTTAACAAGGTACGAAAGATGACTGCGACAGTACAATCCGAGCAGAAGACGGAAGAGATGATCCAACAGCTGATAGTAACAACTACTACTCCGTTTATAGAAGATCCATCCAGAACGGACCAGCTTTGTTTGAATGACATCACAACACATGTAATAGTACAGCTGTATACTTCCGAGTCTTTGCATATTATTAAAAGTATATAAATGTATGACGTTGTATTAAAATGTGATTTAAAATATTCCCATATACGGAATTGTATATGTTGATTTGTATAGGATGTAATCTCAGCATCATAACTTGATTGCTTCTTTACAAACGTGACTTTTTGTGCACATTTGTCAATAAGGATCAAATTATGACACTATGAAATGAGTTTGCAATTGTAATTTATGTCTTGTAAACGACGATACATTATTGTTCCTAAATTTTCTGTATAATAACCAGGGGACATTATTCTAAATTATTGGTGATATGTAAATATGTATTGTAACCATTAACATGTGTGCTTGATAAATAACATGTCAATGTAACATCGTTTAGATATGGACAGTATATTGCCAAAACTGTTGACCTTCATTAGAAACTCTAAATAGAGGTCTGATGGAAGAGTCATCTCAGAGGGAGATGCTCACGGCTTGACCTGATTATTTTAGTATTTTTGTTCTTGGTTGTGAGGTAGGGGCCAGTTTAGCCGATACCTACCGGACTAGCTGGGTCACAGCGAGGTAATGCCCATTAAATAGATTGTACTTGACTGTTGTACTTCATAGTGCAACATAAGTGGTGTATACATATTGTTGACTATTCACCTGTATATATTTATGATAATTGTTAATGTATAATGTTCGACTTTGACATGTTTAAGAACACCTAGAGATATATTATACATGTAAGGAAATCCTTTCATGGAAAAGGCGTGTGGTGAGTGTCAAGGTCTCACATCCGAGGTTGCGACGCGTTGTCTGTACCAACGCCAGACACCATAACAACACGCAACCCTGAGTAATGTTAGACACGGCAGAGAGAACGCGGCGTCTTTGCCGACGCCTGGATAGGTAGCCACGCACAGCAATTGAGTTCACCCCGTGAACCGTGCAGGGGACACCAGCTGACATGTGCGTGTAAGCGTGTAGGACGCCAGAACTGGCAGACGGGCTGAGATCGTTGAAAGGACAGGTCGCAAGGGAATGCGAGTTGAGTTTGAATCTGCCTTGAGAGCTAGCCTGTACGACAGTGGGAGACTGAGTCGATTGCTTGTATAGTTTAACTGTAAGTGAGATGTTTATTGCTTGCATGTATTATTATGTATTGTAGTGATCTTGTTCATGTTGAAATGATTGCTATAGATTGGCAGTGCGCGATGTTTGTGCGATAATTAATGCAACGCGTCAATAAAGCGTGTGAATAATACTTTCGGATATTCACTTCGTGTGATTTGATAGTTTGATATTACTTCACACTTGCCAGAAAACGAGCTACTTGTCTTGTGTTATGCAAGACTCTGACACTGCTGCTGCTTCTTCTTCTTCTTCTTCTTCTTCTTCTTCTTCTTCTGCAGCTGCTGCTGCTGCTGCTGCTGCTGCTGCTGCTGCTGCTTCTTCTTCTTCTTCTTCTTCTTCTTCTTCTTCTTCTTCTTCTTCTTCTTCTTCTTCTTCTTCTTCTTCTTCTTCTTCTTCTTCTTCTTCTTCTTCTTCTTCTTCTTCTTCTTCTTCTTCTTCTTCTTCTTCTTCTTCTTCTTCTTCTTCTTCTTCTTCTTCTTCAGCGATCTACGTTTAACACGCGTCACTTCCGGAATGTGTAATTAACATGTCTGTTTGCTGAAGGTCGTCATTGGTCACCCGAGAGTTTGATTACAAGTTTCGTTCCTGTGGATCATGTGTCTTCTCTCTCTCTCTCTCTCTCTCTCTCTCTCTCTCTCTCTCTCTCTCTCTCTCTCTCTCTCTCTCTCTCTCTCTCTCTCTCTCTCTCTCTCTCTGTCTCTTTCTCTCTCTCTCTCTCTGGCAAATTCAGGCACTTTAAAGGGCACAATTTATGATTTGCTTAGATGTTTCGCAATTGAAAGTAATAAAGCAAGCAAGTGAAATTTGTTGGACGTTGGTGTGCTTTAGGCTTGCAATGTTCTGTTTCTGCAATGTTCCGAATCTGCAATGTACTGAGTCTACCTGATTTGGGTCTGCAAAGGCTGTGAGTCTACAGTGTTCTGAGTCTACAATGTTCTGAGTCTACACAGTTCTGAGTCTACAAAGTTCTAATCAAGTATATTCTCAGTCAACAATGTTGTGTATCTGCAATGTTCTGAATTGGCAATACTCTTAGTCAACAATGCTCTGAGTCTGCAATGTTCTTAGTCTGCAATGTTCTGAACCTGCAATGTTCTGAGTCTGAGAATACTTGACTGCACATTTATGTCCAGCTAATGTATGCTGTGAAACCATTACAAGTATATATAGCCACTTAGTAACATTTTCTAAATTGATTTTTAATTATGCAATCTGCATAGTTGGGTACCTCTTGAAACAATAAATTCAAAAGTACCCTTTTCAAGTCTGTAGGTCAATTATAAGCTGAGATATTAATGTTTGTGTGTCAATTTACCACTTAATATCCACAAATAGAAAATACCCTTTTCCTATTTTGAGATGTTATGACCAAAACACATTAGCTAAGGGCAGATAACTGCTCTTGATTTTTCCTCGCTAAGGGGGGATAACTCGTGTTGTTATTTTGAGGGCCACCGTGAGAAAACAAAATTCAAATGAAAACCGTGAACTCCCTCTTCCTCCTGCCTCTTCCTCCACCTACTTCTCATTCTTCCTCCTCCTCCTCCTTCCCCCTAAAGCCATTTTAATTTTATGTTGCATTTCCCCAAACGCAAACATTTTGCACCATGACTGTCATGTAATAATAAATATTGTAAATGATGTAATAAACCCTAAAGATTTATGGTGGCTTTCAACTTTTATAAAATGCCAAATCATGCACTTTGCAAAAAGTAAATAACCAAACCATGAGTTATTTAGTCTGCGTATTTGCTATTTGCATGTCCTTCACTGGACGTAGCAGTCAACCGCAACATTTTTGGCTTTTCGTGACTCCTGGCAAATGTTATGTTCAGTAGTTTGCCATTGATTTCTGAACGACCGGCACATATACCTTTTTTGCAAAAAAACCAGAAACGCTGTGTTTTGAACCCAGGTATATGTGGTTACAAATTGCGTCTCTAACTACTTCACCACGGAGACCGGTAGTCTGCATATGCAAAAAAAAATAAATTATTCTGAGTTATATTAATTGAGTAATTGTTATTCTGAGTTATATGAATTGAGTAATTGTTATTCTGAGTTATATTAACTGAGTAATTGTTATTCTGGGATATACTAATTGAGTAATAGTTATTCTGAGGCATATTAATTGAGCAATTGTTATTCCGAGATATATTAATTGAGTAATTGTTATTCTGAGATATATTAATTGAGTCATCATCATCATCATCATCATCTTCCACTTCTGTCGTCAAGCGTCGTGGGGAGAAATAATTTGCGATCCAGCGCCTGGTGGGCGGCACTGGATAGTGTCATTCCGTGTGGTTGTACAATGTCTCTGATGTCGTCAATTCATTTTCTTCTTGGATGCCCTCGTGGTCTCGTCGCAGATGATCTTTGATGTAAGGCCAGTGATGATAGTTGCTGATGTTGCATTCTAATGACATGGCCAAACCACTTGATCTTTTGTCTTTCAATAAATGTGTCACAAGGTGTTGATCCCACAGTCTGTCTGATAATAGCATTTTTTATTCGGTCTTGGATTGTTAAGTTGGCAGCTCCCCTCAGGCATCTTATTTCGCAGGTGTTGATTTTGCGAAGGTGTAAGTTGGATAAAGTCCGGGTTTGAGATTGGTAGCATAGTGTTGGTGTGAATATGCTGTTTATTATCGGTCGTTTTGCGGCCATGGGTATGTTTGGATGTTTCAGTAAGGGTGATAGTTGATATGTAAACGCACTAGCTTTTTGACATCTGATTTCAATTTCTCTGTCCAATCTGCCATCTTCTGTGATCATACTTCCAAGGTATTTGAATTCTTTAATCTCTTTCATTAATTGAGTAATTGTTATTAATCAACTACATTACTAAAGCAAGCTCTCTGGCGAAGAGCTTACAGATGCAGTTCGTAATCCCCCGCATACCCGCGTTCGAAACATAGCTGTGGGCGATTTGGCAGCAGACTGCTTTCCGTTGGTTTCTTCTAAATGGTATGGGGAGCCGGTCATTCAGAAAGCAATGACAAACTATTGAATGTAAACTTGCCAAGAGATCACAACATCAAAATATGCTGGTGTTGACTGCGAAATCATCCAGTAAAGCATATGCAATTAGCTAACATTATTAAATCTTTCACTGATTCAAATCATGTGATATTAATAAAATAGTGACACCATCTGTTCTGGTTCCTTGTCCTATAGATATCAATAAATATGGTTTCTATGGGCTTTATTAATAGAGTGTATTAAGATTTACTTTAGAAGCTGGCCGCTGGGTTTAAATTGAGGCCATTTCAATTATTTCCATTAGGTCAGATCTTGCAATAATAAATCATTACACTAATCTATTTGGTTTGCTTTGTCGTCCCACATTAAAATTATAGTGCCAGTGTCTATAATAAGCATGCCAAAAATGTGTGCATACAATGAAAGCTGCATATTTTACTACCCATTTAAAATGTTTAATTAGGTCAGAGCATGTGTTCAAGAATAATAATGAAGTGTACATGTTTCTCACTTTTAATAAGAGAAACAACAGTTTATGCTATATATATATATTTTTTTTGGGGGGTTGCATATCCTATTTACAGGAAATCACTGTCAACACCAGCATTTTACTGCTGTTGTTGATGTTCAGTAGTTTGCCATTGATTTTCTGATCGACCGGCTCCCATACCAACACCTTAAAATCCCAGTGCGACACGGCCTGCTGCCAAATCGGTCGCAGCTGCGTTCCGAACGCGTGGTAAGTTGCTCTCGAATCGCGTTAGCAAGCCTTTATATATATATATATATATATATATATATATATATATATATACCGTCTCCCTGGCGAAGGCGTTACGGATGGCTGTACGTAATCCCGTATACCTAGGTACAAAACACAGCAGCGCGAGATTCGGAAGCAGATTGCGTCGCGTTGGTTTCTTACGGAAAGGTATGTGAGCAGCCGGTCGTTCAGAAAGCAATGGCAAATTACTTAAAATAAAACCCTTACAAACACACACACTATCATATATATATATATATATATATATATATATGTGTGTGTGTGTGTATATACACTCACCCCTCCCCACACACACACACACACACACACACACTCATATATATATATATGATATATATACGCTGTGAAGACGCCAGTGTAAATCTCATGTCTGCTGTCTGCCGGTGCTCGTAGATCTGAGTGAAGTCGTGATAAAATGTTATCCAAATACAATCGACCCCGCCGCGTAGAGTGATAAAAGTTTCAACCTAAATACTAGAATGGGTGGTGAATGCAAACATGCTTTCATTATCATCTCGTCGCTCTGAATAATCCATAAGAATATGAAATCATCATCGCTGTATTATGACACGGAAAACCGCTATATTCCCGCCATTGAAATTTCACATTACGGCACCATAGCATGGCATACGATATTAATGATTTCTGTTTGGGATGACCCCACCGACTTAAATAGTTGAAAATTTCGCAGTACGCGTAAGAATGGATGCTGAATTTAATTATTCATACTAAATCAATTCGCAACGTCTGTATAAAACGAAATTTACGAGTCAATTTACGTCTTAAAAAGACTCTTTATCCCCGTTAGAAGAAAAATTGAGAAGCCAAGATGTATAGACAATGGAGCCAACAACAATACTCGGTAGTCGGTTTCTGTTTTAATGCGATCTGGAAATAATCGGGTAATTTAACGTCACGAGTACTCGATATATCCTTAATATCGGGGATACAAGAACAAGAAAGCGAAAATCGCTGTAAAAACATCTTCGGTAAAGTTCTGCAACACTAAAACGCAGTAGCTAGTATATATGTGAAAATCTGGTTTCATTGCATTTATCTTCTCAACTGATAATTCCTCATTTCGCCATCTTAGTTATATTTATGTGCACATCATTGCCTAACGTCACATTAAACTCATCACTCATCATATATGACACATCACTCATCATTCTCCACACATTATTCATTACTCATCACAAATCACTCAACTCATAAATCTCGTCACTCAACACTTATGCCACATCACTCATAACGTATGACACATCACTCATCACTTATGACATATCACTCATCACTCACAACATTCCACACATCGCACATCACAAATAACTGATCACAAACCACTCAACACTCGTCACTCCACTTATCACACATCAATCAATACCTATGACACATCAATCATCACATACCACTCATCAATCATCATTCGTTAATCATCACTACATTCGTCACTCGTCAGTCCATTCATAACCGATCACTCAACACTCAAATCATCACACATCATTAATCGTACGCCACTTATCACTCGCCACTCTACTCAACATTCATCACCCATCGCACATTATTCCACTCTTCACACATCGCACATCACTCATCACACATATATCATGTCACATCACTCACCATTCGTCACTCCACTGATCACTCATCACTCCACCCATCACTAATTACTCATCACTCCAATCATAAAACATCACTAATCACACTCCATGTAGCACTCGTCACTCTACACATCACTCATCACGCATCACTCCACTCATGCCTCATCACACATCACTCATCACACATCACTCATCACACATCACTCTTCATTCCATTCATCACTCGCCACTCTAATCATCACGCATCACCCATTGCGCATCACTCCACTCATTATCCATCACTCATCATTCATCACTAAACTTATCACTCATCATACATAACTCATCACACATAATTCATCACTCCACACATCACTCCTCTCATCATTCCACTCATCACCCCACTCATCACTCATCAATCCACTCATCACCCCACTCATCATCACTCATCAATCCACTTATCACTCCACTCATCAGTCATCACTCCAGGCATCATTCGTCACCAACCGCCGCTGAAAAGATTATCGTTCCTGTTCTAGTGCCCCCTTCAAGTCATGCCCGAAGTGTCTGCCATGTTGTGTGTCGACCTTCCTGCTGGTACCGCCACTTCTGCCAGAAACAACGCCTCCTATTACTACTTATTGTTCACTGTTCACTGTTAATTCTTCACTATTCACTGTTCACTTTTAATTCTTCACTGGTCTCTGCAAATTATTCACTATTCACTGTTCATTATTCAACGTTCATTGTTAGTTCTGCACTGTTCACTGTTTAATGTTCACTGTTAATTCGTCACGGTTCACTTTTCATTATACACTGTTCATTGTTAACTATTCACTATTGTCTTTCATTGTTCACAGTTAATTCGCCACTGTTCATTGTTCATTGTTATTTCTTCACTGTTCATTTGTCATTGTTAACTGTTAATTGTTCACTGTTGATTCGTTATTGTTCATTCAATCCATCATGTGCCATACCGATAAGCTTGGGTGGTTATGTTTTGCCATCTCACTCGATCACCTGAGTCATGGATCAGCTCCGTGTACCTGTCTAGACCATCCCACGCGGCCAAGCCATCCAGGTATTTACTTCTTGGTTTCCCCTTGGTCTTCTCCCTTCGATCTTGCCAGTTGTCACCAAGTTCTCCAATTTATTTCTTCTCATAACATGCCCAAAAAATTTTGACAGTCTATGTCTAATGTCTCTAATCTTCATTTGTTTCTTGAAGGACTTGTTTATTGGTCTTTCTGGCTGTCCATGGTATTCTCTGCATTTTCCATAGAAACAACATTTCCACAGCCATCAAATGTTTTTCAACTTGACAGCTCATTATCCACTCTTCACATCCATACACAAGTCAAGTTGTATGTAGCACCTCAACACTCTTTTTCCCGTTTCAATTGATAACGTTTTATTGGTCAATATGTCTTTCATCTTGTAAACGGCTACCTTTGCAATGGCAATTCTTGTTCTAATCTCTTCAAGGCATCTCCCATAAGATGTTATGACTGTTCCGAGATAACAGTATCGATTCACTTGTTTAAGAATATGTCCATCTACTCGTATATCACATTGTGGTATTTCCTTCTTCCTAGTGACGACCATAAACAAGTGAATCGATACAGTTATCTCGGCACAGTCATAGTATCTGATGGGAGATGCCTTGAAGAGATTAGAACAAGAATTGTCATTGCGAAGACAGCCTTTTACAGGATGAAAAACATACTGACAAATAAAAAGCTATCCATTGAAACGAGAAAAGAGTGTTACAGTGCTACTATTCTTTTTTATGGATGTGAAGCGTGGGCAATAAGCAGTCAAGCTGAAAAACAGCTGATGGCTGTGGAAATGTGGTTTCTGAGGAAAATGCAAAGAATACCACGGACAGACAGAAAAATCAATGAACAAGTCCTTCAAGAAACAAATGAAGATCGTAAACTGATTAGAGACATTAGACGTAAACAGTCAAACCTTTTAGGGGATGTTATGAGAAGAAATGAATTGGACAACTTGGTGACAACTGGCAAGATCGAAGGGAAGGGGCCAAGGGGAAGACCGAGAAGTAATTATACCTGGATGGCGTGGCCTGGTGGCATGGTCGAGACAGGAACACAGAGCTGATCCACGACTCTGGTTATGGAGTGAGATGGCAGAACATGACCACCCACGCTTATCGGCTTTGCACATGATGGATGGATGGAAAATAAAGTCCGTTCATTTGTTCTTTCTTTCGTTCGTTCAATCCTTATGACGGCTTGTTGTTTCCAATATATGTTTGTTACACGTCTTGTGACATGTTAGATAGTTGACAGAGGACCTATTTAGTAGTGTTCTCTGGAGATATATCTTAAATAATAAATAGACAAGATAAAGGATATGATTTTGCACGTAGATAGACAATCATTCCCGCCTAGCCCTTTTGGAGAACAATTTTTCCCTTGGCTCTGGGCCCCCACTGTGAGACTACCAAGTATCTACACAGAAATTTATAAAAGAAGAAAAAGGTTCTCTCAAAGGCCAAAAGAAGATCTGAACTATTCGCCCCTGTACAACTGAGGATCCCATTCACTCATCATAATGTTGTCAGTGTGCTGTTCGTCCGTCACATTAGATCTTCCCTTATTTTATTTCTGTCAGTGTGACCTATATCAGTTGTCCAATTATACCTTAGGACATTAGGATTCAATATTAGTAGACAAAGTCAACAATAACTGTACATAACATCTGTTGAACAAGACATCTACATGACAGGTTCTTGACAAGAGTGGGACATACATTTACATGGAAATGTTTACACCAACCATTGCACAAGACATACATCATAAGAGATACTTGACAACATCTATACATGACTTTTCACAATATCTGTAACCCCCCACAGTAACTTAAGACATTCACCAGATACAATACTTGACAGCATCTGTACAAGACATTCACATGGGACATGTACTTAAAACACTGGTTCATTAATACTCTTTATTGAGCTGTTGGTGGGTCGAGTGAAGACCAATGGTTCATCCTTGTGTCATATCTGTACTTCAAATAAATACATACATAATGTACATATATGCAGAACATGCATGCAGATAAACATGATACAATAACTCCTAATTACTCCACCAACCGATCAATATACTCTCCTCCTCCTCTCTAATCTCTAACTACACCACTGATTTCCTGTATCTATCATCACTTCCTGTCTCTCGGGAATTTTATAAAAATCCTATCATGGGGTACTGGTCAGATACTTGACAACATCTATACAGGACTTTTCACAATATCTGTAACCCCCCACAGTAACTTAAGACATTCACCAGATACAATACTTGACGGCATCTGTACAAGACATTCACATGGGACATGTACTTAAAACACTGGTTCATTAATACTCTTTATTGAGCTGTTGGTGGGTCGAGTGAAGACCAATGGTTCATCCTTGTGTCATATCTGTACTTCAAATAAATACATACATAATGTACATATATGCAGAACATGCATGCAGATAAACATGATACAATAACTCCTAATTACTCCACCAACCGATCAATATACTCTCCTCCTCCTCTCTAATCTCTAACTACACCACTGATTTCCTGTATCTATCATCACTTCCTGTCTCTCGGGAATTTTATAAAAATCCTATCATGGGGAAACTTTAGGGAGGAACTACTGTTCTGGATCAGTTGCATCCTGTTATCATCAGCAATTGATGTTGGGAAAGCTCCAGGTAGCAGACTTTCTATAATAAGTCCCATGGCAGATTATTTCCTCTTGAGAACAGAATTTGGGATGATGATATGGTACTGAATCTCACTGTTGACCAGACTGCCTGTAAATGCTGTCACTGGGGTACTTCAAATGGTTGAGGATAGCACTCTCCTGACATTGGGAGATGTATTCTCGGTACATGTAGAACATGACTTGCCGAAGAGACCCAGAGATATGAACAAAATCTAATATATTGCAGCATCTCACCCAGCCAGTCCAACTTCACCTACTTTTCAAGTCTCATTTAACAATCACTGTGTGAGCACCAGGCTGGTTATTCTCCAAGTTAAGTCTCAGATGAACAATCACTGCAAGCTACTTCACCAGGTTTATATGAATGTAGTTAATAACAAGAGACTTGTTTTTAGTTTCTCAGATGACACTGATATAATCAATGATCACTGTACTGATCACTATAATAACCACTATACTGCTGATAATGGAATTCTTCAGAACTGTTTTTCTCCCATTGACATTCAGCAGTTGAGGAGCTGAGGTAAAATTCTCCAGGAAATTCCTGCATTTTAGATTCTAGGAGAATGAATAAGTGGTCCATTGGGGCACAGGATTTACTTTCTATGAAACCGACCGAAACAAACTGTAAACAGGGGCCTTTTTCATTAAAGCATTGTTACTGTACACCAAGACAGATTTATCAATGTCGACCAATCCTGCTTCCTGTTCACCACAGTAGTTTTCAGTTGACTTAGGCCAAGGGTTGTCATGAAGATAAAGACTGGCAAATCAGCCTGTGTTCTTCTGTGATTATCCCTGGATTACACTTATAGGGAGTTAGTTCTGGGTCTGGGACTCCTGGTTAGTTGTCCCAGAGAAAATATGAAGGCCTCTCCACCATCCTTTGTTCTCTGTTGATATACAAAATAGTAAACCATCTCTTTACATTTCTTAAAAGAAAAGGTTATCATACATCAACATACACAGATGGAGATGGGGAGGTAAGGGAGGGTGTTGACCAAACACACCTCTCCTGGTTGATGATGGAGTGTATTCCACTCTGATGGACTGTGGGTGATATGTGTTCATTATTCACTCCTATATCTAGTAATGACAAGCCTATATGCTGAGACAGGGGTAGCCTACACAATTACAAGCATTTTATATGTCTAAGTTCTTACAATGTTTAAACCACAGTAGACCTGGGCACAATGAGGAACAGACACAGTAAAGCAAGCACTATAAGGCAAGCAGCATGAGCAAGCATTGTGACATAACAACATGAGACAGACATTGTGAATCAGCACATGAATTGGCATGGTGAGGCAGAATTGAAAATATGCATTTGCAACTGCAATATGCAATATGTATTAAACTAATTGCATTTATCCCATTAGCAGACCAAACATCAATTCCAATGGTTATGTTGGTGCATTAATGTCATATTCCATACACACTCACACAGCAATGCCAGACCTCACCCCTTTCAGACCAGACTTGGCTCACAAGTACATCATCATCATCATGTGTTCTTTCCCCACTGAGTAATGTCCATATCTACTACAGTAAGTAAAGAAGCCAAATTGCATAAGCAATTGTTCTCATATGCACCAAAGCACAGATGGGAAAAACATGTTTTGTCCTTGTAAATTTGCATGAGCCATACAGTATATTCAGCCGACTAAGACACAGGTTCACACACCTAATGTCCTTTTAAGAACTAGTTCATATGAACCTACCAACAGTAGAGGTACCAGTGTAATACTTCAGAGAGAAATTTTATTAATTCTCCTGAGCGTAATCTAGCCACCAGGCATCACAGGAACTTTGCAATTCTGGCGTGCCATACACGTCCTGCCTACATATGGATATGAAGCATCTATCTTTCTACCAATGTGAGAGGCTACTTATCAAATCACCAACTCACTCACTCCAACATTCTCAGCATTTACAAAGGAACTTGTACATGTTACATCACACATTCTGATCCAGAACTGCCAAATGTCAACTCGCAAGAGCAGTGTACAGTTTGGTTAAGAATGGGTCATGATAGGCATTTAGAATGCACAAAGGGTTTGCGAATCTGCATTGAGTGTAATTTACAATCATCAAGCATACGCAACCAGTCACAACAGGGGAATGATATGCACTTAGAGTATACTGCGTGGAAGACCTGACAGGTTGAAGAAGCAGTGTTCAGAATACTGGCACACAGAAGTTATTCAGTAAAGCAAAGATGTAGGTCCTTGTTCACGTCTATATTATATCAAAATTCAATTAATGTTATATATGTACCGTGTGTTTTACAGAACTCCAATACCGTACATACACCAACATGTAGCGTGTGCTTTACCGAACTCCCATCGTGTACATATACCATCATGTTGTGTTTGTGTGTGCCTTACAGAACATGACTCTCCTCAACACTCGTAGATACATGTTTTGATCTCTTACCATTTCTCTCCCATCTTGAATCCTCATGCACCTTCTGCCTGCATTCCCAATGTCTATCTTCGACCTCGTCGGCCCCTGCCTTTTCTTTGAGGATCCATTATTTCCACTAATGCATTTTCCTAAAACATTGAGAAGTATAATATAAACAATGTATTGTAATTTACCAGACACGATACTGTATGCGATCCAGGCTTATTCAATGTTAAGATCTTGGATCATTTCAATATTTTTTTATTCTTCTTGTCCCGCGATATTGTATGCATTTTGTGTAACATTTTTAGCCCAAAAGCACAAGTTTTCTTCTGTAATGATGCAAATTGACCAATGACTCACATGCATATCATGCTACCCGCATGTTAGCAACCAATGTGACTTGATCATCTTTGCTGGTGTTGTGCCGCAGGTTTTTACTTGTATTAATCTTTACATTGCTGTGGCCATCCTGCATCTAACTTCTTTTGAAGATATTCACTGTGTGTTACATGTTTGGATGTTTTAATTGTGGGTTGCGGTGTTTGGTTGGCATATACGTTGATATTAGGTTTGTTTTGTTTCTTTAAGAAAAAATTTGTGTTTTTTTGTTTTTAAATTATTATTTAATGCAAGACTAGGACATAACAGAGTGGGCATAGAAAAACACCTGGGAGCATTTGGAGATCAGCAAAATGAAAGGAATGATAACGGAAGTAGACTGATATAGCTTTGCAGCCATCGCGACCTCTATATAACAAACACATTCTATAAACATAAAGATTCGCAAGTATACACCTGGTATAAATGGAACAATCTAGATACTAAAAGCCAAATTGATTTTATTTTAACAAGAAATAACAGAAAGAGAAATATATTAGATGCAAGAGCAGTGCCCAATTTCAGTATAAACACAGATCATAAAGCAGTCGTTGCCACAATAAGAACCATTAGAAGAAGAAAACAAAGAGCAGGAAAATACATACCATGCGAATCAGTAAACTTAAAAAACCTTAAAGACGAGGCAGTAAGGGAAAATTATGAGAAAGAACTAACTGAACTCTTTGTAAAATTACCTACGGAAAGAAAAACAGTGGAAGAAGAATGGCGGATGTTCAAATCAAGCATTTTAAATACTGCAAAAATAACATGCGGAACCACGAAAACACGCAAAACACGGATAAAGAAAATAACAAGTTGGTGGAACGCAGAAGTAAAGAAAGCGGTAAAATAAAAAAAAGGAAAAATATAAAAAGTGGTTGAAGAGCAAACAGGAATGTGATTACAGAGAATACAGAATAGCGAGAAGACATGTGAGTAGAATAGTAAAGAGGGAAAAACAAAAAGACTGGGAAGAGTATGGAGAAACCCTAAATAAAAACTACAAGGAGGCAACCAGAAACTTCTACAAAAAGATACGTGCAATGAGAACCAGAGGAGAACCCTTTGACCCAACTGAAATAATTAACAGCGAAAATGGAGAACCAATAAGTGAACAAAAACAGATCCTAATAAGATGGAAGCAGTATTTCGAACAACTTCTCAACATCCCATCAGATGTCACAGGAATTCAAGAGACCTACACAGATGTCACCGAGGAACTAGAACCAGACATACTAAAAGAAGAAATTATAGAAGCCATCAGATTAGCCCCATTAAACAAATCACCAGGACAGGATGAAATACGAAATGAACTAATTAAAGCAGCAAGGGAAGTAGGAACAGCTTGGCTACATAGACTATTCAACCATGTTTGGGTAGAACAACAGACACCACGAGACTGGGGAAACGCCATAATTATCCCAATTTGGAAAAACAAAGGCAGCAAAATAGATTGCACACAATACAGAGGCATTTCACTGTTGAGTCATACTGGGAAAATATTTTGCAAAATTCTCGAAAAAAGATTACGAACTACTTTAAAACCCCAGCTAAGCGAAACGCAGCTTGGATTTAGGAAAAACAAAGGATGCACAGACGCCATTTTTGCTCTTAGACAACTTATAGAAAAATCAATTGAATTCAAAGAAACACTCTACTTAGCCTTTGTCGACCAAGAAAAGGCATTTGATAGGGTAGATAGAAACAAGCTGTGGGAAATCCTTAAACAATATGGAGTGAGTACACATCTAACAAACCTATGTAGAAGTTTATACAACAACAGTGAATGCATAGTGAGAGCAACTGGAGAACACCCAGAACCCTTCACCATAAGATCTGGAGTACGACAAGGTTGTGTCCTGTCCTCTCTCTTGTTCATAACATATATAGACAACATATGTAAAGAAACCAGCCAAGCAGAGACAGCAAGAATACCGCATGGTGAGAACACAGATGAACAACCATCTGCAAATCTAACCATTAGAGAACTCCTGTTTGCGGACGACCAAGCACTAATAGCAAAATCAGAAGCTGAATTACAAGACCACATGAATAGTCTAAACGAAATGTGTACGGAACTTAACATGAAAATTAGCTCAAGCAAAACAGAGGTAATGACTATAACTAAAGAAGAACAAACAGCAACAATTCACCTAAACGAACATCCCTTGAAACAAGTAAAGAGCTTCAAGTACCTAGGAAGTATAATATCATCAAATGGCAGATCAGAAGACGAGATCGAAAATAGGTGCAATAAGGCAAATCAACTCATTGGACAAATGGCACCAATACTAAAGAACAAACATGTATCAATAACTACTAAGAAAGCACTTTACAACACAATCTTCCTACCAACTCTGTGCTACCAATGCCAAACCTGGACAATGACAGAAAAAGAGAAAAGAAAAATCACAACAACAGAAATGAGGTTCCTGAGTGTCAACAACCAATGTGTCAGGCATCACAGGATTACTTCTCTCGCACCACACAAGGAACTTGCAAGTCGTGTGAGAGGAAATGGATGATACATTTTATTTGCCGTTGGCTCTTTACATTTACAAAAACAGTCGCTATCAAATCACACACAAAGCCACAGAATTGCCTGTCACTAGTTTCCTAAGCCTATTGCTAATCTCTATCTACTTGGCTACAGAAACCCCTATCGACACTAAACGGTGCGCTCGCTAAGAAGTCAGTCCCCAGTCTGACTTTCCTACTCGCGTGACTACACAGCACGCGGAAGGACCTTGTGCGTCCTTCGGCTTTTTTGCGTGCTGTCACACTCAGCACGCTTATAGCAGCCGTCTCCTATTGAGTGGCGATCCACTTCTCTGTGGCTATCACGTAGGCGTGATTCTGCCGTGACCAGAGTACTAACTATCTGGTCGACGCCTCCGTGTCTCATGAGAGAACTAGTTAATAGTCCCCCTTCCTATCACCTACCCTGCCCTCATACCGGGGCACTATGTTACCTCTGATCTACTTGAGGTTGACCACTCTTCCCGGTGGTCTTCTATCTTGAAGCAGACCTCAGACCTCTATCCTTCAGTCTTTGACACACACCCTCCCCTCCTGTGTTGCGTCATCAACTTTGACTCCTTGGTTGTGACGCAAGAGGTTTCTAAAAAATTAGTGTATCTAATTTTTGTCAAAGACTGTTGATAACCTGGCTTTGGGTAACTCAATAGACTTCTACTGACTATTGTCACAATGTAGTCTCACTTTACTTGGCTACTGGCAATCACCACAAACTTGTCTGGTTGGCGTGAGCCCTCTTCTCAATCGCAATATTATATTAATTAGAGGTATGTCTGAACCGGACCATTGTCTTATAAGACCTGCCCTCACATAGTAAATTAACTCACTACCCATACAAAGTTGACTTTCTTAGGGTCAACACATGAATTGCTGCATGTCCCCCATATAATATTAAACAACCATTACACAAGCTGTGTGCGACAGGCTTTACCTATCTCGCTTCCGCGTGTAAAGTTATCTTTCACTGTTAAGTTAGTGTTTCGTTGTCTATTGTGTCCCCTGACCCGAAGTTATCTCCCTTTTATCTACAAAAAATGTTGCAATTTACATGTTTGTTTTTCTGGATGTTTGCGTGTTCGGATGTAAATAACTTTATAATCTACCTTCTAATATGTGTATCTATCTATCATGTGTATGTAAGTTAGTTTTCAAGTGCCATAATTCGGTTAAATGTGGCCACAAACAAGTGTATAACACTAATTCGTGACTACGTTTCCGTCTTATGAGACTTAAAATACTTTATCTAAGTTTTACTCCAAACTACACACACTACATCTAAGACAGCACATTACAACATTCACAACAAACGCCTAATGCAGACAAATCATAAAAAAGTCGCGTTGAGCGGCAGAAAAAAACAATCCGCTGACTGATCTCACTCTCTCCTGTATAATTTACATATGCTCTCACTTTCACACTTCTGTCACACATCTTTTACCCTCACACTTATTTAAAACCTTGGAGTGATACTGTACAAGTTTGGCTCAGTTTGAGAAAGTTGAGCTTCATGACTGTGCATACATTGCTGCACGAGTCATGTATTTACAACATATTTACATGTAAGAAAAAGGGTTGATGGTTTGTACCCTGTTATTATTAACCACTATATTCTACTCAAATAATACTCTAAATACTGAAATACTAATACTAGTTCTATAAATATGTATTTAATGTGTTACCTACTTTAATCTAATTTAAGGGAAGTAATCTAACTGTTAAAATGAAATTGATGTGAAATGAGTTATGTAACTAACTACAATGGGTAATGTGAAATGTAATAAATTATGTCCCTTTCCTAACATGGGTAATGTGAAATATAATAAAATTATGAATAATGTTTTTAAATGAGAAAAATATATGATTGATATTTTTACTCTAAATGGTGTAAATGATTTATGTTTATATGTATAACTATTTTATCCTATCCGGTGTAAATTAATCATAATATTAAATGAACAAGTTTGTTAAATGGACTGGTTCATTAAGATGGCATGAACACTAGTGAAATGAACCAAAGTGAAATGTAACAAACTAAATGGTACTATTACTATCTAAACTTTTTATCCTAGTTTATAATTAGATGTTATTACGTTTAAATTACTATCCTAATCTACTTTTAAGCTAAGTAAGTGGGTAAATTGATGATCTATCTAAACTACTAAAAAATGAAAACTATTCTATTTCCTAACACTAAATGTATCTTAGAGTGACCTAATCTAACTATAATTTATCACTATATTAAAACGTTATAATACATATCACAATAAGTATATATACATGATGTCATTTTACCTCAGGTTAGTGGTTGCCATAATGTATAGAAATTGCTTTCGTTGGCATAGTTTATATATACACACTTATCCTGGGTATGCTATCTACACTACACAGTCATACTTGTGTCCTATGGGTATTCTTACTCTCGTTGATTCCGCTGGTGTCGTAGACAAGTATCTTCGTGTCTGTTATTTAACAATGTTCTGACACTGTTCTGATGTGAGTACCACAGGTGCTTCACCGGAGCACAAATGGAGCATAGTAAGTAACGAGCTGTCTATGTACACACGGTGATTTCACTGTTCTTGGCGCACAGGTGTCATTCAGCTGTCTACGGACACATGGTAGATCACTGTTCTTATCACATAGTTCTGATCCTGATGTCTATGTACACAATAGTATAATCTACACAGGATACGTTACATGTATAATAAATGAACATTTCTTAAACTACCTATTCGTGTGGAATATCAGGTATTTCTACCTCAGATGGTCGACTCAGGGTATCAGCAAGGATGTTGTCCCTACCCTTAATATGCTCTATACTAAAAATATAATTCTGTAATATTAACGACCACCTATAGATGCGGTCATTCTTATGTACCCCACTTTGTATGACCGTGATCGGGGAGTTGTCTGTCTGGACAACGAAGTGAACACCCGCTAGAAATCGATGCAGCTTCCTCACCGCATAGATGATGCTTAGGGCTTCCAACTCTGATATGGAATATCTGGACTCAGCAGGTGTGATCTTGCGGCTCACGTAGCAAATCGGATGGAAGATGCCATCATAAAACTGGCCTAGTACTGCAGCGATGGAGATCCTGCTGGCATCTGTCCTAAGATAATAAACGAGCCTAGGATTAGGCAAGCGGAGGATTGGTACATTGCTAAATAGCATTTTCAATTTTGACAATGCAGAAATTAATAATGCATCTTTGACATCCAATTTCACTGATGCTTTTAAAACATTTGAAAATACACTTGTAATTTCAGCTAAGTTCGGTATGAACTTGCTATAATAATTAACTAAACCCAAAAGGCTTCTGACCTGCTTATTTGTTGTAGGCATGGTCAGGTTCATAATTTTGGTAATAATTCTATTGGCAGTTTTTAGTTGACCTTGTGAAATAACATGACCCAAAAAATCAATTTCTTGTAGGCCCAATTCAACTTTGCTCGGTTTGACAGTGAGACCGAAGAGTCGCAACCTATCGAAGACATGTCTTAGTTTCAGTAAGTGTGTTGTCCAGTCATCTGTATGGACACATATATCATCTATATACGTCACTGTATTCGTCACTCCATGAAGTAGATCTCTAGTTAAGCGTACGAAAGTGGCAGGAGCGTTTCGAAGTCCGAAAGGAAGAAAACGCCACTCGTAAAGTCCTAAAGGTGTTGAAAACGCAGTCAGATGAATGGATTGAGTCTCCATAGGGACCTGCCAATATCCCTTAGTAAGATCTAATTTAGAAAAGATTTTGGAGGTGGACATGTCAAGATTAAGATCTTCGCAGGAAGGAATTGGTTCTGCGTCGATCTTAGTGACGTTGTTGAGCTTTCTATAGTCCACACACAGACGAATTGTGGAGTCTTTTTTCTTAACTAGGACGATTGGAAAGGAGTACTCAGATGTAGATTTCTGGATGATCTCACTTGCTTCTAAATTAAGAATTTCCTTATTTAGATTTTCTCTATAGCTGAGTGGGATAGAGTACGGCCTGCATTTTATAGGCTTAGAGTCCGAAAGATAAATGGAGTGCTCGATTCTGTCCGTCCTACCTGGAATGTCAGAAAATATGTCTTTATACTCCGTCACTAATTCTATTAATTGTCGTCGTTGAACGTCTGTTAGTCACTGTTCTATCCGTATGCTATCTAATGTCGCAGTCTTGTCTACAATGGGAACAGGTAGTTCCATTCCGTCGTCGTCTACCTGATTCAGTACGGTAGTGGTGCTAAGTGCGTTTTCTGTAATCTCACTAAGTGTATGCATCTCGTCGGATTTGCCAGTCTCGCTAACTAGTGTAGTTGCGTTGTGTATGTCTGTCGTCTCATCACTAGGTGTGGGTGCACTGTGTTCGTCTGTCTCTACTTCTGTCTCTTGTCGTGAAAAGTAGGGTTTCAACATGTTGACATGAAATATCTTTAAGTGTCCGTTTATCGATATTTCATAAACGACATCCGAAAGTCTTTGTATCACCTTGAAAGGCCCCTGCCATGAAGTTGTCATATTATTACGTTTGTCAGGCAGTAATAGCAATACATCTTGACCAAGTTAAAGAATCATGGGTCTAGCACTGTTGTCGGGATTGTGATTGAGGATATCTGCATTGTTCACTGGAGTGAGTTTATTCTTCTCCTCCCACGCAGATATTTCTTCATCTGTGCACTGTTTTAGCTGGGGTAGACACCCAAGAATTAACTCAGTACAAGGGTTGTCTAGTATTGCACATGTAAAGGTACCAGAAAGGAACGGAGTGTTTATACGGGCTCTTGCCAGAGGATAGGTTTCTATATTACCAGAAAAAGTACGGCATTTTACAGAGTCACCAGTATAATCCTTTGGATTAACAAGTTCCTTTTTCACACCAATAATAGAGCTCCCACTGTCAAGCAAACATCGGCATGGCTTCTCATTGACCATTGCAGAGTGAAACAATAGATTGCCTCTGGAGGCTACAGCTGCATTTGCATTCTCCAAGGAGGATGTTACAATATGCCCACATGTAAGTTTGCCGTCTGCATGAAATTGGTGACATCGCTCACAATTGTCAAAGCTTAATACATCGTTCACACAACACACATCTTCAGATTGGTTAAAAGGTAATTCATTTTCAACTTCACACTCAGTCTCACTACCACTATCAGAAGATGTATCAATCAAAATAGCATTGTTGGCTTTCATGCGTTGGCGACCCAGGCACTTATTTGAATAATGGCCGTAGCTGGAACAGAAGAAGCATTTGACTGCCCGCCTGTATGCAGTTCTTTTGTTTTGTTGCTTCTTAATGACATTTTCAAGATGTGCCGGATAGTTAGTCGATTTATCACACATAGAATAAGTGTCATGCAAAAGTTGACAGTAGACACATTTCGATACTTTCTTATCTTTCTTGTCGACTCTATGAAATGGTTTTCTATTACTCTGATAGTTTTTAGGTTGTTCCTTTACAAAAGAAACTATTTCAGAGTCGCTATTTGATGTCTTAAAAATATCTCTATTTGAGGAAAAATATGCAGAGCCTTTCTTTTCAAATTGTTCTATGGTCTCAATGTCTGACTGCTGCAGAAATTTAGCAAAAGGAGATGGTATAGTGGATATGACTTTATCCATGGCTATTAGATTTTTAAGTCTGTCAAAGTCTTTTCCTATGTTAGCTGCTTGAAGCCACCTATTTAGTACACTTTGGACATTTGAGACGTAATCAATGAAAGTCTCACTAGGTTTTGGTTTTAAATTTGAGAACTGAACCTGATACCCTGGGGCATCAAGTAAAAAGTGTTGCATTATCCTATCATGGATGTACTGATAGTTCGATCTAAGATCAGTTGGTATTGATTCTATCACCTTAAGGGGCTCACCACTCAGATTCTTCATATAAATCATAGCCCACATCTCTATTGGAACTTGGTGGTATTTAAATTGATACTCGACATTTTCTGTCCAGGCTGATATGGAATCTTCTTTACAGAACGGTTTAATAATATTTTTGTATTTATTGAACTTATTTTCTTCTTGTTGACTTTTTAGTTTAGTAGCAGAGATCTCTAAGTGTGAGTCTACATCCATACCTTTCATCTTTAATTGTGTTTCTGATTCCACTTGTATTTGTTTTTCCTTAACTCTTGTCATTTCATCTATCTCTTTTTGCTTTAGTTCTTTCTCCTGATCTAACTGCTTTTGTTTTAAATCTAATTTCTTCTGTTTTAATTCTAATTCTTTATGTTTAATCTCTTTATCATGTTCTAACTGTTGTTGCTTAATCTCCTTATCATGTTGTCTTTCTCGTGCAGGTTCATCTCTCTCCGCATCTTTTGCTTCTTTAAATTTTTGATCAGCATATTGTTCTAGCTCCTTTCCTGTGTATTGTAACTCTTTACCTGCTTTTATAAAATCAGCTAAAGTAGCCATGTTGTTGGGTAGTTAGCTAGCGTTAATAGGCACTGATCTCTTTAATCACTTATTTATCTTAGATATGTTATGTTTCTTAATCTCTGAGCACTACCAATTGTACTCTTAGTTTATAACCTGAAACATGTTATCCTGAAAAACAGAGCACAAAATTTGCAAATGCATCACACGCTGAAAAAGAGATGCATTATTAATCACATTGCATGCCAAATACGTTGAGTATACTCATCTTAATGTTCCAGAAAATCAGGGACAATCGTTTGGCAACTCAGGTCTAATCGTTTGGCACTGCGGCACACACACGAGTTACTTTTCTATTCGGCTGTTGTTCACCCTGGTTCACAAGAGCAGCAACAATTAACAAATTGCAAATGACATATTACTTTCGACAAATTGGTACGATCACAATGACATGCCCCCAGACAATTACAATGTAAATTAATTAATATTAAATGTCAATGTCCTGTCTTCGTTCTAACGTTTTATGCCTTTCGTTCCTAATCTAGTTTAATCTATGGAAGTGTTGTGCAAACCAAGTCTAATTTGCATAGCCGAAAGTAGTACCATCGCGACGGTAAACAAATAGAAAAAGTACGAAATAAATTCAATAATTGTTTTGAAATAAATATAAATGTAATAATATTGTTTAAATAAATAAATATATTCATTCACTAACTTAAATAAACAAATAATAGTTAATATAAAGCACAGATTCAGGCGGGCAGCAGCTTGGCGATGTGTTAACAATCAGATGCTGAATGCGAATGGCGTAAAACAACTGTTTGCCAGTCGCAATACGTCAGAGGCGCAGCGCTATTTTTAGCTTGCAAAAATCGATAATGTTGCCGACATGTGTATCGCTCCGCCGTGAATCATATTTGATAATTATTCATAAACAAATAAGTAATTACATAAATAAATGAAAGAAAACCATGATATCAATACTTACAACTTCGAAGAACACATGAATATAAGTACACAATATTTCACTAAACACAAATAAACATTATTTTGTCACGATAGGCACAGCTCAGCTCGCAACTTGTTCTAGTCTGCACACGTCATCAGTCACTGACATAAATTAAACCCTGTAATTCACTACTAGTAACCTTAGTCTAGAGCCGTGGGTGAGTGTAATAGCTTAAACATTTGTCCAAGCCACACTTCTGACACCACTTTAATCCTTGCCTGTCAACAACCAATGTGTCAGGCATCACAGGATTACTTCTCTCGCACCACACAAGGAACTTGCAAGTCGTGTGAGAGGAAATGGATGATACATTTTATTTGCCGTTGGCTCTTTACATTTACAAAAACAGTCGCTATCAAATCACACACAAAGCCACAGAATTGCCTATCACTAGTTTCCTAAGCCTATTGCTAATCTCTATCTACTTGGCTACAGAAACCCCTATCGACACTAAACGGTGCGCTCGCTAAGAAGTCAGTCCCCAGTCTGACTTTCCTACTCGCGTGACTACACAGCACGCGGAAGGACCTTGTGCGTCCTTCGGCTTTTTTGCGTGCTGTCACACTCAGCACGCTTATAGCAGCCGTCTCCTATTGAGTGGCGATCCACTTCTCTGTGGCTATCACGTAGGCGTGATTCTGCCGTGACCAGAGTACTAACTATCTGGTCGACGCCTCCGTGTCTCATGAGAGAACTAGTTAATAGTCCCCCTTCCTATCACCTACCCTGCCCTCATACCGGGGCACTATGTTACCTCTGATCTACTTGAGGTTGACCACTCTTCCCGGTGGTCTTCTATCTTGAAGCAGACCTCAGATCTCTATCCTTCAGTCTTTGACACTGAGAAGAATACTCAACGTATCAAGAAGAGATAAGATCAGAAATGAAGAAATCAGGACTAAAGTGGGGGTTAAAGCTGCTCTAGATTTTATTAGAAAGCAGCAGGTCAAATGGTTTGGCCATGCAAGTAGGCTACCAGTCAACAGCATGCCACAACAAGCAATGATGTACAGACCAGATGGAAACAGAGGAAGAGGCCGACCACGTAAACGTTGGACGGAGGGAATAACAGAATCCATGGGAATGTCGATATACGAAGCCCATAACCGGGCACTCTCACGAAGTTTATACTTCACCTCGACACCGCAAGGTACAAGAGGAACATGATGAGATGAGATGAATTATTATTTTCACTGTATCTCTTGACAGGCGATATTGGCTTTCCTGATCAATTGGAACCATTGGATTGGAATTATCCAGGTATAACATTATTCTGCAATGTCAAAATCTGGAATTTGATTTTCACGAACTATGATGTATAAATTATATCTGCAGACATATTTAATGGTGTGGAGATAGAATACAGCCCAGACTTACTCCTAGTTGCACTTCCAGCTAGTTGATGGGCCATCGACTCTCTGTCATCTAATTGTTCATGATATACTATTTTCATTAAGTGGATGATATGTGCAAAGAATACCATGGACAGACAGAAAAATCAATGACCAAGTCCTACAGGAAACAAATGAAATACGAAGGCATGCCTCAGAGTAGCTGCAGACCCAGACCACCCACTGCATGAGGCGCTGGACGCAGTTAAGGGTCAGCGACTGATAAGAAGGAAATAATGGATGGCTCAGGCGGAGGATACGATCAGACAGGTGTGCCCCTTGGAGAACATTAGACGTGGAGAGGAGTGGGTCAGAGTGCCAGCGGAGCAGTCAGACTTGTGCAGAGTTATAATCACATTAAGCCGGCAGTGCAGGGAATGGCCAGCAGGGCCAGAGAAGTGGAAATTCAGCAACTAATTCAGGACAATGCTCATTCGGGTGATGTGATTATCTACACAGATGGTTTGGTGTCAAGAGGTGAGAGAAGTGGCTGGGGGTTCATAGCCAAAGCTAATGGTCGACGTTTGGTGCAGGAGAGCCTGACATATGATACCATAATATCCATCTTAAGAATGCGGAGTGGTTTGCTTCACTTCGGAGGTCACGGGTGACAAGCATACCTTGGATCTTTTCTCCGGAGCATGCCGGTGTGCTGGGAAATGAACAGGCCCACAGATTGGCTGGCTCTGCAGAACTTGGTGGCGTATTGATGCATGATAAGGCAGACGTGGTTGCGCCTTGTGGGAGCACGTGTACACCTCGGAGGAGCAAATGGATCATCATGGTCTGGCAAGAATGAGACAGAGAAGAGTGGTGAGGGGATATGGCCGACGCTAAAATTCAGAGGAATGGCGAGACGGACAAATAATTAGATTGCTACTTGCATTATTGGTGTTAAAACTCTTCGCTGGCTGCTGAGGATGGGGACGGAGAGCTTATGGGAATGCCCCGAATGCTGTGATGTCGATTCCTAAACCAATCAATCAATCAATCAATCAATCAAACAAATGAAAACCGTCAACTGATTAGAGAAATTAGACGTAGACATTCAAAATTTTTGGGGCACGTTATGAGAAAAAATAAATGGGAGAACTTGGTGACAACTGGCAGGATTCAGGGCAAGAGAACAAGGGGAGGGCAGAGAAGTAAATACCTGAATGGCTTGGCCACGTGGTACGGTCGAGACAAGAACACTGAGCTGATCGACGACTCTGGTGATCGTGTGAGATGGCAAAACATGACCGCCCACGTTTATCAGCATGGCACATGATCATGGTGATGATATGTTCTGGAAACTCACATAACTTATGATGGTCTTTTGGTGTGCCACATTTTCTGATGTTGATCTGAGCGGAAGGTATGAGTGAAGTCAATGAAGCAAGTATGCAGATCCCCTTTGTATTCTCTGCATTTCTCAAAGATGGTTCGCATGTTGAAGATATGGTCTCTAGTTATCTGTCCTGTCTGAATGTACTTCCTGCAATTCATATTGTAACATACTTTAAATCTCTCTCAAAATGATTCGCAGGAGAAAGTTACTAGCATGATGTATTAGTGAGATGTTCGAATAATGAAGCAAATTTAAAAAAAAAAAATTTAAAATCATAGTTAAGAGAAATGTTAACTCCACAATGTAAACAGTTAGGTATGTGTGACTCCTGCGAAAAGGTGAGAGAACATAAACAAAGACACATTGTGCACAAGATGGCGACGGACGGTCGTGTTGTTTTGTGTTCGTTAACTTTTTCGCGTAGGGGATGGATTTATTCATCTCTTGCGTGTAATTGGTGTGCCAGGATGTAAAACCAGGAGTTTCTACTCAAGATCTGCGCGGGTGCTACGGAGTTCGTGCATCGAGCGAAGCCATCCTTGAGTGAATTTTTCAGCTGCGTGTGTGGTTTTCAAAGTCTGTGTTTACGTTTTTTCAACATGGCGGAACAACGTGTGTTCTTCGTGCGGTCTGCGGTCAACATACCGAAGCGGCGGGGTAGCAGCGCAGGGAAAAAGAAGCAAGGTAAGCGTGGAGGTTTGAGGCGTTTTAGACTCAAGTGTCACCGTCTAGGACTCAGGAATATCCGTATTCTATATTGGAACTGTGCCAGTGTAAAACAACGGGGCTCTATTTTAGAAACCCTAGTTTACAGGAACGACATTGTAGCACTCCAGGAGACGAGACTGGGCGATCAGCTACTCCAGATTGCCGGCTTCAAATGTTTCTACAACAGACTACATCTGGGAATGGCGATTCTCGTTCGCGACAGCATGGTGGCGTCAGAGCTAGACATGTCCAGTTGGGACAGTGACGATATACAAATACAGGCGTTGAGAGTTCATTCCAGTATGCCATTCGTGGTGGTTAATGTTTATGCCCGCAATGCCAGTGTGGACGCCCAGAAGTGGCAGTGCTTAAGTGGCATATTAGGCCACGAGAGAAATGTTATTTTCTGTGGTGATTTCAACGCTAAAGGCAGATCATGGGGGAACACTTCATCCAATACACAGGGGGAGGAGCTCGAGACTGCACTGGAAACCATCGACCTGGTTTGTATCAACAGTGGCTGTGTCACCAGAACAGCAAGCCGTCCGGGCGATGAGGACAGTGCTATTGATCTGGCGCTAGTTTCACCTTCACTCACTACAGTGTGTAGATGGGGTGTCCTAGGACACCATGACAGCGACCACCACCCGTGCAGCATACTGGTGGAGAAAGGCAGAACCAGGCAGCACAAGCTAAAGGTAAAGACGTTCCAGTATGACAGTACAGGGCAAGATGTGGTGAGTAAAATAAGACGTGACAAGCGCAGATCGTTTCAGGGCAGGAAAAAAAGCTGGGAGCAGCCACCGTGGTGGAGTTTCGAGGTGGAGAAGGCTTGGGTGGATAAGCGTAGTGCTGTAAGGAGATGGAAAAATGCCAAGAAGAACAGAGCTGATCATCCTAGTCCCTGCTTGCACTTAGAAAGAGAGATGCACACAAAAGTAAGCTACTTCAAAAAACTGGTCAAGGTTGTTAAAAGCGAAAAATGGGCAGAGGTGTGTCAAAGAGTAAGCACAGACAAGTCACTGAAATTGTTCTGGCGACTACATAAAAGCATGAGTGGTGTAGTCAAGAATAAGAGCATTTCTGACTTCCAAGGTGCTGACCTCATCTGGCAGAGGACTGACGAGGACAAGGGCAAAGCCCTCTTTGAACGCTACCTTGAGCAAAGCAACCAGACAGACATGGGAGGCCGAAATCTGGCCAAGGAGGTCACCTGAGACAGATGCAAGGCCCAGGACACTTCGGATGAAAACACAGTGACAGTGAAAGAAATCAAGGCTGTGCTTCGACGATCAAAAAACAGTGCTCCAGGTCCTGATGGCATAAGATACGATGACATTAATAGGTGTACCGACAATGAGCTAGAGAAACTAGCAGACATGTACAACAACAGTATAGGGGGTGCTAGCATCAAGGAGGAATGGTTACACAGCTATCTGATTCCCTTGCCGAAGCCTGACAAAGACCACAAAAAAATTCAGGGATATCGAATTATAACCATGCAGAATACAATAGGCAAGCTGCTGGAGAAGGTAATTGCCAAGAAAATATCAAGCCAACTAGAGAGGCAAGGTGTTTTCCCACCCACCCTGGGTGGGTACCGTCCAAAAAGGGAAACCTGGACCAATGCAACAGTCTTTGCCCAGGATGTCTATGAAGGTTTCCACTCAGGCACTGAAACCGTTGCTGCAGCGATTGATCTTGAGGACGCATACAACAGAGTACCACTGGATTTTTTAATGTTTCAGCTTCTCGAACTAAACATAAGTCCATTCCTCCTTAGTTGGATCGCTGCAGCCCTCTTCCGACGGAAAGTAGTTTTTAGATGTGGCAGTTGGACTTCGGAACCAACAACAATATATCCTGGCCTACCACAGGGATCACCATTATCTCCGGTACTGTTCAACGCCTACACAGTGAGAATCACCAGTGAGCAGATCACTGGACCTGGCAGGACATTGTCATATGCCGATGATGTTTTAGTGTATCGTCAGGGGAAGGATAGAGAGGAGGTTGCTGTGGAACTACAAACCGAACTCAATCGCATAAGTACTTGGTGTGATGAAGCTGGGGCAATGGTCAACCCAACAAAGGCAACAGTGACTTGGTTCTCGATGAATAATCATATTGTCAACACTCCAACACCAACTGTAATGCTGTGTTCAGAGATGGTGGAAAGAACGCAGGCAATGAATTACCTGGGGATACGGTTTGATCGAAGCCTTGCTTATAATGTGCACATAGACCAGGTGATAACAAAGGCCAAGCGGGGTTTGGCAGCAATGCGGGTGATGGCGGCAGCAAACTGTGAGCAGCGCCATCTATGTCTTCTGTACGAGGGGTTGGTCATGTCTGTTTTGGAGTATACAATGGCAATCCTGACTCTCAGCCATAAGCAGATAGAACGGATGGAAAGGATACAGAATGAAGCTATGCGCATTATTCTTGGATGTACAAGAGATACAGCATACAGGGCGATGCGCTACCTTCTTGGGTTTCCAACCATTGAAGAGAGAATACAAGATTTCAGGGCACGCGCCTACCTCAGAATTAACGCAAACACACAACATCCACTGCATAGTGAAATTAGGAAGGTGAAGGGCAGCAGGTTAAAAAGAGGACGGTCGTGGATGGGTCAAGCCGAAGACATTCTTCAACAGGTGTGTTCACTTGAGGACTTAGAACCTGGCGAGGAGTGGGTGCAAGTGCCAACAGACTTCTGCACATCCTTTTCAGTTTGCATCCAACTTGACAGAAAATGCAGACAAGAAAATCCGGCTGCTGTTGAGGCTGAAGTACAAGCGTTGATTTTCGAGAATTCGCTAGACGGTGACGCGGTCATCTACACAGATGGGTCGGTCGTCCGACATGTGAGAAGCTCATGGGCCTTTACAGCTCGGGCCGGAGGGAGAATTGTGAAGGAGGACTCTGGTGCTTTTACTGAAACCACAAGTAGCCTGACCATGGAAGTCATGGCAGTAAGTAAATCAATAACATGGCTCGAGACACAGACATTCACTAGGGCTTGTTTCCTTAGCGACTCAATGAACATGATCAAGAGGATAGAGGAGGGGTCGATCCGAAGAGAATGGTTGCTGCATCTGGAGCGGTCTCGACTGGCAAAGATTAGTTTCATCTTCGTGCCAGGGCATGCGGGAGTACAAGGAAATGAGCGGGCTGACAAGCTCGCAGGTGATGCTACTGTGGAGGGCGGACGCGCCATGGACCAGGCCGACATTCTGAATGCTCTACGAGAAGTAAGACTTTTGCGAGAACCAAGTGATGACTGTGAATCTATAACAATGGCCAGACTGCGAGAGCAGCAAATTAAAAGAGGTGTGGCCAAACAAGAACACTACGCAGGAAGCCAAAGAAGATTGATAAACCAACACAGAACTGGCGTCGTTAGCTGCTACACGCTGCGGGATTTGCTGAGGAGGGGATCCGAGCACTTATGGACTGAATGGTTCGATGTGCAATGAGGATGATCTGTCGACTAACTAACTAACTAACTAACATTGTGCTTACCTTACAACGAACGCCAATCTGTCAAACTGAAATCACATTGTACAATTAACAATGATAATACGAACAACGTACAGATATTCAGAAAAACCATACAATTCACGCTCTTTTTTTATTTTTACATTTAATTAAACATTAAAACGTAATCATAATAAAGTATCGGTAACAAACGTTGTTAGTGTAGTAATCTCTGTGAGGTGAGCGGAACTATTACGACACTATCTGACGTGGGATGTGGTTTGGTTGTGGGTATAGGTGCTTTTAGTCTACTACCCTTCCGATCTCTGGTCCCTGCTTTCTTTCGCCCTCTAAACCTAGGGGACACTAACCACTAGTGCTCCGGCCAGACGACATGACTCAATTCTGGTTTTGTCCATCAACATTGAAGCATACTGTATCATGTACAAGAACGCCTAACAAGATAGGTATAGGTGGAGTCAAACAGTTCGAACTGAAATAGACTCAGGATCAGCAGTGGACGTTCAAGACATTCATCATCAGGCTTGTTGGGTCGGTCTACACAGTCTGCCGTATCAGTCTCTTCACCCGGCCTGGACAGATCCTTCATCGAATTGGCCAAACTGGCGTGCCCGCTATCCTAGATAGTCTCCCTCGAGAACTTTGTTCAAGTCCGGATACCACGCCACATGAACTGGTTGTGGGTGTAAGCTTTGGTGGCTGAAGATATTCTAAACAAATCTAACACAAAGTTCATGATGTCTATTTTATCGCCATACATGTAATTGGCCTAATTGGCGTGACCGCTATCCTAGGTAGTCTCTCTAGGGAAACTTGTTCAATTCCGGATACCACGCCACATGGACTGGTTGTGGGTGTAAGCTTTGGTGGCTGAAGACATTCTAAACAAATCTAACACAAAGTTCATGATGTCTATTTTATCACTATACATGTTGAAAAGTCTAAAGTATTTAGAAGGCACCGTGTGGATGTATAGACGAGTCGTGGCGGGCTGTCGTAAACAGTTCGTGTTCAGCCCGCTGATGTCGGACTCAAGATACTAACGGTGGAGCTCTGCGGCTCTGGTACCCACTAGTGTCTGGTGGAAACAACTCTTTTGTGAACACTCTTCTCTAGTATACAAGTATCGTGTGTACAATAGTCTATGGCATACGATAGTCTCTGGATCCCACTGGACAGATAAATGTATCTAATCAATGTTACCTATGCTGATGGCCGTATGTGGTGGGTACTGGATGATCGGGCTGGCGGTCGATGATTTTGACGGGTGGGAATGACTCACGCGGCACACCACAACGATTGCTCCAAATCTGGAGAATTCAGTTCTCTGAATATCTGGAATGCGCCATGGTCCTCCCTATCTTGCCTGGCTTAATCTCCCGTCTCCAGCTCACTCGAAGGTAGGTTCTCCATCTTCATAGCAATCTGTTAACGGCTGTAGAGACTTAAGGCATATTTGACTGCCATTCATACATCTCTGACAGCTAACACCATCTAAGTCCTGCGAATACAGCGACCAGACAACAACTAACGATTGTAGCCAGGCGACAGCCGTTCACAAGCACGGCGGAGAAGTGCGTTTGCCCCTGTAGCGGAATTTCCCGTGCACCGCGTGCGGTATTTACTTGCTGCGCAACTGCGTGCAGTGAAATCGGGCTTCCAGAAGATTCCAGAGGGGGAAGAACACGCAAGGGAATCCCTCCGGCTAGAAATAGCTATGTGGTCTTCCTTGCTCCACAACTGCGAGGCGACACTCCGGCCCGTCTTGCGACAGTTAGGCCCTTGCACATGCTGTTTCTGGAAAGGTTGTGCAGAAGTTCAGTTGTGAAGCTGCCAAATGTGGGGCCGAAGGTGTGCAAATAGTTTGATATGTATATATAGAGTAGAGTCGGCAGAGTTATACAGTGGCATATATAACAGTATTGATTCCCGTTGGTTGGATGCATCCCAAGAAGTTGGTTAACTGGCTCGAGATTATATTATATATATATATATATATATATATATATATATATATATATATATATATATATATATATATATATATATAATGTGGCTCTGTGGCTAAAGGCTTGCGAACGCGGTACCAGGCGTTCGAAGCCCAGCTGCGACCAATTTGTGCAGCAGACCATGTCGCGTTGTGTTATAAAGTGTTGGTATGGGAGCCGGTCGTTCAGAAAGCAATGGCAAACTACTGAACGTAACACTTGACTAGTACATTAACAGCAGCTGAATATGCTGGAGTTGACTGCAACGTCCCGTAAGGGATAGGCAACAAACATTTATTTATTTTAGATAATGTGCATAGCTCCGTCATATACACAGTGGGTTAACGCCAATTTATGGATGACGTGCACAGTTTTGAGACAATCCTAATGTGATCTTGATTGGAGTAAGCAGAACAGTGCCTTGATATGATGCAGAGAGGCGACCATATTAGGCGGCACCGTAAGGGGGATTCATAAGGGGGAGGCATTGTTAAAGAAACAAACATGTAAGGGGCGGCATTTCGAAGACTTGCATCATACTGAGAAAATCTACCGCACGGTCCCGGGAGTAAGGATCAGTTGTCGACAATTCAGTGTAATTGTAACTGACAACAAGCCACACCGACATCTGTGAACGATCATTGTTTAAACTTCTAAACGACTGAATTACAGAAGATAGCTTGTAGCAATGTTAGCAAGACAAGGATTTGTTTACAAACAAATATGCTTTACTGTTTTCTGTGCCTTAGGTTGGAGGTGTCAACGTGGCTGGACTTCATTCGGACAATCATGTTACTTATTTTCAAATATTACACAGAGTTGGTTCGATGCTCAGGTAAGCGATGCACATTATATTAATACGCCTATATTTCTAAGCAATGTTGGGCGGCAGTTGACAATGATATATCTCAAAATTACCAACTTACGCTGAGTTGCACCTAGTTACAAATCACTACGCCTTTGCGGCAATAAACTCTCAGTGCGAGCTTGCTCGCCACGGTGGTGATTGAATTTGGCCAGGGGGATAAGAACATTGCAACAAATTCCTCGTGGAGAGAGAACAAGACGACCTGAAAATTAATGCAACAGATTTAAGACAAAAAACTCAGCCTTACAGAGATTCACAACCATTCACAATAATATAACTTTCTACGTGCATTTCTTTTGCTTAGTTGAAATTGTTTAAATTAAGATTGTACCACAGATTTCTTAATTACCTTACAATAGTCCTATGTATCAGTATCACAGAACACTTGCAAGTAGGCGGATACACAGTCTTACGAAAAATGGACAAACACCTGATATGACAAAGGAGCAGACAGACAGATGGAAACACTAGCAGATAGAAGAGATGTTCTTCAGGAAGATATTCGTTTGGAACTTGAGACGTGATATGATTGCGGGCATTCGAACCGACGGCTTTCAGACTGACGAATAAATTGATAAACAGACCGGTCGACCGGCGGACCCACCGACCTACTGACCGACCCAATGACTGATCAACCCACCGACCGACGAACCCACCCACCCTTCCACCCCCTGACCGACGACCGAACAACAAACTGACAGAACAAATGATCGACCGACCGATCAACCGACCCAACGACCGACTAACGGAAAGACCCATCCACCGACCGATCCACTGACCGACCCACCGAATGAACCACAATTCCGCCGACAAACCCACCGACCCACCGTACGACTGAATGCCACAACAAACCAAAGACCGAACACACCGACTGACTCATCAACCCACCAACCCACTGATGCTTCAAAAATTCGACCGAAAAACAGGTCGACATTTTATACGATAGATAGATAGATAGACAGACGGACAGATAGCCAAGCAGCCAATTAGATACACAGACAGACAGACAGACATACAGACAGATAGGCAGGCAGACAGAAAGACAGATAGATAGATAGATAGATAGATAGATAGATAGATAGATAGATAGATAGATAGATAGATAGATAGATAGATAGATAGATAGATAGATAGATAGATAGATAGATAGATAGATAGATAGATAGAACGAACAAACTTTATTTTAAAAGGGTAACAAATTGGGCACGCAGGCACGTCTTACATTCGACGCTTTCGATCACTCATCTTTCATTCATCAAATGTGCATGTTACTTTTACATAGGGGGAAAAAAACGTTAAATGGATTTTGTAAGCATAAACAATGCATATTACGCATGGTACATTCACATGGGGGGGGGGGAACATTGTCAAATGAAAGTTATAAACATAAACAGTGCATATTGCAGTGTTGTGAGACACATCCCCCATCCACCTTCACACCCCGCAGCCACACATCCCCCACCCACCCACCACACCCCCACCCACCCACACATATCTCCACGCACTCACACAGACTTAGGCAACCATACATGCCGCAACAAACCCACTGATCCCCCACCAACACACATTTCCCCACCCACACATACATCCCCCACCCATCCCATAACCGACACGCACACACCCACCCACATATTCTCCATTACCTACAGACACACCCACAACCACCCAGCAAAACACACATCACAAAACCACACACACATACCCCCGTCAACCCACGCATCCCGCACCTATCCACACATACATCCCGCACCCTCACAATTTTCCCCACCCACCCACATACACACACTCATCAGCCAACCTACACCCACTCACCCACTCAATATCCGCCACCTCTTAACTACACATACCCCACCTATACACACATCCCCACCGACAAACACATCTCCCCACCTGTCCACACATATCCCCCACCCATAAACACAAAAAAAACACACACCTACCACCCATACACACCCCACCACCCACATACACCCCACCCACACACACCCGCCGCTTACACACATCTTCCCACACACACACACACACACACACACACTTCCTCTAACCATACACTCATCTCTCACACACATCCACCCACTCACGTACTTATCCATCAACCACTCACACCCACACATCACCCACCCGCCCATCAACACTTGCATATCTCATCTACCCTCCCACCCATACACACCCCAACCACCCAACCAAACACACATCCCCCATCCTCACATACGTCTATCATGCACCTGCACATCCCACACCTCCCCCACCTCTCACACATCTCCCCTCAGACACAAAACTCCACCCATAAACACATTCCCCCACACACACATCCCCCACATGCATTCCTCATACACATCCCCGCCAACACATCTATCACCCACTCATACATCTCCCCACCCACCCACACATCCCCCACCTACAAACATCCTCACCACCCACACATACACCCTCTACCCACTCACACTTACCCCATCCACACACACACACTCCCACCCACACAGACATATCCCATTCACAGACACCCCCACCACTCATCCCCCACACCCATTACACACCCATTCCCCAACCCACACAATCTCCTACACACCCATTCACCCACCAAAATACACATTGCCTACCCACACCCCCAACCCACATACACCCACATACTTCCAATAATCCTCCCATATATCCCCCCCACACACACACACATCCCTCACACACATACATCCCCCACCGACTACACATCCTTTCATCTATCCACACATCACCCATCAACCCATACACATCCCCCACATACAACCCCTCCAAACATACATTCCCCACACCCCCACACACATCCCTCACATATACACCCACACAAACATCCTCACATCTACACACATACATGGTCACTGAAACTAATAAGAACAAACTCCCACACTTTACACACATTTGAGACACTGATGATTGTCGTCAGCATTCTCGCAAAAATTGTAAGAAGTGGAGAAAAAATTGTTCATATACATTATGTAGCGTAAAAATTAGTGATTCAATTCAACTCTCTCTCTCTCTCTCTCTCTCTCTCTCTCTCTCTCTCTCTCTCTCTCTCTCTCTATCTCTCTCTCTCTCTCTCTCTCTCTCTCTCTCTCTCTCGCTATCTCTCCCACTCACTAACTCTCTCACTTACATCACAGTAATGTTATATTATCTTATATATAAAAGGCGATCTCCGTCCGTAGGTCCTTTATGCGCTCGCGAACGGCCCATCCGATTGAGATGAAATTTTCTACACGTCTTCCTTTCATTCCAGCGCAGCCCACTGTCATAATTATTTAGTGTGAAATCGGTTGCTTACCCAATATTATTTCATTTTTCATTTTTTCATTATAATTTCATATATCTCAGGGGACTTAACTCTGTAAAAGTTATTTCAAGGGGCATAACTTTTCTGTATAACTTATAGTCATATTGTGGCATCGTTTTCAAAGATTTATAAACTCTTTGTCCATAGTTATGTACCGGCATATGAGTTATAATAAATAATGATACAATCTTTAAGGCATTTTCAAAGTTTTCATAAAAATAATGCATAATGCATAACATTGTAACTCATCTTTTTATGCTTAAAGAATAAATAAATAATAGTTACCCTATCTCTATCAAGTTTGAAGATTTTATATTTCTTTACACTGTCGCCAACTCTAAGAAGACATGGAACAACTTCAGCCATTATTAAATCTACAGGCATATGCGTTATATTCCTCCTCTCCCCTCCTCCACCTCCTACCCTCTTCCTCTTCCCCTCCCCCTCCTCCCTCTCCCTCCTCCTCTT
>OY992879.1:24189895-24232395 GCA_963921405.1 Cepaea hortensis | reverse complement strand
TGGTATCTCCAATGAAATGATCAGGAAACTAGGAACAGAGGCCAAAGCAAAGCTGTTGCAGATCTTCAATACCAGCTGGACCTTAGGCAGTGTTCCACAAGCCTGGAGAGAGGCAATCATGATACCCCTCCTAAAATCAGGGAAAGATGGTTCAATTGCCTCTAGCTACAGACCAAGTAGCCTCACCAGCTGTCTCTGCAAAACAATGGAGCGCATCATCAATCATAGACTACAGTGGTACATTGAAAGTAAAAACATCCTTGTGCCACAGCAGGCTGGCTTTAGGCAGTGCTACTCAACGGAAGATCAGACAACCTACCTCTCTCAAAAAATTGAGGATGCATTCCAAGAGAAGAAGCTGGTGCTTGCGGCATGGATAGATCTGAAGAAAGCCTTTGACAAAGTCTGGAAAGAAGGTCTGATGAAGAAACTGAGAAACAGCAAAGTCAATGGAAGAATGTACAAATGGGTGAAAGCATACTTGCACAACAGAAGAGCCCGAGTACAGAAAGACGGACTCAAGAGCAATAAAGTACTACTGCGTCACGGTGTTTCCCAGGGCGGAGTCTTGTCCCCCACACTTTTTCTAATCTTCATCAATGATCTCGTTGCAAATCTACCGCAGGGAATTAAAGCGGCAATGTACGCGGATGACCTGGTTTTATGGAACACAAATGAACATGCATCAGTGGCCACCAAATTGTTACAAAGAGATGTAGATATATTTGCTGCATGGGCAAATAGATGGTGTGCCAGCATAAACACTGACAAGGGCAGCACCACTCTATTTACCATCTCTTCAAAACAAAAGGCACAGATAATCCAGATAAATAGAACACCCCTAAGAGAAGATAAAGAACCAACATACCCTGGAGTAACATTTGATGGCAGGCTGACATGGAGAAAGCACGTCAACAAAGCAGTAGCAAAAGCCAGAAGGAAAATAGCCATCCTGAGAAAGCTAAGTGGAACCACATGGGGAGCCAGTGGGAAAATACTTAGCAAAGATTACCAACATAGCATACGACCACATCTGGAATATGAGTCAACTGCGTGGTGTTCAGCATCAACAACCACACTACAAGAGCTGGACAAGGTGCAAAATCAAGCACTTAGAGTCACCACAGGAGGCATGAGATCAACTCCTATAGTGGAAATGGAGAAGATTGAGAGGACACAAGCACTGAGTGAGCGCAGAGATACGAAAACGCTAATAAAAGCAGAAAGGTTCCTCAGCTTGCCAGGCCACCTTATGAAGAACAGACTTGAAAACCTAGCTATGGGGCGGTTGAAAAGAAGTAGTTTTATCCACAGGGCCAAACGACTCTGCAGACTCATACGATGAGTGTACATGAAAACATCAACACGAGGCCTGCCAACCCACCAGCGCTCTTGGCTATTGAATACCCAATGGAGCGTATCCAAAACAACATAGAACCCAATGTTGACATTGTTGAAGAAGTACCTGCCTCAGATAACAATAGCATCTTAACTATCAATGGACATTCGTGCGACTGTAAACAGCGCATTGAGGAACTAGAACAATCACTAAAGGCGCTCATTGTCACTGTTTCAACCAACATTGAAGCAAACAACAAGATAAGCAAAGCAATGATTACAATGCTCTCAAGACAGAAGTCGCACTCCTGCGAGACGAAAATTTGCTACTGAGAAATACAGTTCAAATCTTACAGAATGCGTCCTCTACAAACCAAACCGATGAAGCATGTAATTCTCAAGCAACCGCTTCATCCTTGGGAAAACTTGGGGAAGCTCAAATCCCACCCAGAACAGATAATCACTATGAAAACAACTCAACGCGCAGAGGAAGATAAAAAAACAACAAACACCTCAATGTGCAGACGAAGATAAACAACAACAAGCAGTCTACCCCATTGACGTCAAAATAAGCAATAGGTTTGAAGTACTTCAAAACAAGTCACCAGAAAAATTACAGTGCTTTAACATGCTGCAAACGGGCAAGACAAGCCAACAAGATACATCGGGAGAACCACATGGAGACATAAAGACTGCTGATAATCGGAAATGGATGAAACAACGGTCGAGACGTGCTGACAACCAACATGTACAGACAGCACGACCTGACTGTACACATATTATACTAGGCGATTCCTTAATGAAAGGTTTATACAGCGACAGGATGGCCACATCAGACAAAGACATTGTTTCAATAATCCCACTGCCTGGGGCTGGTGTAGACCGGCTAACAGACAAGATTAGCAGGTTGGCTGTAAATCATAGCGTCAGAAGGGCAAGCGTACATATTGGCATCACCGACACCATGAACAACCAACAAATCACAGGGTCTCAACTGCTGGCACTCTTGAACGGATTACGTCACACTTTTCCTAACTCATCCATTTTCTTCTCCTCCACCATATCACCGAGTTATGGACACCAGCGCCGTCTAGCTGACATAAATAACAACATGTTGCAGAAGTTCTGTTCTCAAAACAAGATACAATTCATCAACAATACAGCATCATTCACTTCACAGGCTGGTGCACCAAAAAAAGAGTCTTTACAAGGATCAAATACATTTATCTACATTGGGCACCAGTTTTCTCGCCAAGAATTTAAAATATCCAGAACGGACATACCATACATCCAATACGGGATCGCGCCGGACACTTTTAGCTACTCCTGAAACTCAAGCCAGACGACATACTCCCGTCACATCAAGTACCAATAGGACAGAAGTGTGCAGACCACTCATAACCACTGCACCTGAAATCCAAGCCAGACGGGACACTACCACAACACCAAGTCCGTTAAATATGTCGTCTTTCACACAGGAGGGTAATAATTACGAAGATATGATTCCTATTCTCCCCAGAAAGGATCCGACTCTCAGCAACAACGACGTGCCAGCACAACCTCCTGTTAGCCACCAACCAGAGGCTCTAGTTGGTAGTCATTACATACCCATGAGACATCATCAGTACCCATTTAATTGTAATCCAGAATGGTTGCACCTCACACGGTATAGCCCAGCTACACTTCGTCAAGCACTTATAATGTCGCTATACCAACAACCAACACAACCTGGTATTTACTAGCAACTTAGGACAAAGCTACACCGGATCTCGGTACAAGAAAGAGCCTCTCCTTAAACGTTTATCTGCATATTTGGTTATAACTTGATCTAGTAACGTATTAGGTTATAAGTTATTACAAACATTGACTGGTTTTGACTTTATATTAATTGATAGTACTTAGCTGTATAGCTTTTATAATAATTCTAATTGTGTTTTCACGGTGAGTGAGGGGGTCTTCACTGCTCTTCCTTACGGATCTGTGTACGTATTTTTATATATTTACAGAGATATTACTGTTTCTCTGTACTTTAGAGTGTGTTTTTGTAATAAGGGACGTAAGTTGTATTCACTTTGTGTGTGTGTGTGTTTTGCTTTTAAACTTGTGATTACGCATTGTTGAAATGTCTAATAAGTACGAACACTGGCTCAGGAATAATGGGCTCAGAATCGGGCATGTAAACATATGCCATCTATTAGGGAAGCTGCCCGAACTATCACTTATACTTAATCAAAATTTTCACATGTTTGGCGTTAGCGAAAGTCGATTAAATGGCAACATCTCAGATGATGACATCGCTATCAGAGGTTTTAAAACCATTAGAAGAGATCCCTATCAGAAACAAGAGACGGGTATTGCAGTTTATATTTCCAACTCGCTTAACGCCCACCGCAGGCTAGACTTTGAAACCTGTGAGATTGAGTGTGTATGGATAGAGGTTAAACTTCAAAATTGCATACCGCTAGTAGTTGGCTATCTTTATCGAAACCCCAGTGCAGGAAATATCTGGTATGAAAAATTCACCACTATGATGGATGTAGTCTTTAGTAATGCTAGGGAAATAATATTGCTAGGTGACTTCAACATAGACGCTAACAAATCAAACAAAACATGGGAAAACATAATAGAGTCATATAATTTCCAACAGTTAGTCAAACAAGCCACTAGAATCACTAAATCATCTGCAACACTTATAGATCATATTTATACTACGTGTGCTGATAACATCACAGAATGTAGTGTACCTATCAATGCAATGAGCGATCACTATCCAGTATGTTGCACGTGGTCGAAAAGGGGCACCAAAACTCCCAAACATATAAGCATAAAATATAGAAATTACAAAAATTTCAATCGAGACGTCTTCTTACAAGATTTGGTCAACTCATCTCTAGATTATGTTTACCAGCTTCCTGACCCAGACGATGCTCTGGACCACTGGCTAAAGACCTTTCTAAGTATATTTGATAAACATGTTCCATTTAAGGAAGTTCGTGTTAAACATCACACAAAGCCCCCGTGGATCACACAGGAGGTAGTTGAACTTATGAGAGATCGCGACAGGGCTCACAAAAATAGAGATCTAACTATGTACCGTAGTCTGAGAAACAAAGTTCAATATGTTATTCGGAAGGAAAAGAAAAACTATTTTAAGAACATAGTAATAGATAAAACCAACACTAAAGATATATGGAAAGCAATTAATACCTTGACAAACAAACACAAATCATCACAATCATTACCATCAAATCAGGTTACATGTGATCAATTCAGTAGATACTTTCAGTCCGACATAAACCAACTGAAGGCTGCAATACCAGATGCGCCTCATGACATATCTTTATTATCATCATTCTGTGAGAACAAATGCTATGGACACATTTCCTCCAACATACCGCTAATGACGACAACTGAAGTATTTACTCATCTCCGTAATCTAAAAAACAATAACTCATCAGGACTAGATGGAATTAGTAGTCGGATCCTTCGCCATGCTGCACCGGCGATCTGCGAGTCACTAACTTTTATATATAATCAATGTCTAACCAGAGGTCACTTCCCATCAGCCTTTAAAATCGCTAAAGTGTATCCTCATTTAAAAGCTGGTCCTCTAGACGATCGTCTCATGAGTAATTATAGACCAATTTCCATATTATCCTCATTATCCAAACCGCTAGAAAAGCACATCCACAAAACAACACTAGATCACTTAGTTCGCCATAAACTGATAGTTGACAGTCAGTCAGGATTTCGGCCAAAATATTCTTGCCATACGGCACTAACAAACATGATAGAAAACTGGCATCAAAATATTAACAACAATACTCTATGTGGAGCGGTGTTTAAAGACTTTAGGAAAGCATTCGATATGATAGATCATACTATTCTAATTAAAAAACTAGAAACAATGAAAGTAAGTTTTAATATAGTGACATTAATAAAATCATTCTTATTAGACAGAAAGCAAGTAGTATCACACAATAAAGTTTTATCTCAAGCCATTACCATTAATATTGGAGTACCTCTGGGGTCTATTCTTGGCCCTCTATTATTTGCCATTTATATAAATGATCTTCCATTAAATCTGTCGTCGTCCTGCGATCTATTTGCTAATGACTGCACAGTATATACAAACGCTGTTGATCGTAATGTGCTAGAATTATCCTTGCAACAGGAAATAAATAGTGTAGTTAACTGGAGTCATGCAAACCGCATGCAAATTAACATTACTAAAACAAAGTCTATGTTAATAGGAACCAGGCAAAGACTTCACACTCTAAACTCGCAGATAACTCTTCAGCTGCACATTGGCAGCACGCCTGTAGAAAGTGTCACCGAGCACAAGACACTGGGTGTTATCATAGATCAAAATCTAACTTTTAACTCACATGTTCATGCTCTAGTTAAACAAATAGCCAAAAAAGTATACCAACTTGCCAAAATTAAAAATTTCCTTGACGAAAACACAAGAAAGATATTCTATACTTCTCATATACAAACACATATTGATTACTGCTCCACAGTCTGGGATGGATGCTCCAAATCAATAACAAAACGTCTATATTCACTCCAGAAAAGGGCAGTGCGTTTAATTAATGGTGAAAAGCTTACCGACAATTCTAACCTATATAAACGTCTCCGGTTACTGCCACTCCACAAGCGCCTGCTTTTTAATAAAACCAAACTAATTCACAAAATCCTATTTCAAAATGCTCCAAGCTACCTTTGGCCATTGTTTAAATATAACGCTAGACATAGTGAACGACTAAATATACTTCATGTCCCTAAACATAGGATAGACTTATATAAAACAAGCTTAGCATACTCTGCCGCTCAGTTGTGGAACAATCTTCCACAAGAAATCAAAGACACCACCAATCATGATACATACATTCGCAACCTGTTTGAACACTACCTTAGTACAGACTACATGCCCCCATAACAAACAACACAAAAAAGACAATAATGGTAACTTATCTCAAACGACAACTAGCCAAAAAACATTCCCTTATGTATGGCACGTTACACCCTCCTTAGGTATTTATAATGCCCATGTTAAACACTGCTTCAGTGAGTCATTTGTTATTGATTATTTTTCATGCGTTTTAATGTTCTTTTGTTGTCAACAGTTGCTTCATAAGTGATGTTGAATGAAAGAATGTATGAGAGGAAATAGAGAAGAAGGGCAGAATGTCAGACGGGCCTGCGTGCCCAATTCTTAACCCTTTGAAAATAAAGACTTATTATTATTATTATTATTATTATGGTATCCCTCTAACTATTATTCAAGAGCGAACTCCATGGAAAGATGACCATAGACTATCACTACAAATCCAGACAAAAGTGAGAAGAATATTTGACAAGGAAGAACAGAACAGTGTACAGCGAAGAACAGCCACTCTCAGCTTCCTTGATAACGAATACCCACAGGACCTCTCGATCCGAGTCTACACAGATAGGTCAGCACAACATTCTGTTCGAAATGGAGGAGCGGGAGTGTACATAGTATACCGAAATAAAACTAGGGACACGGCCATAGTTCCAGCAGGAAAGTACTGCCATAACTATGATGCTTAAATTGAAGGAATCAAGACAGCAACAGAGAAATTACTAAATACCAGTCATAGTACACAACCGGCAGTGATATTAACAGATGAAAATCAGTACTAGAGGCGCTCCTGTCTGGAAAATTGCCAATTCTAAGGACACTACTTTCTGAACTTAGCAGTCAACATAAGGTCACTATACAGAGGATACCATCCCACTGTGGAGTACCCGCAAACGACAGAGCTGATCGATTGGCTAAGGAAGGAGCAAAAGAACAACAGCCTGCTGTGTCCATTTTTTTTTTTTTTTGCATATCCTTTACAGGACACCCCTGTCAACAACAGCATCTCTCAGCTGTATGTTGATTTCTTGGAAAGATTACGCTCAGTAGTTTGTCATTGCTTTCTGAGCGACCGGCTCACATACCCCGTAAGTTACCGATGCGATTCGAACCACTGCTGATTCTAACCGTCACCACGTTACCGACGAGAGTATACGAGATTACGGAGAAAAGTCATAACCTCTAAGCCACGAAGCCGGCGATGTGTCCATTACATACCATCAAAAGAAAAGAATGATCAAATCATTCAGAAGGCCACTAAGACCTACTCAAGACGACTACCACGTTATGGAAAGACCAGAACAGGTCATTTATTCTGCGCCTCAGAACAGGACACAATAGATTACGCAACCGCATGTACATACAATTCAAGATTGGTGACTCATGTGGTTTGGCGTCGCAGACAGCAGAACACATACTCCAGGACTGCCCCCAAACTACAACATATCCAGACAAATATTCTGGCCTAGAGAGACAACAGTGGAAGATAAACTCTATGGACAGCTGAGTAAATTAAGAAAGACTTAGATTCCTACAAGAGACAACATTGCAGTTATAGACATATTTCAAGCGAGCAAAAGAAGAAGAAGAGGAAGAAGAAGAAGAAGAAGAAGAAGAAGAAGAAGAAGAAGAAGAAGAAGAAGAAGAACAAGAAGAACAAGAAGAACAAGAAGAACAAGAAGAAGAAGAAGAATGGTAAGGTTGATGTTGATAATGAAAGACTTGTCAAGTTGCTGTGCTGAGATCTGTGAAGTATGTTATGAATGTTGGCAATCATAAAAGAGTGCCAGCCAGATGAGCGCATCTGCCATATTTGTTACCACAAGACAACGAGCTGAAACATTACCGCCGTAACATCATGGCAGTGTCATAACACAAAACTGTCAAGAATTTTCTCACACTGTCTTCCTCAATCACTCGTGGTTCTATGTAACATGCAACAACTCTTATTCTAACGTTCAAGGACAAGCACTTATGACAGAAGATGTTCTTCATTTGACAGAATGCCGTATTTGCTTGTACTATTATGTTCTTTAGCCGGTCTCTCTGGCCGAGGGGTTACAACACTTTCTCCGTAATCCCGTTTATCACGCAGAGTCTCGTAGCGGGACAAGAGCTGGAGGCGGTTCGATCCCCGTTGGTGACTTGCTGGATAACTGAGCCGGCCGCTCAGAAAGCAATGGCAAACTACTGAGCGTAATCTTGCCACGAAATCAACAGACAGCTGAAATATGCTGCTGTTGACAGCGATGTCGTGTAAAGGATATGCGAATTAAAAAAAAAAAAAATAATGTTCTTTATCTCTGTGATGCACCTTCCATCTGATGTTATCCATGTGTCTAGATATCAGAAGTTCTGCATGTGCCCCAAAATAACGTCATTTAATTTAATTGCATATTTAGGCACAATCTGTTTCTTTGCTTTCTATTTATCAAGCCACGATCTATATTATGTTCGCAAACCATGATCCCTGATATATTGTCTGTAGATCTCATTATATGTTCACACTGGTAATGGGGACAGCTAATCCACAGGCACAGATTAGCTCAGGGTACTAACCTTAGTAGATTGTGTATAGACTACGCTCGAATTCAAAGCGAGCGAACGCAAACTTATTATTTTATCCAAGACCAAAATTAGGAGGGTACTGATCAGAGAGTTGCTTTTTGCAGATGATGCTGCAGTTACGACCCCCTCTGTGGAAGAATTACAAGATCTACTATCTGACTTCTCCAATGCTTGTTCTGAATTTGGTTTAACAATTAGCAAAAAGAAGACACAGATTATGTCGCAAGGTGCACATGTGGTACCATCAATCTTTATTGATGAATCCGAACTAGAGATAGTAGACCATTTTACATATCTAGGATCAGTGGTACATAGCAAATTATACCTAGCTGATTGCCTGCCAAACAAAAAATTGGTCACACCCAAACAGGAATTCAAGGCAGAAAATTTGAAGTAGGTGTTTGTCACAATAATGCTTTTAAAATGGTTAAAATGTTAGCAGATGCATTGTATTACATATCAAATTAAATAGAATTGCACAGGGAACCTGACAGTGTTAATAATTAATTGATAGGTTACAAATATTATGACAATAATGAGAGTTTTAGTAATAACAATTGAAATTAAAGTGTTAAAAATTATGAAAAAAATTCACTTACTAAGTCTTTATTTTATATCCGAAGCCGCTAATCCAGTTAAATTTAGTGAATTATATTACACACACCAGTTGTCTTCAAGAATATCACAAGAACTGCTCCATAACATGAATAAAACGCAATGAAATCATAACATTATGAAGTACATCATTTTAAAAAAAAATGGAAAAGCCATCATATTCTTAGTAAAATTCACTGTAAAATTCACTGTTAGATTTTTTTTCAATATTATCACCGTCTTCTACATAATTATCTGAATACTGCACAAGTTCGTTTTACAATCTATCACAAAGTCGTTTCCATCACAATAACTATAATATAAAACTGTTTAAAACTGTAATTTTATTAAAATATATGAGGTCAAGAACCAGAAGATATGGTCACTTTGAATTTCGAAATATCAACAAACATTCTCCTACAAGTTTACATGAAACCATGCCTGTTCTGTGCACACGGAAGCAGATGAAAGGAAAGGAAATCTTTCGCTTTTGGAGTTTAAATAAGTTAGACACTGAAAAGGTGGACTGGAAAGGAATCACGGATACATTAAACCACTATACATAAGAGGGCTATAAAGTGGCATCTGGGTGTGAAATTTGGGTTACTTGGGCTATAAAGTGGCACCTGGCAGGCAATCAATAAGGAAATCAACATCCGGATTGGTAAGGCAGCAAGAACAATGAAAAGGTTAAGAAAGAAAATCTGGGAAAATAGGAAGCTTACTGCCAAAACAAAAGTCCTTGTCTATGAAGCCTGTGTCCTTAGTACTGTTCTTTATGGCAGTGAAGCCTGTGCAACTTACTCACATCAAGAGAACTGTTTAAACAGCTTTCATAAGCTGTGTCTGCGAAGAATTCTTGATATTAAGTGGCAAGACAAAATCACACATACTGAAGTATTGGAAAGATCAGGATGTGTGACGGTTTATTCCATGCTCAGTCTTCGTAGACTTAGATGGATAGGACATCTTAGGAGGATGGATGATGGTAGAATACCAAAGGACATCTTTTTTGGTGAATTACAGATGGGTAAGAGATCTCAGGGTCGGCCTCTACTACGATACAAAGATGGTTGTAAGCGGGACATCATTGATACAGGTATTGATAATGCACATTGGGAGGAAGACGCCGCTGAACGTGTTACATGGAGAGCAAATATCGGAAATGGAATAAAGACAAAGGAGAAAATTATTGCAGATAAGTCACCCACCGAGCGTGTGAGACGTAAGATGGTGCATGATGGTAGAAATGACCATGTGTTCACATGCAACCACTGTGGCCGAACATTTACAGTGCGAATTCGCCTTGTCAGTCACATTCGCTACCGCCATGGGTAGTAGATATTATGCCTTTTAGCACAAACTATCGTCTGTCAAGACGGCAGGGTGCCAGTGTAATGTGAGTGTGTGTATGTGTATATATATGTATATATATATATATATATATATATATATATATATATATATATATATATATATATATATATATATATATATATATATATCCACATCACATCACACACGCGACTTGACGCGCTATCGAGAGCAAGTCGCCTTATCAGAAGCCGGCCGCGTGTTGGAAAATGGCACGTCGCATGAAACACTCCACTAGACACCCGACGTTCAAAATGAGCAGCGTGGAAGCCGCCAAGACTATCAAGATGGTGAAAGAAGGCAACGTGTCTGCTAGCCGCAGCACAACGCCAGAAACTGAGGAAACATTAAATGAAGCTACCACTTCTACACCAGATGAAGCCGCACCCACAGCTCAACCGACGTCTGAAACTATAACTTTAACTGAAGCCAGCAGTAGCCGTGAAGTTTTCAACAGCACCAAGACGAAACAGCCCAGTTCACCAAAGTTCTCAGCATCGGAGTAAACTACAACTGAGGACTTTACGGGCAAATTGCTGCTAAAACAGACAAGCGTGGGAGAAGCCAAACTATCGGCGCCACCAACAGACAAGATAATCAAGCTGCTAGAAGACGAGCTGTGAAGAAACGTCATCTACTACCTACGCAAGACACCTGATGGAGTAGTGGCCTCCATCAACACAAATCCAAAGACCACAGCGCTTATGCAGAAAATCGCTCAAGGAGAGAAGGCCGACATCAAGCTTCACCGTGGCATCACAATACAAGCAACCCAACACAGCATAATGAAACGATGGGTCATTAAACGAGTCTAGACCCATCTCACCAACGACCAGATCAGGGAGATGCTGACAAGGGAGAACAAGAAACTCAAGATCACCAGTACCGAGAGGATCATCGGAAAGAACAACATCCCCTCCACAGTCGTTATGGTAACATCGGAGGACCGAGTGATCCCTCAATACATCCTAATGGGACAAGAGAGACCAAGTTCCAGAGCACTACATACAGAGAGTGCTGCATTGCTCTAAGTGCCAGAAGTTTTGGCACACCCGTGCCACCTGCAAGAGTGAGGTTGAAGTTTGCAGATACTGCTTTGGATCTCATCCATACAGTCAGTGCCAGCATGCAAAAATCGACCAGATCTTTGGGAGGCCTAACACTTACAGAAAATGCACCAACTGCCTCGGCAATCACGGCGCCAGGTACCTCCGCTGCCCCTGCCACCAAGACAGCAAGGAAGCTATGAAGATCGCCATCAAAACTAATCTACCCTATAAAGAGGCTAGGGTGCAGTACAAGGCCACCAATCGACTCACAAAAAGCGACAAAACGTAACTTGAAGGCTATCTGGAGGACCTGCGATCAAAGTTCAACAGCATGGAGGAAGAAAAAAACAAGACGCAAGAAACACAGATAACAGCGACTCAGCGCATCCAGGACGAAATGGAGCAAGTTCAGCGGAACATTGAGCAGGATGTCGCTCGAATGGCTGCTATAAAGGCTGAAACTTAAAAAAAAAAAAAAACAGCTATTAAGAATACAAGATTTTAAAGAAAGAACAGAAGAGATGCTACATGAAATATTAACACTGCTCAAGACCCAGACAGCCACACCCGAACCAGAAGATCCAAGAACACAGACAGAAAAAGAAGCAGCAGAGAAAGGACGTTATCACTCACTACCAAGATCCGACTGGCGAACACCGAGAAGAAACGAAGGAAACCCACGACGGGGTTATAGGAGGAACACCGGGAGAGACAACAACTGGTAAAACTCCCCTAAGGAAACAGCACCATATGACGGGGTGGGTACCCAATTACTCCAGGCCTCAACAAGTGCGCGACTCTGTCCAGACATTAAAAATCTCATCAAGAAAGTAACGAACGCAATCAACCCATCAAAAGCGGGAAGCTGACAACAAGCAGCTCAAAGTACGAAAGAGAAACTACAAGCTACACCAGAAACAATACTACATAGCCAAGTCGAAAACTCGAAAGCTTAAAGTGAATATACGTACCAAAAATTGGATTTGACACACACACAACACACACACACACACAACACACACACACACACACACACACACATTATATATATATATATATATATATATATATATATATATATATATATATATATATATAGAGAGAGAGAAACACGTTTCATTTTATTGTGACTTAAAAGCTAGCGTTGTACATCACATATTAAAGGGTATCTGTTTTCACTGATTATCTACAGGACTTCTGCTCACGCGTAAGTTCGTCTCTTCCGGGTTATCTTGTGGAGGTGTCCAGTCAAGAGGAGTACAATTTTACCAGAAACCTGCTAGTATCAAATCGAGGTAAGTTAATTATATATATATATATATATATATATATATATATATATATATATATATATATATATATATATATATATATATTATATTACAGATATATATTATATTACAATATTACAGATGGGTAAGAGATCTCAGGGTCGGCCTCTACTACGATACAAAGATGTGTGTAAGCGGGACATGATTGATACAGGCATTGATAATGCACATTGGGAGCAAGTCGCCGCTGAACGTGTTGCATGGAGGGCAAATATCAGAAATGGAATAAAGTCAAAGGAGAAAATTATTGCAGAAAAGTCACACACCAAGCGTTTGAGACGTAAGATGGTGCATGATGGTGGAAATGACCACGTGTTCACATGCACCCACTGTGAACGGACATTTACAGCGCAAATTGGCCTTATCAGTCACACTCGCTACCGCCATAGTTAAAAGTTATTATGCCTTTTTAAAGCACAAACTATCGTCTGTCAAGACGGCAAGGTGCCAATGAATGAATGAATGAATATATATATACACACACACACACATGAAATATATGTTATTTCGTATTAGTTTTCGGAAGTTGTTCACAAGAAACCACGGAAGTCAGGTGATGGATGAAATTCTGCGGGCAGCCGACAGATGATTGTTGGTTATGTTTTCAAGTTCCACGTGGGCAGGCAAAAGATCTCATTATCGAGACAATGGTTGAGGTCACAGGCCAAATTGATCACTACCAGGAAGGACAGCAACGACAAACTAACATCTTTAAAGTTCAATAATTTATCAATAATTCGCCTAATTACATTTCATCACAAAACATAACAAGAGCAATGAAATAAGCAACATGGAATGTTTAGACATTAACATTAACACATACATCTCCCATCTACCCACCCACACTCACACACCCCATCCACCTGGCCAAACACACATTTCCTACCCTCACATACATCCTTTACGCACTCGCACATTCCACAACCATTCACACCTGCCCTCCCAAACCACACACACATCCCTCATCCAAACAAATCTCCCCTTCCAAACAACATCCCACCCATACACACATATTCAGTACCAACTTCCACTTGGTTGACAAACAGTCTCAACATTGGGGCCTCTTCGCCACTTTATTGACACGATCTTGGCAGTTCGTTTGTTTGTTTCTTTTGCGTACATTCCTTAATTTTAATGCCCTGAAATTACGTTTTACGCCGGAAGAATCTTTTTCGTTTGCGATCAGCCTACGAGACACTGATAATATCTAAATTTTGTGGTGAAATTCTTTGCTGTAAGTTGTGGCGATGAACGAACGAACGAAAGAACAAAGGAACGAAGGAATGAACTAACTAACGGACTTTATTTTCAAAGGGTATCAAATTGGGCGCGCAGGCCCGTCTTAACTCTGGCCCTTCCTAACACTCATCTTTCGTTCATCAATAATGCATAATACATTCACTTAGGAAAACAACATTGTCAGATGAATGTTGTAAACATAAACAATGCATATTACCATGTTATGAGATATATCCCAACCATCCACCAAACACCCATCCACCCACACATCCCCCACCCAACCACACACACCTCCAGACAAACATACATGTCTCCACCCATCCACATATCCCACACCTACGCACATCCACCACTGTCACACATCTCCCCAAACACACACATCTCCCACGCAACACGAATCCCCCACCCACCCACAGACGCACCCCTAGGTACACATATATGCACTCGCCCACCCATCACCGACCAACACATCCCCTACCTACACACATCTCCACACCCACACACACACACACATCCTCCACTCATCCCATAACCCATCAACACTCACCCACACACATATTCTCCACCACACACGCACAGACCCCCAACCACCCAGTCAAACACATATCTCCCAAACACACATCCCCACTTACACACACATATCTCCGCAAACCCACACATCACGCACCTACCCACACAAAAACCACCCACATATCCCTCACTTTCATACATCCCCCACCCACACAATCTCCCCCAAATACCCAGACATCCCATGCCCATACACACACACACACACACATACACACACACACATCCCCACCCCCAACCTACACACACTCACCCACCCAGACATCCTCCACCCACCCATCCCCAACCACACATCCCGTAACCACACACCCAACCCATACACTCACATATACATCTCCCCACCCATACACACAATCGCCCACACACAGCCCCACCCACCAACACATCCTTATCCACAAACACATACCTCCCACCCAAACATACCCCCACCACCCACACACATCCCCATCCACACACATCTTCTCAAGCACACACACATTCCCCACCCATATACTCATCTCCCACATATATCCACCCACTCACGTACTCATCCCTCAACCAATCACGACCACACATCACCCACCAACACTTAAACACATACATCTCCCATCTACCCACCCACACTCACACACCCCATCCACCCAGGCAAACACACATCCCCCACCCTTATATACATCCTTTACCCACCCTCACATTCCACAACCATGCACACCTACCCCACCAAACCACATACACCTTCCTCACCCACACAAATCTCACCTCCCACACAACACCCCACCCATATACACATAACATACCTTCACAAACACATCCCCCACACGCATCCCCATATGCATCCCCACCCACACATCCCTCACCCACACACACAGCTTCAGAGAGAGATATGCATCACCACCCACACATCCCTCACCCAAACACACAGCTTTCCTCCCATCCACACATCCCCCACCTACAAACACACTCACTAACCACACATACATCCTCCGCCCACCCACAATCACCCCACCCCACACACACCCACCCACACAGACATATTCCCAACCCACACACACACATCCCTACACCAATCCTCCACATCCATCACACAACCATCCCCAACCCGCACACATCTCACACGCACCCATTCATCCACAGTCCCTCACCCAGTCACCCACATACACATTCCCCACCCACACAACCCCATACCCACCAACACCCCAACACTTCCAACCATCACCGAAACATCCCTCACCCACACACACACACACACACACACACACACACACACACACACACACACACACTCACACACACCCACCGACTACACAGCCCTTCATCCACCCACAAATCACCCATTCACCCACACACAACCGCTCCATACATACATCCCACACACACACATCACCCCCCACACACACACACACACACACACACACACACACATGCCTCATACACACCCACACTCCCTCTCATACACTGCATGTATGTGAGTCTCTGTGGCGAAGTGGTCAAGCCGTTTGACTCGTGCTCCAAAGGTTGTGGGTTCGATTCCGGGCCGCACCCTTTGGTTTACGAGTTAAATGTTCGGAGACTCCCGTGGGTCGTCGCTAAAAGCTATGGAGCTCTTGCTTTGTGCGACGCTTTCCGTTCTGCGGAAAGAGACCTAGCCATATGGGATAAAACCCGGTGCAATGACGTCGACTCTGTCGACTTTTAAGTGACTTTTTTAAGCATGTATGTACACATACACACACAAACATATACGTATACATACACGAACACACACACAAACACATACACACGCACATACACACAAATACACACGCACATGCATATAAACACACATGTACACACATAAACACACGTATAGACACACACAAGCACACACGCATACACACATGTACACACATATACACCCATACACACATACAGACATGCACCCACACATACATCAACACATATAAACACACACACGCATAGAAACACATGCATACACCCGTCCATCCACACACATGCACGCTGCCACATATAATCACTAAAACTAATATGAATAAACTCCCACACTTTTCACACGCACACACTGTCAACTATTGTGAGCATCCTTAAAATAACATTCAAATTTGGGGAAAAAATTGGAAAACATGGGATGTATGGAAAATGGTGCTGAAAATATGTTATACATTGTGTAACATAAAAAAAAAAAATATATAGTGGTGTAATTCAGTAAGATAATTCCTGGAATTGACATAAATATGATGAAATAAGCAGTGCATGTTAAATTCAATTGGCAGTAAAAATGCTAATATGAAAGATGAGGTTACAGAAAAACAAAATATAGCATAATGACATGCTTGCGCTCAGCTCTCGCTCTCTCCCTCTCTCTAATTATTTTTCTTTCACGCAGACTGACACACTAACTCTCTCATGGTCTCATTCTCTAACTCTCTCTCTCTCTCTCTCTCTCTCTCTCTCTCTCTCTCTTATACGCACTTACTCTCACCCTCGCCATCTCTTACACACAAACATACTCACATATTCACTCTCAATCACTCTCCCACATACACTCAATCTCTCTCTCTCTCTGTCTTTCTCTCTCTCTCTCCCTCTCCCTCACAGTCACACATTCACTCTCTAAACCACACTAAGTCACACTCTTACTCGCACACACAGACAAGCAAACAGGCAGACACACTCACTCACTCTCACTCATTCACTTTCTCATGCACTCTCTCACTCATCACTCTTTCCCTCTTGCACTCTCACTCGCTCTAACACTTACGCAATCAAGCACATACACACTTGCCACGAATATAAACTTGATGTTCGATCGATTACAAACAAGACCCAACATTAGTCTGCAAAAACAACCAACCCTTTGATGTTGTATAGACGGAGGAACAAAAATACGTCGTTAAAATTGTCTGCACATGATCGGCATTTCTAACTGAGAAACAAAATACGTCGCGTCAAAATGTCTACACACAGTCGGCGAATCTTTATGATGTGGGTTGTTCGAGAAACGAATAACAACGCCAAACGTCTGCCAAGGCGGTAGTAGCCTTTGAAGTGCTAGACGGAAAGTCTAGCCAGACGCGAAATGGATTCTGTGATGTGGGGAATTCTCGGCTTCACAAACAGACTGAACTATTGTGTACGAGACAAAGAATTTCCCCAAATGAAAGCAAATTTGACGGCGGATTGACTCCAGTTAGTCTAGAATAGGAGGAGGAATCCAGATTCTGACGGATCTGCGTCAAGACTTTTTGGTGACGTCACTCCAGCCCGATATAAAAAGCGGTGCGGTAAACAAGTGGAGTGAGTCGACTAAGATTTCTGAAGTTTGGAAAGATCGGTGCAGTTTTCCGAGTTGTGTTCAATGAAAGAAACTATGGTGTCAAATTGTTGATATTATCGGCGGACATAGATCCAGTCTGTGATTGCCTAGTTTCAAATAGCAACCGGAATAGGGATATGGTTGGCTATTAATCATACGATTAGGAATAGAGTACAGTACTGTGCGGTGATATGATGTATTATAAGTGTGGTGATATAATGTATTATTATTAGTGATAGAATGTTCTATAAGTGCGGTGCTAGAAAGTATCATAGGAGCGTCGGCACTAGTATCCTATTGTGTGGCTTCAACTAGCTTGTGTGATATATCATTTTACTCAGGGAGTTGAGGATAATGTAGTGGGATAATAATTAGGGAGATTGAGGATGTTTGGGAGGGAGGAGAGGAATGTGAAATGGTAGGCTCTTCCAGTAGGGCATCTGCTGGGTTTCTACCCGTTCCTTTATTCTTTCCTGGTGTTGCCATGTCTCAAATCATGTGATGAGTTATTTGGCCGTATGACAGAGATCGGATCTCTGTTATAGATCTGAGTGCTGCTATTGGCCTACACTCACCTAATTCCGGCCAGGATTGAGTTGCCCTCACCATAGTATTCTCTATTCTACAGGTTCCATTTACAGGTCCATGTATGTGTGCTATGATATTCAACAGTGAAGTTAGAACACATCTTAGAAGATGATGGCTCAGAATTTGAAGACAGAAGTTGCTGAGAGGCCGCTGCATTGGGCGTATACCCAAGTTGGTTGCGGGAACCTGGCTTCTGCTGAGCAGGACATGCTGATGAGATTTGTGTTTAGCATGTGATAGTTGTATCACTGAACAGTCAGAACATTGTATATATATACACTACTGATACCAGGAACATTCATAAGAATTTATAGAAATACCTAGAACATTCAGATTGTGGTGTTAATATGGGGAATCTTTAAAACCAGTGACACTAGATCCATTAAGATTTCCCCAGTAACAGTGACAATAGTGTTATAATTCTCTGATTAACAATCAGTTAAATAACAGAGGAGTTTCATAGTGTGAATAAGATCGAAGACTCTCATTCGACAGTGTTTGTCATGGGTGTCCAAGCATCCTAGTGGTTCAAGAGACTACGGAGGAAATCTTCACGTGACCGGAGAAGCACCAGCTCGGTGAGGTTGTTTGTCTGGAATACCTGGTGCTGGTGTGTTCTCAGCACAGTGATGAGAATGACTATACTCCTGAACACGGATCTGAGTCTATATACTATTTAGAATATACGTCACACATTATACACTTTATACACACACACACTTCTCCTACATATACTCTTTGCTTTAATAAATTTCTTGTTTTTATTTGTTGAAGCTAGAGTTGTCAAGTATGTTATGTTGGGGAAGAATGAGAGGGGGCATGATCCAGGGGTGAGTAAGAGTGAGAAGAAGGTGTCTTCAGATTAAGGGAGTGTTGTGGACGGAGTCTGCTGGATATCTCCAGGATAGTGATATTGAATTAAAACAAATGTGGGTGTTGATTCCCCTCACTCTAGGGACGACACTAAAGTGGTAAAGAAGAACAAATAACTACCACGACATTCATTCTTTTTACACACGAAATTTATTGGGGGATCATAAAAGTGATCTTTGGACAGCGGGATCTTTTGTACAAGGGATCTTTAGACAACGGGATCTTTCATAAGGGGGTCTTTTAACAAGGGATCTTTTGACACGGGATCTTTAGTTAGAGGATGGAGATATCCTATTAGTGAGAATCCAGCTAGAGTGAATGTGGATAGGGGTTAAGACTTATCTTACCTGTTCACACTTCACACGTCTGCATAAGTCTGTGGTCCTGATTCTACTCTTGTAACTGAGTGATTGTGTTGTGTTGTGTGGTGTGTTATAAAATATATAGATTAATTATATTTGGTCATTATCTATATATTTGTTTAGAGATAATCTATACTCTATTTGCTGTGTTACCTCTCTGAAAAATGGCCACTCGTAAACTAACTACGGCAGAACTAAGGGCAAGGGGGGAAGAAATGGGATTGTCGGGTTCTGCATTTACAGATTACGTACAGGAGGTGGAGAGGGAGTATCGTCAAGCAGAAAGGGAAGATCGAAAGGCCGAGTTGGAATTGAGAAGGATGGAGTTAGAACAAACTGCTTAGAAATTGGAAGCAGAACAAGCTGCTAAGAAATTGGAAGCAGAGCAAGCCATAAGAAGGCTGGAAATTAAAGCTGAGCAGGCATCTAAAAAACTGGAATCAGAGCAAGCTGCTAAGAAACTTGAGGTTGAGCAAGCTGCTAAGCAACGGGAAGCTGAACAAGAAGCTCAGAAAAGGGAGCACGAGTACCGAATGCGGAAACTCGAGCTTAAGAGGCAATCTAGTTAGGAAACTGAGGGAGCAGTGGGAGGTTCCTCTCTCACTGGCTCAACACCAGAAGGTGGACATAGCTACCATGCTATGAAGTTCCCTCTAGCGATCTACGAAGAGGACAAGGAGAAGATTGACCAGTACCTTCAACGCTTCGAGGCTATGTCGGTTGCAATGGGTCTGGAGCGTGATAAATGGAATCTCAAGCTATCCCGGGGATTACGCGGGACCGGTTACGAGGTTTATTCTTGCCTGCCACCAGGACATGAGAACAATTATGACGAGTTGAGGACGGCTCTGCTGAAACGATTCGAAGTTACGTCACATACCTACCGTACAAAATTTCATTTCAAGGAGCGAAACAAGAACCGGGGGAGTTGTTCGCCGCCTCTAGTCTGCGTCTGAAAGCCTATCTCCATAAGTGGATGGATTTGGCTGGGTTCGCGCATGACTATGAGAGTCTGGAAGAACTCATGGTAGTCGACCAGATGCGGAAGCAAAATTCGAAACCTCTCAGGACATTCTTGGGAGAACAAGTGGCGCAACGAATTGACATGGTGACGACATTGGCAGAACGATTCGTCGAGGTCCATGGGGAGGCAGCAGAAAACCTTTCTACCAACACCAAAAGTCAGGAAAAACATAACATAAAGAAAGCCAAGAGCACAGGAACTCAGAAGATGGAACCATATGTCAAAACTTCAGAGGGGAGTTTGGAGAAGACGAAGGGGGTAAGCAAGAGCAATTTGAGCTCTACACAAAAACGACCATGGTCGGAGAAGTGGTGTTCGATTTGTAAGTCACCTTCTCACAATACGAAGAAATGCAAATCGAAGGCTAAGAACCCTCACTTCGCGGCATGTCAAGTGACTTCGAAGCAGGGGGACACTGACAATGCTAAGGTCGACAAGGAATCTCGCCACCAGGAGAGCTCAATAAAGTCCGGCACTAGAAAATCTAGGACAGGGAAATGGTGCAAACACTACAAGTCGAATACGCACAATGCTATTGACTGCAGGGGAAAGTAAGCAGACTCACATTTCGTCGTGTGCCCAGTGGAACCTAAGGTGGAGCCCACCGAACAGGTCGAGGCCGAGGCAGAGACTCCAGACCAGGAAAAACCATCTGTAGTGGAATTAGTAGAAGTTAACGGTCGTCAAGTGGAGTGTTTGTACGACACAGGACTGGACGGGGAAGCCGTGATTAATAAATCCATTAAGATTTCCCCGGTAACAGTGACAATAGTGTTAGAATTCTCTGATTAACAATCAGTTAAATAACAGAGGAAATTCATAGTGTGAATAAGATCGAAGACTCTCATTAGACAGTGTTTGTCATGGGTGTCCAAGCATCCTAGTGGTTCAAGAGACTACGGAGGAAGTCTTCACGTGACCGGAGAAGCATCAGCTCGGTGAGGTTGTTTGTCTGGAATACCTGGTGCTGGTGTGTTCTCAGCACAATGATGAGAATGACTATACTCCTGAACACGGATCTGAGTCTATATACTATTTAGAATATACGTCACACATTCTACACTTTATACACACACACACACTTCTCCTACATATACTCTTTGCTTTAATAAATTTCTTGTTTTTATTTGTTGAAGCTAGAGTTGTCAAGTATGTTATGTTGGGGAAGAATGAGAGGGGGCATGATCCAGGGGTGAGTAAGAGTGAGAAGAAGGTGTCTTCAGATTAAGGGAGTGTTGTGGACGGAGTCTGCTGGATATCTCCAGGATAGTGATATTGAATTAAAACAAATGTGGGTGTTGATTCCCCTCACTCTAGGGACGACACTAAAGTGGTAAAGAAGAACAAATAACTACCACGACATTCATTCTTTTTACACACGAAATTTATTGGGGGATCATAAACGTGATCTTTGGACAGCGGGATCTTTCGTACAAGGGATCTTTAGACAACGGGATCTTTCATAAGGGGGTCTTTTAACAAGGGATCTTTTGACACGGGATCTTTAGTTAGAGGATGGAGATATCCTATTAGTGAGAATCCAGCTAGAGTGAATGTGGATAGGGGTTAAGACTTATCTTACCTGTTCACACTTCACACGTCTGCATAAGTCTGTGGTCCTGATTCTACTCTTGTAACTGAGTGATTGTGTTGTGTTGTGTGGTGTGTTATGAAATATATAGATTAATTATATTTGGTCATTATCTATATATTTGTTTAGAGATAATCTATACTCTATTTGCTGTGTTACCTCTCTGAAAAATGGCCACTCGTAAACTAACTACGGCAGAACTAAGGGCAAGGGGGGAAGAAATGGGATTGTCGGGTTCTGCATTTACAGATTACGTACAGGAGGTGGAGAGGGAGTATCGTCAAGCAGAAAGGGAAGATCGAAAGGCCGAGTTGGAATTGAGAAGGATGGAGTTAGAACAAACTGCTTAGAAATTGGAAGCAGAACAAGCTGCTAAGAAATTGGAAGCAGAGCAAGCCATAAGAAGGCTGGAAATTAAAGCTGAGCAGGCATCTAAAAAACTGGAATCAGAGCAAGCTGCTAAGAAACTTGAGGTTGAGCAAGCTGCTAAGCAACGGGAAGCTGAACAAGAAGCTCAGAAAAGGGAGCACGAGTACCGAATGCGGAAACTCGAGCTTAAGAGGCAATCTAGTTAGGAAACTGAGGGAGCAGTGGGAGGTTCCTCTCTCACTGGCTCAACACCAGAAGGTGGACATAGCTACCATGCTATGAAGTTCCCTCTAGCGATCTACGAAGAGGACAAGGAGAAGATTGACCAGTACCTTCAACGCTTCGAGGCTATGTCGGTTGCAATGGGTCTGGAGCGTGATAAATGGAATCTCAAGCTATCCCGGGGATTACGCGGGACCGGTTACGAGGTTTATTCTCGCCTGCCACCAGGACATGAGAACAATTATGACGAGTTGAGGACGGCTCTGCTGAAACGATTCGAAGTTACGTCACATACCTACCGTACAAAATTTCATTTCAAGGAGCGAAACAAGAACCGGGGGAGTTGTTCGCCGCCTCTAGTCTGCGTCTGAAAGCCTATCTCCATAAGTGGATGGATTTGGCTGGGTTCGCGCATGACTATGAGAGTCTGGAAGAACTCATGGTAGTCGACCAGATGCGGAAGCAAAATTCGAAACCTCTCAGGACATTCTTGGGAGAACAAGTGGCGCAACGGATTGACATGGTGACGACATTGGCAGAACGATTCGTCGAGGTCCATGGGGAGGCAGCAGAAAACCTTTCTACCAACACCAAAAGTCAGGAAAAACATAACATAAAGAAAGCCAAGAGCACAGGAACTCAGAAGATGGAACCATATGTCAAAACTTCAGAGGGGAGTTTGGAGAAGACGAAGGGGGTAAGCAAGAGCAATTTGAGCTCTACACAAAAACGACCATGGTCGGAGAAGTGGTGTTCGATTTGTAAGTCACCTTCTCACAATACGAAGAAATGCAAATCGAAGGCTAAGAACCCTCACTTCGCGGCATGTCAAGTGACTTCGAAGCAGGGGGACACTGACAATGCTAAGGTCGACAAGGAATCTCGCCACCAGGAGAGCTCAATAAAGTCCGGCACTAGAAAATCTAGGACAGGGAAATGGTGCAAACACTACAAGTCGAATACGCACAATGCTATTGACTGCAGGGGAAAGTAAGCAGACTCACATTTCGTCGTGTGCCCAGTGGAACCTAAGGTGGAGCCCACCGAACAGGTCGAGGCCGAGGCAGAGACTCCAGACCAGGAAAAACCATCTGTAGTGGAATTAGTAGAAGTTAACGGTCGTCAAGTGGAGTGTTTGTACGACACAGGACTGGACGGGGAAGCCGTGATTAATAAATCCATTAAGATTTCCCCGGTAACAGTGACAATAGTGTTAGAATTCTCTGATTAACAATCAGTTAAATAACAGAGGAAATTCATAGTGTGAATAAGATCGAAGACTCTCATTAGACAGTGTTTGTCATGGGTGTCCAAGCATCCTAGTGGTTCAAGAGACTACGGAGGAAGTCTTCAAGTGACCGGAGAAGCATCAGCTCGGTGAGGTTGTTTGTCTGGAATACCTGGTGCTGGTGTGTTCTCAGCACAATGATGAGAATGACTATACTCCTGAACACGGATCTGAGTCTATATACTATTTAGAATATACGTCACACATTCTACACTTTATACACACACACACACTTCTCCTACATATACTCTTTGCTTTAATAAATTTCTTGTTTTTATTTGTTGAAGCTAGAGTTGTCAAGTATGTTATGTTGGGGAAGAATGAGAGGGGGCATGATCCAGGGGTGAGTAAGAGTGAGAAGAAGGTGTCTTCAGATTAAGGGAGTGTTGTGGACGGAGTCTGCTGGATATCTCCAGGATAGTGATATTGAATTAAAACAAATGTGGGTGTTGATTCCCCTCACTCTAGGGACGACACTAAAGTGGTAAAGAAGAACAAATAACTACCACGACATTCATTCTTTTTACACACGAAATTTATTGGGGGATCATAAACGTGATCTTTGGACAGCGGGATCTTTCGTACAAGGGATCTTTAGACAACGGGATCTTTCATAAGGGGGTCTTTTAACAAGGGATCTTTTGACACGGGATCTTTAGTTAGAGGATGGAGATATCCTATTAGTGAGAATCCAGCTAGAGTGAATGTGGATAGGGGTTAAGACTTATCTTACCTGTTCACACTTCACACGTCTGCATAAGTCTGTGGTCCTGATTCTACTCTTGTAACTGAGTGATTGTGTTGTGTTGTGTGGTGTGTTATGAAATATATAGATTAATTATATTTGGTCATTATCTATATATTTGTTTAGAGATAATCTATACTCTATTTGCTGTGTTACCTCTCTGAAAAATGGCCACTCGTAAACTAACTACGGCAGAACTAAGGGCAAGGGGGGAAGAAATGGGATTGTCGGGTTCTGCATTTACAGATTACGTACAGGAGGTGGAGAGGGAGTATCGTCAAGCAGAAAGGGAAGATCGAAAGGCCGAGTTGGAATTGAGAAGGATGGAGTTAGAACAAACTGCTTAGAAATTGGAAGCAGAACAAGCTGCTAAGAAATTGGAAGCAGAGCAAGCCATAAGAAGGCTGGAAATTAAAGCTGAGCAGGCATCTAAAAAACTGGAATCAGAGCAAGCTGCTAAGAAACTTGAGGTTGAGCAAGCTGCTAAGCAACGGGAAGCTGAACAAGAAGCTCAGAAAAGGGAGCACGAGTACCGAATGCGGAAACTCGAGCTTAAGAGGCAATCTAGTTAGGAAACTGAGGGAGCAGTGGGAGGTTCCTCTCTCACTGGCTCAACACCAGAAGGTGGACATAGCTACCATGCTATGAAGTTCCCTCTAGCGATCTACGAAGAGGACAAGGAGAAGATTGACCAGTACCTTCAACGCTTCGAGGCTATGTCGGTTGCAATGGGTCTGGAGCGTGATAAATGGAATCTCAAGCTATCCCGGGGATTACGCGGGACCGGTTACGAGGTTTATTCTCGCCTGCCACCAGGACATGAGAACAATTATGACGAGTTGAGGACGGCTCTGCTGAAACGATTCGAAGTTACGTCACATACCTACCGTACAAAATTTCATTTCAAGGAGCGAAACAAGAACCGGGGGAGTTGTTCGCCGCCTCTAGTCTGCGTCTGAAAGCCTATCTCCATAAGTGGATGGATTTGGCTGGGTTCGCGCATGACTATGAGAGTCTGGAAGAACTCATGGTAGTCGACCAGATGCGGCAGCAAATGTAGAAACCTCTCAGGACATTCTTGGGAGAACAAGGGGCGGAACGAATCGACATGGTGACGAAAATGGCAGAACGGTTCGTCGAGGTCCATGGCGATTTGGCTAGGTTTGCGCATGACTATGAGAGTCTGGAAGAACTCATGGTAGTCGACCAGATGCGGAAGCAAAATTCGAAACCTCTCAGGACATTCTTGGGAGAACAAGGGGCGCAACGAATTGACATGGTGACGACATTGGCAGAACGATTAGTCGAGGTCCATGGGGAGGCAGCAGAAAACCTTTCTACCAACACCAAAAGTCAGGAAAAACATAACATAAAGAAAGCCAAGAGCACAGGAACTCAGAAGATGGAACCATATGTCAAAACTTCAGAGGGGAGTTTGGAGAAGACGAAGGGGGTAAGCAAGAGCAATTTGAGCTCTACACAAAAACGACCATGGTCGGAGAAGTGGTGTTCGATTTGTAAGTCACCTTCTCACAATACGAAGGAATGCAAATCGAAGGCTAAGAACCCTCACTTCGCGGCATGTCAAGTGACTTCGAAGCAGGGGGACACTGACAATGCTAAGGTCGACAAGGAATCTCGCCACCAGGAGAGCTCAATAAAGTCCGGCACTAGAAAATCTAGGACAGGGAAATGGTGCAAACACTACAAGTCGAATACGCACAATGCTATTGACTGCAGGGGAAAGTAAGCAGACTCACATTTCGTCGTGTGCCCAGTGGAACCTAAGGTGGAGCCCACCGAACAGGTCGAGGCCGAGGCAGAGACTCCAGACCAGGAAAAACCATCTGTAGTGGAATTAGTAGAAGTTAACGGTCGTCAAGTGGAGTGTTTGTACGACACAGGACTGGACGGGGAAGCCGTGATTAATAAATCCATTAAGATTTCCCCGGTAACAGTGACAATAGTGTTAGAATTCTCTGATTAACAATCAGTTAAATAACAGAGGAAATTCATAGTGTGAATAAGATCGAAGACTCTCATTAGACAGTGTTTGTCATGGGTGTCCAAGCATCCTAGTGGTTCAAGAGACTACGGAGGAAGTCTTCACGTGACCGGAGAAGCATCAGCTCGGTGAGGTTGTTTGTCTGGAATACCTGGTGCTGGTGTGTTCTCAGCACAATGATGAGAATGACTATACTCCTGAACACGGATCTGAGTCTATATACTATTTAGAATATACGTCACACATTCTACACTTTATACACACACACACACTTCTCCTACATATACTCTTTGCTTTAATAAATTTCTTGGTTTTATTTGTTGAAGCTAGAGTTGTCAAGTATGTTATGTTGGGGAAGAATGAGAGGGGGCATGATCCAGGGGTGAGTAAGAGTGAGAAGAAGGTGTCTTCAGATTGAGGGAGTGTTGTGGACGGAGTCTGCTGGATATCTCCAGGATAGTGATATTGAATTAAAACAAATGTGGGTGTTGATTCCCCTCACTCCAGGGACGACACTAAAGTGGTAAAGAAGGACAAATAACTACTACGACATTCATTCTTTTTACACACGACAATACTTACCCAAAAATTATCTCTCTCACTCACTCACTCACGCTCCCTTACTCATTCACTCACTCATCGACTCTCTAACTCACACTAATTCATTCACTTTCTTACTCTACCACACAGACAGGCAGACACACAACACAACATCTCTCTCACATTCACTCATTCTCTCACTCAATCTCTCACACATACATGCACACACATTCACTCACGTTTACACTCACTCAGGCACACACGCATGCATACTCTCTCTCTCTCCCTCTCTCTCTCCCTCATGCTCACTCTCTCACTCACACCCTTTCTCACTCACTCTCTCACCCACTCTCTCACTAACACACACAGTGAAGAATGATAGTTAAAAGAAATGGTACAAGTAGGTGACTTATGGAGGCATATAGTCGGTATGGAGTAAGTATTGAAAGAGTTTTCGGTTGAATATGTAGGGACTCATTGGAGTTTTCAGATCTGGTGGAGGGCTGTTCCACAAGTGAGCACCAGAATACGTGAAACATGTTTTGTATAAGTCCAATCTAGGCTTCAGAATCTGTAATAAATTGAAGCGTTTACTGTTCATTGCTTTAGATTGAATTAACGGTAGAAGATACTCTTGGGTATTTTTAGATATAATTTTATTCACTAATTTGACTTTGTTAAATATGAAGCTCTTTCGAAGTGGTAGAAGTCTTAGATGGCTGCATAATTTATTACTTTCAACGTGCTTTATGCCCGAAACTAGACGTATAGCGCGGTTTTAAAGCGAACACAGTCGTTTCATATTAGATTTAGGGGAACATCCCAAAATGTGGAACAATAATCGAGATGTTTTTTTTTTTTTTTTTTTAGATAAAAATAATATTTTTCGTGTGCTTTCATCCAAGACGTGCTGAATTTTAGCAAGTTGGAAAACTTTGTTTGCTATTCTCTTGGTAAGGACTTGAACATGAGATCTCCAGTTTAAATTTATGTCAATTAAAAGACCTACTGTTTTATGTTCATTAACATTAACTATAGGTAATCTGTCCACGTGGAGCTCGAACGGTGCCCCAGTTATGGCTAGGGTCTGTAGTTTTTGTCTGGTCGTTATTAGCATGGATTTGGTTTTGTCGATGTTAAGTAACATGCAATTTTCATTGCTCTATCTACTAAGGTTGTCAAGTTCGTTTTGTAAAGAGCTCTCTAAGTCACTAAGGCTCTCATGACTAGTGTAAATAGTGCAGTCGTCCGCAAATAGGTCACACGAAGTATTGAGATATAAAGGAAGATCGTTAATATAAACTACAAAAAGCAGCGGACCTAGTATTGAGCCCTGAAGCACACCAATATTAAGTTGTGTGGGTCTTGATAGACAGTTATTGAAGGGCAATACTTGTTGTCTGTCGGATAAAAATGACGTAATTAGGTTCACCATATTGGTGCTAGGGTACATTTGTTTTAAATTTCTAATTAACATATCCTGATCTACCATATCGAAGGTTTTTATAAAGTCTACAAATACTGCTCCACAAATGTTACCATCGTTGATACAAAGATGCCAGTTATCGGTCATTTTTGTAAGGGCTTTATGGAAAGAATATTTAGGTCGAATCCCAGATTGACTGTTATTTATTAGATCGTTGTTAATTAAATGTTGTAATGGTATTTTATGGATGTGTTTTTCTGATGGCTTTGATAGCGACGATAGTAAGGAAATAGGTCTATAATTAACCAAGACGCTATTATCAGTTGAGCCATTTTTAAGTAAAGTATAAACTTTAGCAACTTTAAAGGCAGATGGAAAGTAGTTTTTGGACAGGCACTAGTTATATATGAACGTTAAGGACTCACTAATAATTGGTGCAGCACACCAAATAATTATATTACTGATACCATCTAGGCCTTCTGAATTTTCACTTCGAGATTTGAGAGATATGTGTATACTTCTGCAACAGACATCAAGGGAATCTCAGAAGGAATATTTCTAGAGCACTTCCCTTCACAGAATGATGACAGTGAACTTAAATTACATGCTGAGTCTGGTATTGAGGACTTTAGATTCTCTATTTCTGATTGAAAGAAGCAATTGAAATTCTCGCATGTAATAGTGTTTGGTATTGCTGACTCTGAAACGTATTTCTTGTTGGTTAGCGAGTGAATAGCCTTCCATATATTTGTGTTATTTTATTTATCTACACATTTTTGAAATGATCTTTCTTTATCCTACGAATTTCATATTTAACTGTATTTCTAAGTCTGCGGTAATTGATAAAATCTTTAATTTTGTGTGCTGTATCTCGTTCTCTAATGACTTCGACAACTTCCCTAGTGACCCGTTAGGATTTATGTTGATTATTGACTCCAACTTCTTTGACTGGCACATGTTTATCAAATACATTGTAGACTGTCTTTGTCCAGTAAGCTAGTGCATCATCCGGATCAATCAATCAATCATGTGCCATGCCGGTAAGCGTGGGCGGTCATGACTCGCCATTTCACTCGATCACTAGAGTCGTGGATCAGCTCAGTGTTCCTGTCTCGTCCATGCCATGTGGCCAAGCCATCCAGGTATTTTCTTCTCTGTGTTAATCTTTGTCTGTTCCCTTCTATCTTGCCAGTTGTCACTAAGTTCTCCAATCCATTTCTTCTCATAACATGTCCAAAAAATTCCGGATCAGGAAGTTGGTAAACATGTTCAAGTGTTGCATTTTTTAAGTCGTATAAACATAAATTTTGGTTGAGAGCTTTAAAATATCTAAATTTAATGCTTAAATGCTTATTTTTAGGAGGTTTGAACCCAATCTTCGACCATGTACAACATATTTGGTAATGGTCATTAACTGCAGTAACAGGATTGAGCATTCGATAATATTAACTGGACAAGTAACATATTTTCCGGTTTCCGGTTCTAGGTCAAGATGGCGAGACGTGTTTCTTTCTAGCTCGGCTTAAAACGGTTGATCGGCGGTCCGACAAACCACCATCGTAAAACTTCCCGTTGGCTCAGAGAAGAACAAGCAGGCTTCAGACCAAAACGGTCATGCATAGACCACATTTTCACCCTCAGAATAATCATTGAAGACTCCGTAGAATTCCAGTCGAAATTAATCACCAACTTTGTCGACTTTCAAAAAGCCTTCGACAGTATCCACCGTCCTTCACTTTGGAATCTACTTAACATCTATGGTTTTCCTACCAAATATACCAACATCATAAAATCTTTCTACAAAGAAACACGTTGCTGCGTAAGAACAGAAACAGGCAACTCTGACTGGTTCTCAGTCGAAACAGGAGAGAAACAGGGTTGTGTCTTATCACCGATGCTTTTTGAAATAGCTATCGATTGGGTCATGCGCAAATGCACAAACAACACAAATATGGGTATCCATTGGGTTGACAAAATTCTAGAAGATCTGGACTTTGCCGACGACATAGTGCTTTTGAGTTCAACACACCCGGATGCCCAAGAGAAAATAAACCACCTCCAAAATGTTTCAGGGCAAATTGGTCTCCAAATTAACACCACAAAAACAAAGACTATTGATCTTACCAACAGTTCAGATGACACCATATTGAACAGCTACGTTCTTGAAAAAGTCAACATCTTTACATACCTAGGAAGCAAAATGACATCTACAGGGGACTCAACACCAGAAATATCATGCCTGGCTTGGAGGTACAGACTTGAATACTCCAGCAATTTGGATGTGGGTAACAAGCAGTACTCACATTCGTTGGTTCCCATTTTGAGCACGTGGAAAACCTAGTGGAGGTATGGGTTCCACTTATGAAATATATGTAACAAGAAACTGAAAGAAGATGATCATGTGTGTGTCTGTCTGTATATACACAGAAAGTTATGTGTATACTAATTAGGGACGTTGAAATCAACTCCATCCTCCTTGGCTGTTTGTAATTTCTTGGCAATTTTTATATTCAGTAGTTCGCCATTGATTTCCGAGCGCCCGGCATGCAGACCATTGTATAAGGACCAACTTATTTTCGGTTATATTCTTATATGTACAGTTGGCAAAACAGCATCATACTATTATAATCAATAGTTATTTGAAACACCTGGTATCAACAAGATCCAAGGAGATAACGTACGCGGAGCAGTCCTGACACTAGGATCAGAAATCAGATTTATTACATCCCTTTCAACAGAATATTTCGAAATACCTTACAAGTAGCAACACCTATGAGAAATGCGGGCTGATATTTTTTTTTAATATGCATATCCTTTCCATGATGAAGCAGCATTTTGGCTGATTGTAATTTCTTGGCAAGTGTACGTTCAGTAGTTTGTCACTGCTTTCTGAACGATCGAAACTCATACCAGCGTATGAAAACCAACGCAAGGCAGTCTGCTGCCACATCGCCAGCAGCCATGTTTCGAACGCGGTATGCAGAATTACGAACTGCATCCGTAACCCATTTTGCCATAGTTCCGGTGCAGACTGATGCAATAGGAATATATTGTTTGCCAGCAATATATGTCAAACAGGTGCAAAATACACCAATAAACACAACGCGATCTATGTGCACTGAAGAGTGATGCGATAACAAATGAAGTCAACGTAGAAGTAAACAACACATTTCTGACCTAGAAATTATATTTCAAGATGCCAGGTACAGAGGAGAAATATTAAAGAACTCAGTCAGCCAGGTTACAGAAACATCTATCCCACAAATGAAGATTATGGGAATCATTGAAAATAATAATAATAATAATAATAATAATACAAATAATAATAATTCGAAAAAGACGAAAATGAAAAGAGGGAGTAAGAGGAGGATGTAAAGAAGAAGAAAAATAAGAAGAAGAGGAGGAAGAAGGGAAACGAAGAAGGACAATGAAGTAGAAGACGACGACGATTTCAACGACGACAAGGATGGCGATGAAGAAGAAGAAGAAGACGTGACATAGTAGCATCGGTAGTAGTAGTAGTAATAGTAGTAGTAGTAGTAGTAGTAGTAGTAGTAGTAGTAGTAGTAGTAGTAGTAGTAGTAGTGGTAGTAGTGGTAGTGGTAGTAGTGGTAGTGGTGGTAGTAGTAGTAGTAGTAGTAGTAGTAGTAGTAGTAGTAGTAGTAGTAGTAGTAGTAGTAGTAGTAGTAGTAGTAGTAGTAGTAGTAGTAGTAGTAGTAGTAGTAGTAGTAGTAGATGCAGGCACCAGCGTTTTAGTGTAGGTATTCATAAAAGTATAAATCTTTAAGCTAGTTGATTATAGATTACAGAATGGCATTTTGGTTGTTGGATTGTTTGCTTTGCTGATTTATTTATTGATTTCTTGAAGCCGGACATTGCCTGGAGATGGAGAAATCTTTAAGCTACCAATGGACTGATGATTCGTGTATCAACAACAGACTGTTTGTCTGTGAATCACGTAGGGCACAGTGAAATCTAATATCATTGACGGCAGAGGTAGGTGTGATTACAATATTAGTCAATATAGTAGTAGTAGTAGTAGTAGTAGTAGTAGTAGTAGTAGTAGTAGTAGTAGTAGTAGTAGTAGTAGTAGTAGCAGCAGCAGTAGTAGTAGTAGTAGTAGTAGTAGTAGTAGTAGTAGCAGCAGTAGTAGTAGTAGTAGTAGCAGCAGCAGCAGCAGTATTAGAAGTAGTAACGTTTGTTAATGTTGTCGTTGTTGTTATAGCAGTAGTAATAGTTGCACACTCATTTGTTTCCGGGACAGAAACGGTAAGCAAAAATAAGCAACACTATAACCAACTGTGCATGTCATAATAGCCAACTATGAAGGTTAGTGCACAAATGGTACTCGGAGTTTTAAGGTAACATAATAATAGTAACACACTGTGACCTGCCATATAGATAGTAGGTGGCAGATATGGAGGTTTAGACTTGGGACACAGTTTTACATTGCTTAGAGAAACTTTAAAACGATAAAACAAATACAATTGCAATATTTTGATCACTTGAAACTTCATGAAAGTTTGGAGAGAACAATCATGCAAGGGTATATGCCCGGGAAGAGAGGAAGAGGAAGGCCAAAGAGAAGATTGGTGAAGGATGTAGCGGATGCTCTCCAGATGGGTGTATCGGACGCAGAAAATCTTGCTTATGACTGAGAGGTTTTACGGAATGTTGTTATGGCAGCGAAGTTCTGAATAGGACATGCCTCTGAATGCACGAGAGAAAATTTAGTTGCAAACTCCCTCCAGCCATGAACAAGTATAAATACTAAGAATCACGAATGGCCAAGTCAACATAGAGGAAAGATGGCTCGTCTAGGAGAGGTTATGTTCTATGAGAAGAGGACCATTAAGTAGTCCGGACCACAGAGTATCTTCATTCACCTAGAGTAATTTCCATAATTGGCAAGTTTAATGCTGAAGCTATCTATAAAAAGGGGCAAACAGCAAAGACGGTGGGGGAGATGAAATACTATAAAATTAGTATTTTCGGATTTTGCTAAATAAGATGGACCGGAGAGGGGGAAAAAAGAATATAAGCACTGGTGAAACCATGTTGATCTGAAGCAAACATCGGAAAATTCTACCCATTCTCTTCTCCACGGTGAAAATATGCCCTAATGTTATATAAAACGGCAGTGAAAGCATTAACAGAATGAAGCTTTGGTTTGAGAAAAGTAACAGCATCAAGTAGAGCCACAAAAATTAATAAATAAAAGCCTAAAGAAAGGAGTGTCTAATCTAGTGTTATGCACAACCAAATTAAAGGATGAATCAACATGATGCATTTTACATGGAACTCTAAATAATTGTAGGTAATAAATACAATGGAAATATCAAAATATTGATGGGTGACCTGAATGCCAAGTTAGGATCGCATAACACATGATTAGTGGATGACATTGAGAAACACAGACAGGCGTAGAGAATGAAACTGGAGTTATTCGCTAACTTTTGCGTAGTGGATCATTACGTCATAGGCGGAAGTGTTTTTTCCATTTAAAGAATGCATAAAATAAAGTGGTCTACACCAGTTCAAGTGAGAGAAAGTCCGATTTACCATATCTGTACTAACACTAATTTAACGCTTCTCTTCCCAAATCATATATAGACGTACTTGGCAAAAGAGAACATCAACATGAAACGTAGATAACGCAGGAATCCGTTTAAAATAGAATTGAGGGAACGCAAACACGCCATAATTATGTTATATAAAACCAGATATATAAAGCCAAAGAAAACGAAAAATACGCAACATCTAACAATGACGTTAAGGACTGATACGAAAGAATACATCTCTATATAGATGACCTAGCAAGAGAGGCACGAAGTAGTATGGAAAAGACACCTTAAATACCTTTAACATGCCATGAGAAAAATAGCAGGAACATATTATCAACCTATGAAATGATGAAAATTAAAAATGGGACAGTGCTTACTAACATTAAAGATCATGTGAACCCAAGGGCTAGATACTTTGAGGAACTCCTACATAGGCCAGTCCTCAGAAGATACTCCAGATATCCACTTAGATGAAGTAGAGGTGGATATCAACTGCGAGAAACTATCTAATGTAAAGCCGTGAAACGTCTAAACCAGTGCTTCCCAAAGTGGTGTCCACGGACCGGTGCCGGTCCGTGAGCCATTCTTTCTGGTCCGCAACGTGAGTTGAAAAAAATAGTAAGAAAAACGTTAAATATTGTATCCTTTGAGGATTGTTTAAACCGTTTTAAAAACAAGATTGTAATTTTCTCATAACATGATATCCGCACCGTTTTTATGGTGATTTAATGTTAAAATACTAATGAAAATGGGACCACCATCAAATAAATCACCGTCATCCAATAATGTTTTGGAACAGTATTTAGCGCACTGGGACAACACCAACAATTATGTTAAATCTTATATTTATATTAAAATCTATATTGAGGTCATATAAAATTCCAGATTACAAGGAGAAAATTTATTTTAAACAGCACCGGTCCCTGGTGCAAAAGGAAAATTGTATGTCGGTCCGCGAAACCTGCTGGACCAGGTGGTATCGTAGCAAAGGCTTTGTTAGCTCATCTGGGATAATGCATAGAGTATGTAGTTATAGTAGTAAAAACATTAATATTTATAACAAATTTAAGTAGATATTATAGTAATTTTTTCTTTTTTGCTTCCGGTAAGATGGCGACGACGTGACACGCCTATTCTTCGAAAGACGCTGTTTCATTGCTTTCCTGTGGATATATGGTGTTATTTCGTACTCGTTTATTGGAAGTGTTTAAAAGAAGCCACGGAAGGCAGGTGGTGGATGAAATTCTGAGGGCAGCCGACAGATATTTGTTGGTTATGGTCTCAAGTTTCGAGACGGCAGGCAGACGATCTCTTTCGGGAGGCAGACGATCTCTTTGCGGTCAACCGGCCATTACGGTCACTGCCATAGAAGAGGAAAACACCGGCAAACTACCTCTTTAAAAGTGTCTAGTTTATTATGATTCGCCTAAAGACAGATAATGGCAAGAGAAGGACTGAGACATTACAACTAGCAACATGGAACGTTAGGACGTTAAACGACGACGAAAAACTCGATAACATCAAACAAGAAATGGGGAGAGAGAACATTAATATTTTAGGGATGTGCGAAACGAGATGGACAGGAGCAGGTATCAAGATAGATGAAGATGTTAAGATTATTTATTCTGAAGGAGAAGATCGACACAGAGGAGTGGCAATGATCTTGGACCGGCAAACATCAAAATCTGTTCAAGGATATTGGGCCGTGTCCGACAGTGTTCTACTAGTTAAATTAAGCGGCAGACCTTTTCTCATAAATGTTATTCAAGTATGTGCCCCAACAGGAGAATCCAGTGAAGATACTCTAGAGGAATTTTATAATGACATGGAGTCTGCCTTAAAGAAATGTAAAAATGCAGAAATAAACATCATAATAGGGGACTTCAATGCAAAAGTAGGAAATCAAGGTGACAGATACACAATAGGAAACTATGGTTTAGAAGAGAGAAATGAAAGAGGGTACAGACCTGTAGAGTGGGCAAAATAACAGGAAATGATTGTAGGAAACACCTGGTTTAAGCAACACTCTAGAAGATTATGGACATGTAGGAGTCCTGATAGCAGGATCAGAAACCAGATGTAACAAGACCCCAGGGGCTTGGAAAGGTATGTTACTATAGTTAATATCCCCAGCCCTCCGACCAACCCAATAGGACTTTACATCTACAAGGCCCCACTCAAGCCGGGACAGCTGATCTTCCCCTCCCCACTTATGGATTCCTACCCACAGGGGGCTCGGACAAGACAACAGTCATACTAATACGCAAAGCCATGGCTAACAAAGCAAAAATTTAATTTCCAAATACGTCAACTGTAACTCAGAGAAGGATGGCTGAAAGCCTGGATAGAAGACAATATGTACACGAGAAGATCTCCTGATGATCCGTCTTCATCACAGAGCATGTGACTTCAGTTCGTGAGGCTGTCCCGTCGTAGTTAACGACTCACCCGAGAAACCTCCAGTGTAAAGGAACTCCAAGGCATAGACCCTTCCAAAGTTCTCTCCTCCCACCGTGAACAAGATCTCGGGCTGACAGACACTTCACCAACATTTGAAGGTCATCCTTCGATGACGTTAATACATCACAAGTTCCACTGATGATGTCTGGGCCGACTCTAGAATCCTAGATGTCCCCAACTGAAGAAATGTACTATAGCACAATACACTAATGTTATAAGAGCCTGGTTGCTCTTCAGTCTCTCCAGTTAAGGCGAAACACGTATCTGCAACAAATAACCGGAGCGCTGACTCAAAATAACCGCAATGTCCCCATTGCATGATTACACAAGTGAATGTTTGAACTGAACATATTCTCATGTAGCTATCTTACACAGTTCGGTAGGTATTAACTACCTTCACAGTTCACTGAGTCTGTCCATCAACTCAGTTCGGTAGGTATCAACTACCTGCACAGTTCACCAGAATATCAAATCTCTGCTGTCAGTCACATGTCCCAGTTCATGGCTTCAATAAGGATCACTACTGTAGATTCACACCGTCGTTCACGTGAACATAGACAATGTATCCCATGACGACCCAGCCGGGCCGGAAACTTAATAAACTTACCATTATCATGACTGGTAAACACACTTCTCAACACCTGAACTTCTTTGCGTTGAAAGTATCAAGGTCCTCACTTAGTTAGAACTGTACCAGTACCTTACTGGCTGGAACCAATAGACGCTTTAGTCTTTGACCCTACCTGGATCGGTTGACTAACTTCGTCGGACTCGTTGCGGTGGTCTTAGCATAGACCTACCGGGCTAATCTCAACTCAATTGACTCTCAAGAGTTGACGTAGGCAGATTCCGATGACTGTTCCCAGTAATGCCTCAAACCTCATCTGGATTGGCACTGGAACGAGCAAGTCCCGTCGAGTTTATGGTTGAACTCATGAATATCCATCGGATCTAACCTATAACAGATCCTGAAACATGGAGGTGTTGGTGTGAGTATTCAACTACAACAAGGACTACACTGCATCTCCACATTGACACATGCCTCTCAGTAATATATATAATACTATATATATATATATATATATATATATATATATATATATATATAAATGATCATCACCATCATAGATCCACTCTTAACTACAATGTATAGGCATGAGGCTGCAAGAGAAAGCAATAATACACAAGTGTATAGTCAAGTAACTCTTCTGGGCAACAGATAGCCCGATAGCACCAGAGTAGACTGTATGACTCTGTCAACGTATCCTTCGCCTGATGCTAGACCACTTATGTTTCTTTACCATCTACCAACCAGAAAATACACCTACTTTTCTTTCAGTGTAGTGGTTATATTATCTAGGAGGTGCCTAGCCGGACATATCCTCCTCACCTACCTAACTCAACAATTAATCAATCACTTCACCCATTGATCCATTAATTAGACATAACTCATTAATGACTACACAACATTAATAAATTATATACATATACATCACAATTCATTAAAGTAGCATTAACAAATTATAAACTATGAATTGTTAAACTTAACTAACAAACTCATAACACAGCAACAGCTTCTGTTCTGGGATCTCCGTCCCAGAAAAACGTTAGACCTTTATTACTTGACCTTCATCCATGACGGTCAAGTCTGTGCCGGTCTAACACAGATATGGTGGCCATCCACCGGAAACACTTTCCCACAGCTGCTGTGGGCACAGAGCATCATGTTCCGTGGCGAGTTAGGCCACGTCATCCCGTTTAGAGTGGCTTCCAGCCCCTCATCTCCTAAATCTCCAGTCCCCCAAATCCTGTCCAATTAGGACAGAGGTTACTACTACTTCCTCACTGCAGTGAATAAGTTACTCCTTTATCAGAGTCAGGTTTCTTGAAGAGGAGAATAATAGAGACAGACCAGGTTATGTACATAGGTCGGATCTACATAGACGCAACGGCATCGATTACAGAGCACCGCATCGCTCTCGGTCGGGTATGCTAATTCCACATTCGGTTAAGCACCATCGCTTTGGGTCGGACATGCAACACAACGGTCGGTCGGACAGGCCTAATACCCAGTCGGTTGGCTAGACATACGCACGATTGGACACGCATGGTCACTCTGGAGGACGGGCATGTAAACAAGCAATGACATCAGACATCATAAATACTTTCTATCAACCGCTATCCAGTAAATATAAAACATGTCTGCCTATGTGGAATAGCACTGGCATCTTCACACAGCAAGTACATACCTGCACATCCCAATGAAATAACACCACCTTGTTTCCCGGAATAATAACCACCACTGATCTACGACATAAGTTACAACACTATTCTAGCTAAGCAAATGACACATCAATAATAATAAGCAATAACTCATCACTATTAAATGATTCTAGAATCACAGTGCATCTAATGTGACAATTCCTTACAGCCTTGAGTATGTAATGAATAACCCAGATAGGTAACACATCTGCTACACAATTGGTAAATTACCAGAACCTACTTACACATAGCAGTGATAAGATCAACGTACATGTCACTAACAATGCATATAATCTGTACGCTAACATCAGTAAATTCTATCAGATATACTAACATCGGATTTACACAACTTATAAGATGGAACACACATAAACAGGCATGCTATTTATACGCCCGCAACAGTTGGTACCGGACGCGTCTGACATACACATTACCTAGCCGATTAATAACAGCTAATTAAAATGCAGACATGCGACGGTCAATTTATGCGCTCCGCGGAGATTATTTCGGTCGGCGATTAAACGTCTTCCGACTGCCGGCGGTATATTTACGGACAACTGCTAATACATAAAGTAATTCAACATTACCTGTGATCTTAGAGTCACAACATTTCACTGCAGGTGTCCCCTCTGGCTGCGATAAACGACATCTCTTTTAGCAGTGAGTTACTGCGGCCTTCCCTGACAAAATTCGGCTGGCAACTGACGTTGGATAGCTAAGTGCGCTGCCACAATTACCTCGTCGGGCCTCGAGAGTCCCCAGGATCATGGACAAATCCAAAACTCCGTGAGTCCCGAGCAATTGTGGGTCCAATGTGATAGCAAACATCACGCACTGGGCCGGGGACATTTTAACATTTTCCAGAAGTCACCCGAATTGTGACGTCACGGACTATTTTCATCGGGGAATTCCCTAGTTATGATCACCATATCAAGGGAGACTAACCCGTCTTACTCCGACCAAAGGGAAATAATACAGAGGACAGACTGTATCTAGTCCCGTTTCGTCACACCAGATTGATTACATTCTGATTAGCAAAAGATTTAGAACCACGTTAACTTTAGCAAAAACATTTCCCAGTGCTGATTGTTATAGTGACCACAGATTACTTACAGGAACATTGACGATAAAGTTGAAGAAAGTCAAGTGTGTAACAGAAAACAATAAATATGATTTGGGTACATTGAGTAATGACAAGGAATACAAAACAAATTCAACATAGAAGTATAGAACATATTTTATATATTGTCTGAGCTAGAGATCCTATTCCAGGATGTGGATGATCAATGGGAAATGTTTAAGAAATCAATCAGCTTGGCTGCAGAAACAACTATTTCAAAATTAAAGAAGGTTTGTCGTAAGAAATGGATGACTGAAGAAATTTTGCACCTATTGGAAACAAGAAGACTCAACAAAAATAATTCTGCCAAATATGAACAAATTCACAGACAAGTCAGAAAATTATGTAAGGAGGGAAAAGAAGCATGGCTGGAGGAAAAGTGCTTAGAAATTGAAAAACAACACAGTCAAAATACCAAATTAGTGCACAAAAGAATTCAGGAACGTACTAATAAAAGAACAAGTACATCAGCAGGCTGTCTAAAAACTAAAGATGGTAAATCATAATAGAAAAAGATCAGATTCTACATGTATGGACAGATTATGTGGAAAAACGTTACGATGATAACAGAGAGGAACAGTACGATATTAGATTTAACAATGAAGGGCCGCCAATTTTGAAGATGAAGGTTCAAAATGTTCTTAAGCATATGAAAGCTAGCAAGGCTCCCGGTGCAGATAATATCACAACAGAAATTATTAGAGCTTTAGAAGAATATGGAATAGATCAAGTTACCAGACTGCTGAACAGATTATATGATACTGGAAATATACCTTCTGAATTATGTAACTCTCTATTTATAGTAATCCCAAAGAAATCAGATGCCTTGGAATGTGATCAACATAGAACAATTAGTTTAATGAGTTACATCACACAGATTTTGTTACGAATTATCATGCAAAGAGTGAGGAGGAAAATACAACCTGAAATAGGGAAAGAACAATGTGGGTTTGTATAAGGAAAGGTTGCAGTAAATGCTGTATATATGCTGCGATCAGTTATTGAACGTGCTATAGAAGTAAACAAAGATATACACCTTTGCATTATTGACTACACAAAGGCTTCTGATAGAGTTAGGCATGTCAACATTGGGGGTTATGCTTGCAGATCTACAAATTGATGGAAAAGACATTAGACTTATAACAATCATATATTGGAAATAACAAGCAGTCATAAGGATTGATAATGAAGTGGGACAATATCAGCCTATTTAGAGAGGTGTTAGGCAGGGATGTGTAATGTATCCAGATCTTTTTTCTCTATACAGTCAAAATATTTTCAGAAATGTAGAAGATATAAATGGAATCAGCATTGGGGGACGAAACATCAATAACATTAGATATGCAGATGATACCGTATTGAATGAGGACAATGTGCAGGATCTGAAACAATTAGTAGACGCGGTTGTTGTACACAGTGAGCAATTGGGGTTAGAATAGAATTGTAAAACGACACAGATTATGGTCGTCACTAGACTCGCCATGGCGAAAGTAGCCTTTAGCAAGATAAAAAACATTCTGACCAATAAAAAGATGTCAATTGAAACAAGAAAAAGAGTGTTTAGGGTATACATAGAGCCTGTTCTTTTGAATGGATGTGAAACTTGCACAATGAGCAATCAAGCTGAAAAACGTCTGTTGGCTGCAGAAATGTGTTTTCTGAGGAAAATGCAAAGAATACCATGGACAGACAGAAAAACCAATGATCAAGTACTACAAGAGACAAAGGAAAATCGTAAATTGATTAGAGAAATTCGACGTAGACATTCAAAATGTTTTGTACATGTTATGAGAAGAAATGGATTAGAGAACGTACTAACAA
>OY992879.1:24114895-24187395 GCA_963921405.1 Cepaea hortensis | reverse complement strand
CCTGGAAACCCTAAAATTCCCCCTGGGGGGGGGGGGAATTCCCCACCGGTTGAGAACCACTGCACGTGTGTCAACAATCTAGGAACTAATGTCTATACTGCACAAACCAAAAATTGCATCTCGTCGGAAACAACGACTTATGTGTCTGGATACAAACGCTTTATCTGCTCTTGTCTGTCCATGGCTTGCTCAACCATAGTTCTCTCCCATACTATTGCAGCTGTAATAAAAGTCGCCAGAAGGGAGGTCACTGAGGTGTTTATAAATCTTGAAACATTCAATGTTTTACAACGTTATGCCAATGTAACAATAATAAATCTTGCGAGAAAACAACATACAGTACAACACATGCAATACAAACACGACGTAATCTCGTAAATGTAACCATATATTAACCGTATTTACTCGCATATATGACTCAAGTGTATCCTGGAGTCACATCTCCATCAATCATCATCATGTTCACTGCCTAATGGCGTAGGCGTTGTGTATCTCTACAGGTATCGTGCCTTGTTGCTCTGGGAACATTCTGACAGTATACCTGTCTTAGGCCAGCCACCATCATTTCCCTCTATATATCCATATCTACATGTGTGCACACCCTCGGAGCGACACTTTCCTTTTTTGGCACCTTTCACAACTGAACTTCTGCGCCGCCATCCTACGTGTAATGACCTAGCAACCTGTCATACCTAGACTTTTCTGTGTGTGCTGTGATGTCGGTTCCTAAATCAATCAATCAATCAATCAATCAATCAATCAACAGAAATACATTGATAACCAGAAAATACGTGTAGTCGTTTTCTTTATAAAGATACCCTTCCAGGCCAGTCTATCTTATACTCCCATGACGTCATATTAACCAGTCTGAGGGTAAAACGGTTATTCCACCTTGCACAAAATGGCCAGTTGAATAACGAAGTCATGGGAAAGCCTGTATTCTTTCTTCAACTGATTCAGTGCAGACCAAAATGTAGGTTAGGACCAAACATAGTGCACTGTCAAATGAACAAGTCCTATAATTTCAATTTCCGTTCACAGAGCATTGGAACTGAGGCAGGTGCCACAAAACAAAACAAATAACGCAATTATCCTAGTATGACTAGGTCACATTTGGCGATATATTATCCTTCGACAATGATTCAGTTAATCGAGGCTACCCCAAACCCGTCACTTTAACCGCCATTGCATGTTATTTATTATTCGCAGAACTTTGCTACCAGTGTTTATTGTTCTAATAGCTTAATTATTCATAATTAACAACACCAAACGCTTGTGTGTGGTCTGTGAACATAGGCACAGATCTAAGTTTACTTCAGTGGCCATCTCTCATAATATTCTGCGGAGGTTTATGCCATTGGTTGTTTCCTTTCCCTCAACATTTCGCTATTTATTTATAGTTAAATATTATTTTTCACTTCTCTAAAAAAGTTTCCTCGTAGCAGCTTTATTATGACAATTACGACTTACTGTGCTATACATTTCATGGTTTCATTGCCAGCGCTATAAATATAAATATGTATAGGAATGAACCCATTATTACAGACGCTATTACACAACTTGTGTCATTATTCCGATTATAAGCTCTCCCATATACACCAAATGTAATGTCCCGGTCAAGAGTGGACGTGTTTCATTGGCTCTCCCGACTTTTAAATATTTATCAACGTCTATCAACGTTTATGTTTATCTAAATGAATCGAAATGTTGTGTATATGATTGTGTTCACTTCCAATCTGTATCTAAAGACATTTTAAATTTATGCGAATGTGTTTGTTTGGAGCGGCTGGTCGAGAGGCTAGAACGCCGGACTCTCATTCGGGAGGCCCGGGTTCGATCCCTCGGAAAGGTGTCGGATTTTTTTCTGTCAGGGGCAAAATGAAAATCCTAACCTGCACAGTTCGCGGCGACTGCACTAGCCAGGCGACCTTTATTCCTCAGGCTCAAAGACCCCTCTGCCATACACCGCAAGGTACTATATTGGCAGTAAATGACAGAATGACAGTGTTTGTTTGGTGAAATGGGGATTTCTTTGTGAAATTTTACGGTAAGGTCATTCCTTTTTGAACGTTTCCAATTATCGTTACCAATTATCGATTCACGACAACTTGATAATTTGCCATACGTGATTCGCCGTGAGACTCACGCTTTGCATAAAGACCTGTACTTTTGACCGTTTTTTTATTCTGTGCCTACTGCAGCTGTCTATATTGTCAAAATGTCCCCCAACTTGCGGCCATCAACTGAATCTAAGAGCACCAAAAATATACACAAAGTCAAAAAGTTAGCCATCACACCGCCTCAGTCTAAGAACCGAACAACGCCATCTTCATTTATGTCACATAGTGATCAGGCAGCCCAATCTTATACATGTGTAATTAATATACCTTTAGACACTCTTTATTCGGCCGAATCACAAAGCCACAATACTTGTGAACTTATTCAGGACTTGGAGGACAGGCTAAAAGACGTTATCTCCAGCAACACATCTAACATTATATTTGTGCTTAACGAAGAAATCACACTTCTTCAAAAGTAAATCGGCCTCATCAAAGAAGAGAAGGAAATCTTTAAATAAACTATACAAGCCTTAACTTTACAGTCCACAAACAGACAGCAAACATGGTGCTGTAGAGGCGTGTATGGCTAATGGGTGTTCGCCACTTAATGACACACAGACAGTTTCTACAGATAGCAAAACCAGTACTAAGCCTGTATAGCGTACACCATCAATCTATCCCATTGGTGTTCATATCAGCAACAGGTTCCACACCCAAAGTGCAGATACCCAGCAACAGACAAAGAATCGCAGCACTTAGCAGCTAATATAGTGGGCACAAACAGCAATCTTCAGCAAGAAACATCTATAATCAACACAAGAAAAGCAACGGTGACCTATGGCAACATAAAGCCAAGCGGACGAGCCAGCAGCGAGTGACAGAACTAGATGGTAGGGCAACACATGTCATCATTGGAGACTCCCTGCTGCAGGGAATCTATAGTGATCGCTTGCCATCTTCTGACAGCGAAACAACTTCTATCTACCCACTGCCAGGCGAGGACATTGATAGGCTAATATCTACATTTCGAAAAGTCAAAACGCGACAACATTAAAAAAAGAAAAACAAAAAAACAACAACAGTCCATATTGGTGTCAACGATGTAATAAATAACACATGCATACACCTCCGGCGGTCATGACATACCAGAGATTCGATATGCTGATGATACAGTATTACTATCCACAACACAGAATGGCATAGAAAATCTAATAGCCTCAACACAATTGAATAGTGAAAATCACAACTTATATCTTAACATAGCAAAAACTAAGATAATGCATACAGATAAAACTACTATAGGGAAAGAAATATACATTAATGGGAGAAAATTGGAGGTGGTGGAAAATTTTGAATATCTTGGGTCATTGATTACGAATAATGGTGACACAATGAAAGAAATTAAACGGCGACTATCCATTGCTCTTCAAAGACTAAAACAGATGAATAAATTATGGTGTGGGACAGACAGAACTACAAAAATTAGATTTTTAAGAGCATGCATCTTTCCCATTGCAACATACGCCTGTGAGACATGGACACTTACTAAACAAGCTGAACAGCGCATACATGCCTTTGAATATAAATGTTATAGACGAGTTCTAAGAATATCTTGGGTAAAGAAAAGAACAAATGCATCCATACTTCAAGAGTTGAATATTGAGGAGGGATGGCCATTAAAGACGATAAAACAAAGAAAATTGAAATATTTTGGTCACTTGAAACGTCACGAAAGTTTGGAGAGAACAATAATGGAAGGGTATATGCCTGGGAAGAGAGGAAGAGGAAGGCCAAAGAGAAGATGGGTGCAAGATGTGGCGGATGATCTCCAGATGGGTGTATCAGACGCGGGACATCTTGCTTGTGATCGAGAAGTTTTCCGGAAGGTTGTTATGGGAGCGATGTTCTGCAAAGGACATGCTACTGAATGAATGAATACACACCTCACAACTAACTACATTGGAGGTGTTGTTGCGAAATAAATGTCCTAAATCAACTATGTTCATTTCATCAATTATTCCACACTATTATGGACTCTAACGTCGTACTGCCAATGCTGCCAATCTAACTCTATATGAGTTTTGTAAAGCTAACATCATGAATTTTATTAATAATACCCCTATTTTACAACCCCGTCAGGGGCTTCTATGAAGAAACTTTACAGGGATCAAATAAATTGTTCCACCCTAGGATGTAGCATTCTAGCGAAGAACATAAAATATGGCGAACGTGCACAGCAGCCAGCACTAGTGGCAGGAGTAAACCGAGCTTTACTTCCGGCAACAGCCCTCTCTCTGTGTTCAGAAAACACTCCCTCTCTTCCCACACCATCTTTACCTACACCCCAGGAACACAATGCTGTGGATAGCAACCCATGCTCCAATCCCAATGTTGCTAATTATGACATGTTGTTTCCTCTTTTGTCCGTAAAACAATCCCCCTCTATCATGTCAAAGGGGGCACTGTTAATCAATGGTGCTGTTCCCCGATTCCTTCTTCCAATGTAGACATTTTCAGTGACATGCATAGCAGTCGTCTCTCATTGAACAGCAATCTAGACTCCTATCAGTGGAACCGTCAACTTCACCATCTAATGCAGTACAATTCTGCAGCCCTGCACCAAGCTTTATGATGTCAACCAATGACAGAAATTTTCGTACCCCTCTAGTAATCTTAACTACTACTAAATAAAGTTACAAAAATCCTGAAATTGTATCCAACAAGCGACATCTTTCTTTTACTATGTAATGTTCGCCACTCACGTCCAGTTTCTCAACAAAGATGGTATACACATAGGCCATCTAAGCATCTTTCATTTGTTCAATAAATGACCTGTTCTATCTGTAATAATGTGCAAACAGTTCCATGTTCCGTTGTTGTGCCTGGAATTCACTCACTTTTTTCTAGACCCATACCAAGAGTTCCAAACCTGCTAAACCACATTCTTTTCCCATGGCTAAGAAGTCATGAAGTGTAGACATGGCTAGCTTGTGTGTTGCAATATTCTCAACACAACTGTGTGTGTATATATATGACTAGTATTGCTGATCTACACACACTGTTGTATTTATGTCCAATTCAACTCACTAATGTAGCACGGTAATGTTTGTTGCTGGTGGATAGCTTCTTACAAGACAGGATGTGTTCCTTGTCTTTTCTAGGTGTGACTTTCTCTGAGATCTGTGATGCAGATGGTGTGTGACAACTGTGGTGTCACGATATCAGTAATAATTCACAACACAGGACAAACGATAACTCCTATAAGAAATATTTACTAACTTGTGACACTGTCAAATGTGATATAATCTGTGGAAAGAAACACGCAAAGGCACAACGTATGGACAGATACGGTTAACAAACATCACAAGGATTTAGACAGCTTTCGAATTGTTACAATATATTATCACGAGTAATTCAGCTGCCGCTAGAGTAGAATGTACCTTTGTGCTCGAACGTTATACAGGCACAAAAGTAACCCAATCAACCTCCCAAACACAATAATGAGGCAGACAAACCGACCACAGAGAATGTGCCAGACTAGATCATGTCTGGACTACCGAACAAAACGCAAAACAATCCCAAACAGACAATTTGACTGGCCTGTTTTCGATTCCGGTGTCATTGCTGGATCCCGCTGGCTGCCTGGTCACACTTCTCCTGGCTTTAAAACTGTTCCGGAGGTGATTTCATATAGTATTGAAAGTGGCCTCTCGAATCCGCAAAATTGGCGGTTTGCCTTCCTATTTTCCTACTGCAGCAGCATCTTGAAACAGTCGGTGATGGTAAATTGCTCTTCTTTGCCGTTTTAATAATAAATGATATTTTTAAAATAGTATGTCTTATAGGTATAAATGAATTATGACCTCTTTTAAAAGGCCTCTTTCTGATGTAGTAGGTCATTTGCTGCTAATGTGTTGAACTGTTGATGGTAAACTTTCTTGCAGAGTTACTTTCTTGGACACTGTGGTGCATTCAGCAACCTGAGACGGTCCACAGCTGACTGCCATTTCAAATGTAGAATATGTATAGGTAGACTGTGTAATAACGATAACACAACAACGTGGTCACAGCTGAGAGGAGCTGTAAATCGTAATAATATTACTGGTCGAAGAAGTAGGTGCTTCTGTTATATAATATACATAGCAGGCATAACACATTCGTACTCTCATCCTTTCGGAAGGCAGAAGGATCATATATACTTTTGAGACGACTGGTGTAATAGTTTGTAGTCTCAGGTTTATTATAGTATCGTCTCGAGTGAAGCTGTCTCTTTTAGTCTACAATATGTTAAGTTCTGCAATAGTCAAGTTACGTCCCTGTCTGGCCATCTTAGGGTGAACACACAACAGAACTTTACGGTTGATATTAATTGAATATGGGTTGCTGTCACCGAAGAAATCTTGTTCAGTGTCTTATCCTGCCTTATAACATATCGTCTGTCTTGCTTGTTATGTTAATCTTGGTGGTTCAACGTTTCTCGAACGCCTGGGTACGTTTTTCGACCTCACTCTAGCTGCCTCTCGGCCTAACTAAACTAAAATGCGTTGTTTTCCATGACGTCACTTCCGTCCCTTCACGTGATGTTTTTGGGACATAAGTAGCTTGAGTTGTTTTAAATTTGTTGGGCCACTAGTTGATCTATTGTCACTATACTACGTCTATTCTACCATGCCGCGTTTTCATGGTGATTGTTACACATGTACAACTTTAACTCTTCTGTGGTCTAGTCATGTCGACTGTCACTTGTACCGTGTGACTCGTTCTCGAGTGTTTCGGTACATGGCAATACCATTCTAACATACAATTTCAAACAACGAAAAAACAATTCCTCAAGGGTTATTGACATCGCCTCAACTGTAATTGATCATATATGTATGTCAGCAGTGTTTGTAGACTTTAAAAAAGCTTTTTATCTGGTTGGTCACGCCTTTCTAATTAGAAAACTGAAACAAATGAAGACTAGTGCCAGTATGATGAACCTAATTATGTCACTTTTATCCGACAGACAGCAAGCCGTGTCCTTTAACAACCATCTATCAAGACCCACATAGCTTAATACTGGCGTGCTTGAGAGCTTTATACTAGGTCCGCTGCTTTTTGCAGTTTATGTTTCCTTTATATCTCAATACTACATATGATCTATTTGCAGATCATTGTACTATATATGCTAGTCAGTAGAACCGTATTGAGTTAGAACATTATTTACAAAAAGAACTTGATAATCTTACTAGATGACGTAATGAAGACCGCATGCAAATTGGCATCGACAAAACTAAATCCATGCCAGCAACGACCAGACAAAAACTTCAGACACCAGCAATAACTATAGCACCACTCCATCTCCGCATAGACACGTTGCATATAATTAATTTAAATGAACATAAAACATGAGGTATTTTAATTGGGAGACATTTAAATTGGAGCTCTCGTGTCCACGTCCTTACAAAGAAAATAGCACAAAAATATAACCAACTTGCTAAAAGTCAGCACTCCCTGGACAAAAGCACACGAAAGTTACTCTATATATCATATATCCAATCACTTCTCGATTATTGTATCACCGTCTGGGATGGCTGCCCTAAATGTAATATAAAACTACTTTGCCCTCTCCAAAAGCGGGCACACGTCTAGTTTCTGGCACAAAGCACACCGAAAGTAATAATTTATATAGTCATCTAAGGCATCACTTCAAAAGCGTTTCCTTTAAAAAAAAAAAAAAAACCAAAACAGTGAATAAAGTAATATCTCAAAATACCCCAGAGTTTCTTCAACCGTTGATTCAATCTAATGAAATGAACAGCAAGCGCTTAAATTTATTATATGTTCCAAAATATAGATTGGACTTATACAAAACATGCTTTGCGTATTCTAGTGATAACTTATGGAATTGCTTTCGAACAAATCTGTAAATTCCAATGAGTCCCTACACATTCAACCGAATACTCTTCAATACTTACTCCTTCCGACTAAATGCCTCCATAAGTCACCTACTGGTATAATTTTTTTACTATGTGTGTGAGTATGTGTGTGTGTGTGTGTGTGTGTGTGTGTGTGTGTGTGTGAATGATAGAGCGCATTAAGAGAGTGAGTGACTGACAGAGTAAGTATGAGACAAAGAAAGTGAAAGAGAGTGTGAGTGTGTATGTCTGTGAGAAACAAAGTAAAAAAGAGTTTGAGAGAGGGACAGCGAATGAGTGTGGGTAAGACATAGTGAGACAATGAGAGAGAGAGACAGACAGACAGACATACAGAGAGAGAGAGAGAGATAGAGAGAGAGAGAATGAGAGAGTGTGTGAAAGAAACATGGAGAGAGAGGAGAGTGAATGAGTGAGTGAGAGAAAGAGAGAGAGAGAGAGTAAGAGAGAGAGAGAGTAAGAGAGAGAGAGAGAGAGAGAGAGAGAGAGAGAGAGAGAGAAAGTTGAGCGCACGTATGTCATATGATATGCTATTCAATATTTGGAATGTATCCTCATCTTTCATTTTATCATTTTTGCTGCCACTTGATTTTAACATGTGTCATATGCATTGCGTAATTCACCATGTTTATGTCAATTACAGGATTTATATTATTTATTGAATTGCATCACTGTTATTTTTTTTTTGTCCCATTGTCCCCAAATTGTGTCCGTAATTGTGAGGTTGCTGACGATAATCGTCAGCGTATATGCGTGTGCAAAGTGTAGGTGGTTGTTCATATTAGTTTAAGTTAACATGTGAGACAGCGTGTATGTGTCTAGATGTGTGAGTATGTGTGTGGGTGGATGGTTTGGTATGTACATTCGTGTCTCTGTGTGTGTTTATATTGTGTCGGTGCGTATATGTGTGTATGCGTGTCTATGATTTTATGTTGCGAAGAGGTTGCGGTCGCTATTCGTAATCCTGCATACCGCGTTCGAAACACAACTGTGGGTGATTTGGCAAAAAACCACCTTACTTTGGATTTCATAAAATGGCATGAGTGCCCGTCGTTCAGAAAGCAATGGTAAACTACTGAACATAAACTTGCCAAGAAATCGTCAACAGCCAGACATGATGGGATTGACTGCGACGTCCTGTAAATGATATGCAATCCATTTCAATCATAACATAACCCTTCGATGTATTATGGCCATCTTTTACAGGTATTATTGTATCCCAATAATATTTTCACTTTCATAACAACTAAACGAAATTAAACATCGCTTTATATACTACTTAAGGGGTATCGGACAATGGTGCCTTACCTATATCTTTACTGCCTAAGACATTTCTTAAACATGGGTACTAACTAAAGAACAAGACAGAAACGCACTACTTGTGAAATGGAATACCTGAGTAAAGCAGCGACCAAAACAAGAAACGACCACATTAGAAACGAGGAGACCTATAAAACGGCTGGAGCACCAGTTGTTAAATTCATTGATAGATACAGTCTTAACTGGTTCGGCCCCCTAGTTAGAATGGACGCAATGTAGCCAGCAGTAAAAGAATACAACATGAAAATTGAAACATCAAAATTCAGGGAAAGTCCACCAAAAAGGTAGATTGACGAATTCATCAACACCTTAATACCGCACAACTCAGCATACCAAGCGACCGAGCGAGCCCTAGTTCGGAAACCAATCATCAAACAAACCATCAAGGCCTAACTGCACAGGGCAGTGAAGGACAAAAGAAGAAAGAAAGACATTTTATATCGAATTTAGGCTGCGCCGATCTGGGAATACCAGATCAATTTTGAAGATCCGAATCAGATCCGATGTGGACCGACCACAAGATCACCAGGTCGGTAGGAGAGTGTGTAATCGGCTCCCATGTATGAAGCTAAATGTATGAACTTCTTCGCATCCACATCGTCGTGGTCTTTTTTTTTAGGGCTATAACCAGTTTCATTAGGTTGGGTTGACCCCAGCTGCGCCCGGTACAGAAAATAATCCTGCGTCTGCGGGGGATTGACCTCGGATCCACTGTCTCATCAGGCAATCCCTTTCAAAACATAAGAATAAACAAGATAACAATTTCTTACAGCAATGATAATAGGTTTAAGTTCAGACAAGATATAATCACTTCCTTCTTGAATGCATTAACTATGACATGATTTAACCTGTTGAGCCTTGACCCATTCTAACAATTGTTAATGGATCTTAACTGGTAACCTAGATAAGGATCGGGTTTCATGGCGTCAATGTCGCTGCTTGTTCATTATAACACGTGAGAAGCTATCATCAATTTGCATAGCATGGGTTACTTTTATATTGTGTTATAACATTTCAACACTAACATCCGTTATATGTTTTACGATTTCTTAAAGATAATGCAAGCAGGATGTATTCAACAGGACATTGAGATTATAAGTCAACATTGTCAACGCGTCTTTCAGTTTTCTAAACAGGAAACTCAAACATATATAAGGTTGCAGAACGCCTCAGAATATATGAGTGCATCATTTGCAGAACTTGAGCAAATCTATAGTGTTCCAGGGCATATTACTTAAACATAACCACAAACTGATAAAGGTATATTTTAATTAGCACTTATATACAATTTTTACGAAAGTATATCTTGTATGCTGGCTTCGTGCCTTAGAGGTTATGACTTTTCTCCGTAATCTCGTTTACTCTCGTGGGTAACGTGATGACGATGAGAATCAGCAGTGGTTCAAATCGCATAGGTAACTTACGGGGTATGTGAGCCGGCCGCTCAGAAAGCAATGACAAACTACTGAGCGTAATCTTGCCAAGAAATCAACATACAGCTGAAACATGCTGGTGTTGACAGCGATGTCCTGTAAACGATATGCAAAAAAAAAAAAAAACATCTTGCATAGCTTAAATGGTTGGTACCATTTCATTCTTCTTCGTCTTCTTCTACCTTCTTCAGCTTCTTCTTCCTTCTTCTGCTTCTTCTGCTTCGTCGCTTCTTTTGCCATTATTGCTTCTTTTACTTCTCCTGCTTCTCTTGCTTCTCCTGCTTCTTCTGCTTTGCTTCTTCTTCTTCTTCTTCTTCTTCTTCTTCTTCTTCTTCTTCTTCTTCTTCTTCTTCTTCTTCTTCTTCTTCTTCTTCTTCTTCTTCTTCTTCTTCTTCTTCTTCTTCTTCTTCTTCTTAATTTTATTATTAATCTTCCTCCTCCTCCTCCTCCTCCTCCTCCTCCTCCTCCCTCCCTCCCCTCCGCCTCCCCTTCACCGCTCCTGTAACCGCTCCCCATCTTTCTTCTTCTTCTTCTTCTTCTTCTTCTTCTTCTTCTTCTTCTTCTTCTTCTTCTTCTTCTTCTTCTTCTTCTTCTTCTTCTTCTTCTTCTTCTTCTTCTTCTTCTTCTTCTTCTTCTTCTTCTTCTTCTTCTTCTTCTGCTTCTTCTTCGTCTTATTTTTCTTCGTCTTCGTCTTCTTCTTCTTCTTCTTCTTCTTCTTCTTCTTCTTCTTCTTCTTCTTCTTCTTCTTCTTCTTCTTCTTCTTCTTCTTCTTCTTCTTCTTCTTCTTCTTCTTCTTCTTCTTCTTCTTCTTCTTGTTCTTCTTCGATTTCAGTGATCTACGTTTGACATGCGTCTATATGTAACTAACATGACTGCTACGTGAGGATCTTAACTGGTACAGTCCCCCCCCCCTCCCCCCTCTAACCCCCGCCTTCCCTTCCAGAGTTGGTCTCCAAGGGTCATTACTGTGGGTAAGATTTCCTCTCTGTGTCTGGCAAATGCAGGCACGTTGAAGGGCATGATTTGTTCATGGTTTGCTTTTGTGTTTCAGAGTTGCAAGCAGGAAAGCAAGTGACATCCATTCGGCGTAGGTGTGCTCTGAGTCTACAATGTTCTCAATGTTCTGAATCTGCAATGTTCTGTGTCTGCAATGTTCTTAGTCAACAATGTTCTGAATCTGTAATGTTCTTAGTCAACAATGTTCTTATTCTGCAATGTTCTGAGTATGCAATGTTCTTAGTGAACAATGTTCTTAGTCTGTAATGATTTTAGTGAACAATGTTCTAAATAAAGAAATCAGAAGCCTTGGAATGTGATCAACATCGAAAAATTAATATAATGAGTCACATTACGAAGATGTTGTTAAGAATTATCATGCAAAGAGTTAAGGAGAAAATACAACCTGAAATAGGAAAAGAACAATGTGGGTTTGTAGAAGGCAAGGGTACAGTAATCGAACGTTCTATAGAAGTAAACAAAGATCTACACCTTTGCTTTATTGACTACACAAAGGCTTTCGATAAAGTGAGACATGTCGACATGATAAGGATGCTTGAAGATCTACAAATTGATGGAAAAGACCGTAGACTTGTAAACAACATATATTGGAAACAATAAGCTACCATAAGAATTTATAATAAAATAGGTCAATATCAGCCTATTAAGAGAGGTGTGAGACAGGGAAGTGTAATGTCTCCATATCGTTTTTCCCTGTACAGTGAAAATATTTTCAGATATATAGAAGATATGGAAGGAATCAACATTGTGGGAGGATACATCAATAACATTAGATATGCAGATGATACAGTCTTGATTGCAGACAATGAAAAGGGTCTGCAAAATTTAGTAGATGCGGTTGTTGCACACAGTGAACAACTAGGGTTAGAATTGAATTGTAAGAAGACTCAGAATATGGTCGTCACTAGGAAGGAAGAAATACCACAATGTAATATACAAGTAAATGGGCATATTCTTAAACAAGTTAATCGGTACAGTTATCTCGGAACAGTTATAACATCATGATGTCTTGAAGAGATTATAAAAAGAATTACCATTGCGAAGGTTGCCTTTTGCAAGATGAAAAACATACTGACCAATAAAAATATATCAATTGAAACGAAAAAAAGAGAGTTGAAGTGCTACAGACTCAGAGCATTGTTCACTAAGAACATTGCAGATTCAGAAACATCCATCATGTGCCATGCCGATAAGCGTAGGGGGAGGGGGGGGTCATGTTTTGCCATCTCACATTATCACCAGAGTCGTGGATCAGCTCTGCGTTCCTGTCTCGACCAAGCCATCCAGGTATTTACTTCTCGGTCTTTGCTTTGGTCTCTTCCCTTTGATCTTGCCAGTTGTCACCAAGTTCTCCAAGTCATTTCTTCTCATAACATGTCCAAAAATGTTGACTGTCTACGTCTAATGACTCTAATCAGTTTACGATCGTCATTTGTTTCTTGAAGAACTTGTACATTGGTTTTTCTGTCTGTCCATGGGATTCCTTGGATTTTCCTCAGACACCACATTTCCACAGCCATCAGATGTTTTTTTTTTTCAGCCTGACTGCTCATTGTCCAAGCTTCACATCCATATAAAAAGTACAGGTTCTATGTAGCACATCAACACCCTCTTTCTCGTTTCAATTGATATCTATTATTGGTCAGTATGTTTTTCATCTTGCAAAAGCCTACATTTGCAATTGCAATTCTTGTCCTAATCTCTTCAAGGCATGTTCCTTGAGATGTTATGACTGTTCCGAGATAACAATACCGATTAACTTGCTTAAGAATATATCACATTATAGTATTTTCTTCTTCCTAGTGACGACCATAATCTGTGTCTTTTTACTATTCAATTCAAACACCAGTTGCTCACTGTGTGCAACAACCTCATCTACCAAATGTCGCAAGTCCTGTTCATTGTCTGCATCCAAGACTGTATCATCTGCATATCTAATGTAATTGATGCATCTTCCCCGAATGTTGATTCCTTCTTTATCTTCTATAAGATACAACATTAGTCACAAGTGGACATACAAAAGTAGTCACAAGTGTACAGACAACAGTAGTCACACGTGTACAGACAATAGTAATCACACGTGTATAGACAATAGACCTCGAATAGATATGGCCAAAACAATGTCACACACCTATGCTATTCTTATCTATTGACGATAGAAAAGCCGGGGTGAAATCATAGCAGCGGCGCAGCTTGAACTAGACAGACTCGGAGAGTAGTAACATTAAACTAGAGTAGTGCTGAATCCGGCAACAACTCCCTTGGCATCACACTCCTTGACCACGCATATAGTCAATGCGCCCACGCCAGTCGCCATCATGCGCGGAACAGACAATGATAGAACCAACACAGTGACATGTCTCGGCGTCACCGTTGACAGATACAAGTCACATTAGTATCAACATCAGAAACAGGAAAAGCTAGACAGCTCTGTGATGCTGTATGGGACACTGAACAACGCCTGCTTTTTCTTCACCACCGGGAACTTGTGCTAAGCGTCATAGACTACACTGTCGGCCTCATCAATGTCAGTACGATCCAGGCAGAAGGATAGGGCAGGTACAACCTGAAGCAACACAACTCATATCCGGCTGCACAAACGACAACTTATGCCAGGCCATGCGATGTGTTTTTGATATGTCTACGAAGGCCACTAGACACAAAGTTGCACTGATTAAGCTAATCAATAGATTATCAGCAGACAAACAACAAGAATAACACCCCCGCACAGCGGTATCGCCGACAGAAAGGGTAAGCATCTGAAAATGAATCGCTCCTGAATGACGGAGACTAAAGTAATCCAATATATCTATGTTTTGCACGATCTTCAACAGGGAGAAGAAAAGACAGGTATACCAGTAGATATGCAAAAACATACTCGTGTTGCCATTGCACTACTGAGGCCAGTTGCCTAAGATAAGGGAACTGTAAGAATAGTATTCACGTATGTACACAGATGAGTCCGCGAAAAGCTGTGTAAAATCAACTTGATCATCACAGTTTAAAACACAAAAACATAATCAATGAGAAAGCGGCGCTTTCCAGACAACCACATTAAGCCAGACTATGTAGATCACTAATGTCACCAGAGTATTGGCATGGGTAGCAGATCAAGCAGCCACACAGTGGATATTGGTATACCATTCTCCATGAACATGGTACAGAAAATCGCAACCAACAGTGTTTGCTATATTAGACAGACATCATTGGGAAGTCGCACTTCACATCACAGTATACCGAAAATGCTGCAGTAAAATGTGACGAATGTTTGGACCAGCTGACAAGCAATGCAGCAATACACACAGAAGGAAACATCGGCATGGCTAGTATAGTTAATGCATTGCAGGACGGCTGTGGGACACTGACAAGACTTAGACTCGAGCCCGCCTATAGTAACTGAGCGTGGAGTTTGGTCAATCAGGTCGATACCGTCTTTCAGTTCAAGATAGGAGCTATACAACTCTTCATGGGAAAAGTGAGTTGAGATATATTGCTGCATGTGGGGACTGGGCACACGCGGGAATGCAAATTGTGCAATGAAGTCGTTCTACATAATATTGCAGAGCATGAAGTAAGGTAGCGTGGCGTAACATGACATAGCATTGCATGGCATAATATAACCCTTATATGTCTAAACTCTGTGCGTGAAGACAACCAGAAATATGTATTGACCATAATTGTTCCTGCAACGATTTCTCAAACACATGCTGTTTTCTGCTCTGTTCTTATAACACATTTGGGATCATATTATTCTGTGCTCTGCATCTCGTATCGATATTCCAACGCAATTTGGTGTATGTTATATTCCAAAGCATATTGTTGTATATTAATCCAAAACATATTGTTGTATGTTCATGTAATGCAATTGTGTTTTAAAGTATTGTTTTGCGATTTTCTTTTTATAACGACATCTCAAAATGAATATTGTTCTATAACGATGTGCTTTTAACTAATATATATTTATTAACTGTGGTTTTTATATTTACAATAGATGAATGCTGTCTGCAATTTCCTGTTGATTGTCTTGTCTGTAACAAGCGTTTCTACACAACCAGGTATGTACTATTGTTTTAAGGTGTGAACAGCTGCAAAGTGACCCATACCTGCTTAACTTGAGCTAGCTACTCCTTAACCAACCTGAAATACATTAGCACTAAGCTTGCTTAATTTAATTGACATCAAAATGCTCCCAAAATGTAGATACATCATCATGTAGCGTGTGCTTTTCAGAACTCCAATAATGTAGATACATCATCATGTAGGGAGTGTATTACAAAACTCCCATAATGTAGATACATCATCATGTAGGGAGTGCTTTACAAAACTCCCATAATGTAAATACATCATCATATAGGGGGTGCTTACAGAACTCGCATAATGTAGATACATCATCATGTAGGGAGTGATTTACAAAACTCCCATAATGTAGATATACCATCATGTAGGGAGTGCTTTACAAAACTCCCATAATGTAGATACATCATCATGTAGGGAGTGATGTACAGCACTCCCATAATGTAGTTACATCATCATGTAAGGAGTGCTTACAGAAGTCCCATAATGTAGATACATCATCATGTAGGGAGTGCTTACAAAACTCCCATAATGTAGATACACCATTATGTAGCGTGTGCTTTACAAAACTCCCATAATGTAGATACACCATCATGTAGAAGGTGCTTTACAAAACTCCCATAATGTAGATACACCATCATGTAGCTAGTGCTGTACAAAACTCCCATAATGTAGTTACATCATCATGTAGGGAGTGCTTACAGAACTCCCATAATGTAGATACACCATCATGTAGGGAGTGCTTACAAAACTACCATAATGTAGATACACCATCATGTAGGGAGTGCTTACAGAACTCCCGTAATGTAGATAAATCATCATGTAGCTGGTCCTTTACAAAACTCCTATAATGTAGTTACACCATCATGTAGGGAGTGATGTACAAAACTCTCATAATGTAGATACACCATCATGTAGGGAGTGATGTTCAACATTCTCATAATGTAGATACATCATCATGTAGGGAATGCTTACATAACTCCCGTAATGTAGATACATTATCATGTAGCAGATGCTTTACAAAACTCCCATAATGTAGATACACCATCATGTAGGGAGTGCTTACAAAATTCCCATAATATAGATCCACCACCATGTGGGGAGTGCTTACAGAACTCCCATAATGTATATACATCATCATGTAGGGAGTGCTTTACAAAACTCTAATAATGTAGATACATCATCATGTAGGGAGTGCTTACAGAACTCCCATAATGTAGATACATCATCAAGTAGGGAGTGCTTTACAAAACTCCCATACTGTATATGCATCATCATGTAGGGAGAGCTGTACAAAACTCACATAATGTAGTTACATCATCATGTAGGGAGTGCTTACAGAACTCCCATAATGTAGATACACCATCATGTAGAGAGTGCTTACAAAACTCCCATAACGTAGATACACCATCATGTAGGGAGTGCTTACAGAACTCTCGTAATGTAGATAAATCATCATGTAGCGGGTCCTTTACAAAACTCCTATAATGTAGATACACCATCATGTAGGGAGTGATGTACAAAACTCTCATAATGTAGATACACCATCATGTAGGGAGTGATGTTCAAAACTCCCATAATGTAGATACATCATCATGTAGGGAGTGCTTTACAAAACTCTCATAATGTAGATACATCATCATGTAGGGAGTGCTTACAGAACTCCCATAATGTAGATACATCATCATGTAGGGAGTGCTTTACAAAACTCCCATAATGTAGATACATCGTCATGTAGGGAGTGCTTACAGAACTCCCATAATGTAGATACCACATCATGTAGGGAGTGCTTTACAAAACTCTCATTATGTAGATATATCATCATGTAGAGAGTACTTTACAAAACTCTCATAATGTGGATACATCATCATGTAGGGAGTGCTTTACAAAACTCCCATAATGTAGATATATCATCATGTAGGGAGTGCTTTACAAAACTCCCATAATGTAGATACATCATCATGTGGGGATTGCTTTACAAAACTCCCATAATGTAGATACATCATCATGTAGGGAGTGCTTTACAAAACTCCCATAATGTAGATATATCATCATGTAGGGAGTGCTTTACAAAACTCCCATAATGTAGATATATCATCATGTAGGGAGTGCTTTACAGAACTCCCATAATGTAAATACATCATCATGTAGGGAGTGCTTTACAAAACTCTCATAATGTAGATACATCATCATGTAGGGAGTGCTTTATAAAACTCTCATAATGTAGATACATCATCATGTAGGGAGTGCTTTAAAAAATTCCTATAATGTAGATACACCATTATGTAGAGAGTGCTTTACAAAACTCCCATAATGTAGATACATCATCATGTAGAAGGTGCTTTACAAAACTTCCATAATGTAGATACATCATCATGTAGGGAGTGCTTTACAAAACTCCCATAATATAGTTATATCATCATTTAGGGAGTGCTTTACAAAACTCCTATAATGTTGATACACCATTATGTAGAGAGTGCTTTACAAAACTCCCATAATATAGATACATCATCATGTAGGGAGCGCTTTACAAAACTCCTATAATGTAGATACACCATTATTTAGAGAGTGCTTTACAAAACTCCCATAATGTAGATACATCATCATGTAGAAGGTGCTTTACAAAACTCCCATAATGTAGATATATCATCATGTAGGGAGTGCTTTACAAAACTCTCAAAATATAGATCCACCATCATGTAGGGAGTGCTTTACAAAACTCCCATAATGTAGATACATCATCATGTAGGGGGTGCTTTACAAAACTCCTATAATGTAGATACACCATTATGTAGAGAGTGCTTTACAAAACTCCCATAATGTAGATACATCATCATGTAGGGAGTGATTTACAGAACTCCCATAATGTAGATTGTACTTTATATATCACGGCTCTTCTTAACGCCCGTAGAAACGTGTTTCGATCCCTTGTCATTTCTCCGCCCCTCTTGTATCCTCAAGCTGCTTCTGCCTGCAATGTCCTATCTTTATCTTCGTGCTGACCTGCTGTTGCCGCTTCTTCAAGATTCCATTACTTCCATTCGTTTATTTTCGTAAACCATTGTGAAGTATAATATGAACAATGCATTTCACTTTACGAGACTCAGTACTGTATGCGATCCAGGTTTATTCGATGTTAAGACATTTGAGAATTTCATTATTGTTTTTTCTTGTTCCGCAATATTGTATGTTCTGTAACGTTTTGAATTCAAAAGCAGTTTTCTTCTGTAATGATTTCGAATTGATTCATGACGCACAGGCATGTCTTGCTACAGGATGATTTCATCTATCTGAACAAATGTGACTCGATCAAGTTTTCTGGAATTTTGCCGCATGTTCTTAAAGGCGATAATCTAAACATTACTGCGTCACGCTGCATGTGCGAGTGTAAGTTAATAAGTAAGTCAAAAATGGCTGTAGAAAAATAACTCATTATAACAACTTGAAACCAGTTTATTTTTATACATGCATTGTTCCTTCATTTCTCAACATAATTTCCACCAACATTGATGCGCTTATCCCATCGCTTTATCAGTCCTACCAAACCCGCTGCATGGAACGGTGTGCTCTGTTCTCATTTACCTGCCATCGCACAGAACTGCGTGACTTACTTATTGACTCGTCCTCGTCACTTTTGCTACCCAGCTATGCACCGCTTTACGGGACAAATATTTGTCAGCATAAACACTGAAAACCACTTTGGCGGGAGATATTTCGCGAATGACGCCGAAGTTGAATGTGAAGTGAAAACGTGAAATAGAAAACAGAGCACGCAGTTCTATGCAGCCGGTTTGGGAGGACTGATAAAACGATGGGATAAGTGCATCAATGTTGGTGGAAATTATGTTTAGATATAAAGGGACAATGTATGTATACAATTAGACTCGTTTCAATTTGTTACCATGTCTAGCTATTTTACTACAGCCATTTGTGGCTTCTTTATTGACTTCCCCGTGTGACGTCTTGTGAGGATATGCACAGATTGTTTAATTTTATTTGGATTTTTTAATTGTAAATTGCGATGTTTGGTTGGTATATCGTTTTGTACGTTGATGTTATTTTTGTTTCTCTTCTTTAAACAAAATGTTTTTGATTGTCACTGTATTTCTCCACATGCAATCTCGACTCTCCTCATCTCTTGGCACAATGTGAGAAGTTTGTACAAGGTATAACTTTCTTCTGCAATTTCAACATCTTGAATTTGATTTTCACAAACAATCATGTATAACATTTTTATCTGCATATATATTTATTAGTATTGGGATATAATGCAACGCTCACTTCCTCCCTGTTGCACCCCCAGCTAGTTAGATGTGTCATCGGCTCTCTGTCAGCTAATTGTTTATGATATACTGTTTTAATTATGTAGATGACATGTGCAAATAATACCATGGACAGACATTTAATGACCAAGTCCTACAAGAAATAAACGAAAACCATAAACTGAGTAGATAAATTAGATATAGACAGTCACAATGTTTCGGAAAAGTTATGCGAAGAAATACATTGGATAACTTTGTGACAACTGGCAATATTAAAGGACGAGAACAAGAGGAATTCTTAGGAGTAAATACCTGAATATATTGGCCACTAGGTATGGTCGAGAATGAACACAGAGTTGATCCACGGCTCTGATGATCGTGTGAGATGGCGAAATATGACCGCCCACGCTTATCGGCATGACACATGATAATGATGACATATGCAGGAAACCCATATGACTTATGATGTTCCATAATTTCTGACGTTGAACTCAGCCAAAGGCATGGGTGCAGTCAATGAAGCAATAATGAAGAGCTTTATTGTACTCTCTGCGTTTCTCAAAGATGGTTCTCATGGTTAAGATATGTTATCTAGTTTCTCTGTCCTATCTGAATCATGAGTGTACTTCCTGCAATTCATATTGTAACATACTTTACATCTTCTCAAAATGAATCGCAGGTGAGTGTTACTAGCATGATTTATTAGTGACATGTTCCAATAATGAAGAACATTATTAAATGTACAATAATTGATAAGAGAAGTAGCGGCCGCAACAGGTTTTAAAATACAAACTACAAACAGTCATTGTGTGTGATTCCTGCGACAAAGTGAGATATAGTAAACACAGTCACAGTGTGCATACCTTACAACGAACGTACATCCGGCACTGTGGTATGTAAAATAGAAATGGGAGATAGATATCTACTGTTCGTTGTCGCCGACTACTAAATTAAAACTAGGAATGGTTCGTAAGACTCCCTAGTACTGGTACAGACACATATGGTAACTTTCCACTAAGGTAATAAGTAATGTTTTCTAGTAGAAGGCCAAGAGAGCATAGGGAAGTCACTGCATTCAGACATGATAAAGCTCATTCTGGGTAGATTGAAAGCTAGTAGTATCTCTGCCACACATCTCTCCGGATGTGTTGTAAATGAGGTAGCACTATCACACTATTGTTGAACACAGTACAATACACATCACGCTGATAAACTAGAAGAATTCCCTGTGATAACTATTATAATAGTATAATTAATACATGGAGGATGTGTATGCGACATGGGCAATCACAATGTACATAACTAAAATTACATACAATATGTCTTGGTCCATATCATTAATACATAGACTCTCTTAAAGTTCTGGTTGATTCTAATAATGATGAATGTCCTCGGGTCTTCAGCTCTAAATTATTGCTGACAAATGTCCATCTGGCTGGGTAGCTATTGTTTGTGTACTTTGGTTTGAATGAAAACTGTGTATTTCGTCTAGTTTTAAACTATTGGCCGTTGGTCATCACTGAGATTACATGGGTTGTCACGTAGCTTTATTCCATCGTGACACCAAATTCTGAGTGCAAATGTTGATGAACCGACCTCTGCTCTCCAATGCAGTATGCAGGCGAAGGCTCTCCTCTTTCACTGAGGATTTACACCACTCGTGCAATGGAAGTTTCCCGTATAGGAACACAATGTGTATGCCATTAGACCATCATCTTCTGTCAAAAACATAGACACAATCATAGATCCATACTCACAACAAAAAAAACTGGGGGGCGGTGAAAATGAGACGGGAGTATTACATAGTTGTAGGTTAGCCATACCCTTGTCTGCTGCATTTACTCATTCCAGAGCTCAATAGCATAACATTAGGTCCATACCTCTCTGTTGTGTGTTGTCACTCATATGATTTGATGTGACCTATTTCTCATGCATAGCCACATGATACATGCAATACATCTCATGTCTGCAAGACATGTCTCAATCCATTCATGCAGTTAGCATGTCAATCACCCTCAAGTTCAACGGAATACTGGCCTAGTTTACTGGGTACATCTCGATAATGTTATTGTCACACAGTACTGGTCTCATAAATCATACATATACCATGCATATATTCGTAACTACATAATGATCATGCATATTAAGAATTATATATACACAAGCTGACCCGGCCCGGCTTTGCTTAGCTCCTGGCGGGGAGCGTCTCATTTAATTCATATAAGTAGTCATCATACATTCAAATACATTTCTCTAAGCGCACGGAGTAAGCGTTCGGCCCCTGCTCCCGTTTCCGTTGCTCGTCTGTTTCTGATGCTCCTGTTCCCGATACTCGTCTGTGTCTGATGCTCCCGTTCCCGTTGCCGTGGCTCGTCTGTTTCTGATGCTCCCGTTCCCGTTGCTCGGTGTTTCTGATGCTCCCATTCCCGCCAGAGTGAGAACAACATATGTATTAAATTTTTATATCAATGGGATGGACCCTGGAGATGTGGATATACAGAAGAATAGGTCGTATTTCATGGAAACAAAAAAAAAATCAAATGCAGAGGTACTAGAAAAACTGGAAATGAAGAGAGAGTTGATGAATGAAATAAAGAGGAGACAAGTAAAATATTTTGGCCACGTTAAAAGACATGATACTCTTATAAAAACCATACTGGAAGGCAAGGTTGAGGGCAAGCGAGCAAGAGGTAGACAACGATACAAGTGGGAGGATAACATCAAGAGATGGACAAACATCAGCCTGACAGAATGTACAGGCAAGTCAAGAGACTTAAAGTGTAGAAGATCCATTGCAGCTAACCTTCATTGCAGAGACGGCACCTGATTGATTGAGTAGAAAAGTAGAAGTTAGTAGAAGATATAGAAATATGGTATATTACCAAAATATTGGAAGAGAACTATCTTCATTCCAATAACTAAAAAGGGCAACCTTGAAATTACTGAACGTAGCGGCGAAATTCAAAGGATATGCAACTACTTTTCTCTCCAAAGTGAAGTAAAACACTTAATGTGATGTCAAAGAGAAATAAAAAGATGAGTTAGAACATTTTCACGTAACTAAAATAGATGCATTATTTTTATGAAAACCTTGAAAATGCCTTAAAATTTTTATCACTTTGTTTATAACGTATATGACTATAGATAACTTCTTTAAATATTTTATTAAACTTTAAGAAAAATACAACAATTATTTAAATTACATAATATAGCAATGCTGCTAAAAGTGTCTCCTGATATAACATTTGTTGTTAAGTGTCCATAATAATACGTATTTCTTTTTAATGTTATTTTAGTACGTACAAACATGTTTTTAAACTAACTAACTATGTCAGATGTATCCGAGGGAGTGAGAAGAACATCCGTATAAAATTTCATCTCAATCGGATTGACCGTTCGGGAACGCATAAAGGACACACACACAAAGAAACATTGTCTTATATATATATATATATATATATATATATATATATATATATATATATATATATATATATATATATATATATATATATATATATATATATATTAGCTGACCCAGCCCGGCTTCGCACAGCCCCTTGCGGGGAGCGTCTCATTGAATTCATATAAGCAGTCATTATACATTCAAATACATTTCTCTAAGCGCACAGAGTACGCTATCGGCCATTGGGCCCTCGCAGCTAATTTATTGATATTTTATTAGTTACCAGAGAATAAATATAACTGTTTTATTTATTTATTTGTTTCGTTTTTTGTTTGTTTGATTAGTCTTAAATATTATTTTTTACTGCAATATACAATATCTCTATACACATAAAAAAAAATAATAATAATAATTGAATAATGTTTTAGTGTCCGCAAATTTAAAATTAACATTGTAATGAAAAATAACAAATAAAAAAAGATGAAACAAATATTAAAAATGTTGTTAGAATCCACTCTTTATTATTTAGAAAAAAAAAAAAAAATTAAAAAAAACATTATACGTGTTAATTTTAAAAACATTAGGTACTTCAATTTTAATTCACCGCAACAGACGTCACGACGCTATATATCCCTTAGAGCCTCATTTGCATCGGTCCGGCAATAACTTTCCGGTTAAGTGTTTGGTGGACTGCTTGACCGATCGATGGATGTTTTGTTAGTTTAGGGCCGGTAGGGCCCTCACTGTCGTCGACAGTGAGGGCCCTAAGGGCCCAAAAACTTTAAAAAAAAACATCCATCGATCGGTCCAGCAGTCCACCGAACACTAAACCGGAAGTGATTGCAGGACCGAAGCAAATGAGGCTCTAAAGGATTTGCGTCTGTTCCGGTGAATTCAAATTGAAGTACCACACATTATATAGTTGCAGTTAGAAAATTCGGCTTAATGCAAGGATTTTTTTTTTAATATTGTATAATTTTTAAGTTATGGTCGAACTACAAATATGATGTATAATGAGGTGCTTTTGGATAAACAATATTTTTTGTTTTTCCGTCTGGTGCATACACGAATAAATCCGAAGGTTTTCTGACGCGTGAGCAGGCCACATATAGCTGTCCATGTGTGAAGCATGGATTTTCCTAATTGAATCCACACACTTGTAGCGATTGTCCCTGTGCTTTGTTGTTCGTCATGGCAAATGCGACTCGCACCGGAAACTGCAGACGTTTGAATTTGAATAGCATATATGGCAATGAATGCTGGGTACTTCTAAGGATATGCTTTTTTAGACAGTGTTAAGCAGTCCTTTGCCGAGCACAAATATGAGTGTTAAACCTTCTACATTTGTATTATTAGTATTTTAACAGGCGTGCTGCGTGTTTGGTATTTGTGTAGGTCTGTTTAACAGTGCGTTTGAACATCAAATGACAAAGTATATTTACATAGTACGAACCGAAAAAAAAAATTTAACTGAAGAATGTCCTGCCACACACCATATGTTCTCTTTCACACCCACAACATTGAATGAAATGTTGGTGTGGGTTTCAGGTGCCCATGAAGCAAAACATACCGCTGGAAAAACTGATGTTGACCGCACACGCGACCAACTATTGTAGCACCTTTATTTTAATATAAACGTTAATTGTAAACAAAAACAATGTCTTTGTAAAATTAACATAAATGATATACATTTCATGCAAGTGTGACTTTTGTACTGACCTTCTCCAGGCCCAGCGAACGGAAAAACAAACCCTTCGTACCTGTAAACGCCAAAGTGTGAAGGATATCCAAGATATGATGGGTTGACTGCGGCGTAATTCAAAGGATATGCAACTAGCTTTCTCTCCAAAAAAATTACATTATTCACTGTAGTAACAGAAGAAAAAAACATTTTAAATAAAATAATGAGTTATACAATTTTCACGTATCTATATATTTAAAAGAGAATGTATGTTCTTTGTTTGTGTGTGTGTTCTTTATGCGTTCCCGAAATGTCCATGCGATTGAGATGAAATTTTCTACAGAAGTTCTTCTCACTCCAAAGGATACAACTGACATAGTTTACAATCATGTTTGTACGTAATAAAAAAACATTAAAAGGAAAAACGTATAATTAAGGGGACTTAACAACAACAGTTATATCAATGGACATTACTTTTAGTAGCATTGTTATATTGTGTAATTTAAATAATTGTTGCATTTTTCTTAAAGTTTTAAATAATGCTTAAAGATGTAATCTACAGTCATATGCGTTATAAACAAAATGATAAAAAATGTAAGGCATTTTCAAAGTTTTCATAAAAATAATGCATCTACTTTAGATACATGAAAATGTTCTACCTTTTTAATTTATTTCTCTTCGACATCACATTAAATTGATTATTTGGTTGTTTCGGGATTTGAAGTTTAAATATTGAGCACAACCTACTACTGGCAACGCTGATCGTATTTTGGTATGAACCTAAGGCCTATCCACGTCAATATGGAAGCACTATACTCGAGTTTCGCTCTCGTTTGAGCTCGTCAGTAGTGCATATCCCTGACCGGATCCAGAAACAAGCCCCGGATCATTGGCGTGTGAAGCGGGTGTGTAACCACACGGCACACGCTCGACACACCAAATTATCATAACATAATATTACAACGTCACTTAATTATTCGTCACTGATTAATGGTCACTGGATTTTAGGAGGTCTGGTGTTTCTTGCAAGTGAGAAGTCCTGATCGTTCGGGTTTACATCGCTTGACGGACGTCAGTGGCGGCGATTGGGCAATCTTGATGTGACGTTGTAATATTCTGTTATGATAATTTAGCGTGTCCAGTGTGTATAATGACTACTTATATGAATTAAATGAGACGATCCCCGCCAGGGGCTGGGCGGAGCCAGGCCGGGTCAGCTAGTCTATAATAAATTCATTATTTTTATGAAAACTTTGAAGATGGCTTAAAGTTTTTATCACTTTGTTTATAACGGACATGACTGTAGATAACTTCTTTAAACATTTTATAAAACTTTAAGAAAAATACAACAATTATTTAAATTACATAATATAGCAATGTTACTGAAAGTAATGTCCCTGGATATAACTTATGTTGTTAAGTCCCATTAATTAGACGTCTTTCCTTTTAATGTTGTTTTATTACGTACAAAACTGGTTTTAAATTAACTAACTATGTCAGTTGTATCCGCGGGAGTGAGACGAACATCTGTAGAAAATTTCATCTCAATCGGATGGACCGTTCGGGAACGCATAAAGGACACACACATAAACAAATTTGCTCTTTATATATATATATATATATATATATATATATATATATATATATATATATATATATATATATATATATATATATATATATATATATATATATATGGTAAGTTAATAAGTAAGTCACAAATAGCTCTATAAAAATAACTAAATATGAGAACAACTTTTTATACATACATTGTCCTTTTATTTCTCAACATAATTGCCACTAAGATTGATGCACCTATCCCATCGTGTTATCAGTCCTCGTAAACTGGCTGCATAGAACTACATACTTTGTTTTCATTTACTGGCCATCTCACATACCTGTGTGACTTACTTACTGACTTACCCTCGTAACGTTTTCTACCCAGCTATGCACCGCGTTAAGGGACAAACATTTGTCAGCATAAACACTGAACACCTATCTTACCGGGAGACATTTCGCGAATGACCCCGACGTTAATCTTAAGTGAACACGTGGTTTAGAAAACAGAGCACACAGTTCTATGCAGCCGGTTTGGAAGGTCTGATAAAACGATGGGATAAATGCAGAAATGTTGGTGGAAATTATATTGAGAAATAAAGGGACAATGTATGTATAACAATAAACTGGTTTCAAGTTGTCATCATATTGATTTACTTATATATATAAGTGAGGTAATCATGAAATAGTAAAGTGAAACATCATTGTAGATCCTCCTCATTAACCGTAGTTTGTGGGTAATGGACAACCATTTTATATTTTATTAGCTAAGGGAATTAATCCTTATATTCGTCAGATTATTACACTTAATGACTTAATTACTAACTTCTATTCTGACATAAAGAATGATACTGAACTGGAATGTTTGAATCATTCCTACTACAAACATGGTATTACTGCAAGCGTTCTCTTGCTTGTGTATCCAGAAATCTTTCTATGGTATATCCATAAAGAATGGAACCTGAATTACACACACCACTACCTTGGCTGTTGAAGATTACATCGTAAAGTGCCATCGAATACATTCTGTCCTATTCTTATAATCAAGTAGGGCGATTCCCCCTTAGGGAGATAATTAAATTCTCCGACTAAACTTTAAGGTTTTAGATAAACATCACCCCCTTGTAATGTTTATCGTCTCGGGCTTTCCACAAGTAAACAGAGATGGCCCTTTAATTATCCAATTAGTAAACTTTCCTTGCAGTGTTTACTTGGCACTGGGAAAACCCCTTACATGAGGTAAAACACTCAATGCGTTAGGTGAAGTCTGTTTGGATTGCATTGATAAAATCAACAGGCATTGTGCTTGGGATGTACACATTATATCGGTGTCTGGGAATGTGTGTAGAAACTCTCAAGCTGCAGTTTCAAAATTCAAATGCACAGGCACACGAAAATCACAGCGTAAAAATAAAAATGATGATAATAACACCGTAAAAATAAGATAAAAATAATTTACACCACATAGTAACGAATCGAGGGTTCGATCTTAATGTGTTCATAGAGAACAACGCAAACAGATTGCAGGGAAACGATTCATGTTCTTATTTGTTTTTTTAAACATTTACTTAAATATAAAAACGCAAACAGAAAACAAAAGTATGATTGGATGTATCCCAAAGAGTTAATTAACTGACTCGAGATTGTATTATGTATATATAATGTGCCATCTCCGGCATTTGCATATTAGGTTTACACCTATATGAGGAAAGCGTGCACAGTTTGGAAACAATCGTAAAGTGATCTTAAGAGGAGTATGGATCAGATGTTGAAAATCAGTATATATTGTGAGTGACAACAAGCCACACAACCATCTGTGAACGACTATTGTTAAAACGTTTAAACGACCGAATTATAGAAAATAGCTTAAGCTAGTATCAATGTAAGCAAGACAAGGATTTTTGTTTCTTTTCAAATATATGCTTTAATATATTCTTTTTTTTTTTTTAGATCAGAAGTGTCCACGTGACTGGATTACATACGGAAAATCATGTTACATGTTAATAAATAGTACACAGAGTTGGTTCGACGCTCAGGTAAGAGAAGCACTTTACATTAATACGTCTATATTTCTGTGTAATGTGGGGCGGCGGTTGATAATGATGTATCTCAGTATCTTTTATGTAAAATTACCATCGTATGCTGAGCTGTACCTAGCTGTTAGAAATCAGCTGTTCTGTTACAAATCAGTGAGTGTTTGCGGCTATGAACATTCATTGCCCGATTACATACACCGCTGGTGTCTGTGTTGGGTAGGGGATCGAGAACTCTGTATCACAGTCCTCGTTGAGAGGGAACAAGACGACCTGAAAACTAATGCATCAGATTTGTGATGTAAAACGCATGGGTCCAGAGACTCACAACAATCTACAACAATATAACTTTCTAGATGTCTTTCAATTGTTTAAGTTAAATTGTTTAAATTAATATTGCATCCGAGCTTGTTTAACTGCCTTACGATAGTCCTATTTATCTGTATCACAGCACGCTTGCAAGTAGGCGAATACACAGTCATACAAAAACATAGACAGACCTATAAAACGATAAAGGAGCAGATAGACAGATGGACAGACCAGCAGATAAAGAAATTAATCATACGGAAGATATTTGTTATTTACTTTAGAAGTGGCATAATAGCGGAATTCTAACCGATTGGTTTAAGCCTGACTAATAACGTGACGAACTGACCGACTCACGGACCGATATCGGCCGGCCGACACACTGACCGACCCACCGACCGAACCACCGTCCCATCGACTAACCGATGAACCCACCGCAGACAAACAGACAGACAGACAGACAGAGAGACCGACCGACAGACAGACAGATAGATATTTAGATAGATAGATAGATTGATAGACAGACAGACAGACAGACAGATAGATAGATAGATAGATAGATAGATAGATAGATAGATAGATAGATAGATAGATAGATAGATAGATAGATAGATAGATAGATAGATAGATAGATAGATAGATAGATAGATAGATAGATAGATAGATAGATAGATAGATAGATAGATAGATAGATAGAAAGTCTTTATTTTCAAAGGGTTAAGAATTGGGCACACCGGCCCGTCTGATATTCTGAACTTCTTCTCTATTTCCTCTCATACATTCTTTCATTCAACAGCACTTATGAAGCAAATTTTGACAACAAAAGAACAATAGCATTAAAACGCATGAAAAATAATCAATAACAAATGACTCACTGAGGCAGTGTTTAACATGGGCATTATAAATTCCTAAGGAAGGTGTAACGTGCCATACATAAGGGAATGTTTTTTGGCTAGTTGTCGCTTGAGATAAGTTACCATTATTATTGTCTGTTTGTGTTTTTGTTTATGGGGGTATGTAGTCTGTACTGAGGTAGTGTTCAAACAGGTTGCGAATGTATGTATAATGATTGGTGGTGTCTTTGATTTCTTGTGGAAGATTGTTCCACAACTGAGTGGCAGAGTATGCTAAGCTTGTTTTATATAAGTCTATCCTAGGTTTAGGGACATGAAGTATATTTAGCCGTTAGCAATGTCTAGCGTTATATTTAAACAATGGCCAAAGGTAGCTTGGAGCATTTTGAAATAGGATTTTGTGAATTAGTTTGGCCTTATTAAAAAGTAGGCGTTTGTGGAGTGGCAGTAACCGAAGACGTTTATGTAGGTTAGAATTGTCGGTAAGCTTTTCACCATTAATTACACGTACTGCCCTTTTCTGGAGTGAATATAGGCGTTTTGTTATTGATTTGGAGCATCCATCCCAGATTGTGTAGCAGTAATCAATATGTGTTTGTATATGGGAAGTATAGAATATCTTTCTGGTGTTTTCGTCAAGGAAATATTTAATTTTTGCATGTTGGTATACTTTTTTGGCTATTTGTTTAACGTGAAAATGAACATGTGAGTTAAAGGTTAGATTTTGATCTATGATAAGACACAGTGCCTTGTGCTTGATACACTTTCTATAGGTATGCTACCAATGTGCAGGTGTAGGCTTCTCTGCGAGTTTAGCGTGTGAAGTCTTTGCCTGGTTCCTATTAACATAGACGTTGTTTTAGAAATGTTAATTTGCATGCGGTTTGCATGCCTCCAATTAACTACACTATTTTGTTCCTGTTGCAAGGATAATTCTAGCACATTACGATAAATAGCGTTTGTATATACTGTGCAGTCATCAGCAAATAGATCGCAGGTCAACGACCTATTTAAGGGAAGATCATTTATGTAAATGGCAAATAACAGAAGGCCATGAATAGACCCCTGAGGTACTCCGATATTAATGGTAATGGCTTGAGGTAAAGCTTTATTGTGTGATACTACTTGTTTTATGTCTAATAAAAATGATTTTATTAATGTCACTATATTAAAGCTTACTTTCATTGTTTCTAGTTTGTTAATTAGAATAGTATGATCTATCATATCGAAGAGAGACAGACAGACAGACAGACAGACAGACAGACAGACAGACAGACAGACAGACAGACAGACAGACAGACAGACAGACAGACCAGACAGACAGACAAACAGACAGACAGACAGACAGACAGACAGACAGACAGACAGACAGACAGACAGACAGACAGACAGACAGACAGACAGACTGACTGACAGACAGACAGACAGACAGACAGACAGACAGACAGACAGACAGACAGACAGACAGACAGACAGACAGACAGACAGACAGACAGACAGACAGACAGACAGACAGACATATGCTACCACGTTTCATTTCTTTTGACTTCAAAATTTGCGTTGCAAATCACATGTTCAACGGCTTTTGTTTTCACGAATTATCTTCAGGACGAGTGCAAAAGCAGAAGCACGTATCCTCCGGGTTTTCTTGCGGAGATGACTAGTCAAATGGAGTTCGAATTTGTCAAAAATATGCTGGTGTCATCTCAAAGTAAGTTAATCAAACACACACTCACATATACTTGAACACACACATACACCCATATATATATATATATATATATATATATATATATATATATATATATATATATATATATATATATATATATATATATATATATATATATATATGAGAGGAAATAGAGAAGAAGAATATATATACATACATATATATATATATATATATATATATATATATATATATATATATATATATATACATTGGCACCTTGCCGTCTTGACAGACGATAGTTTGTGCTTTAAAAAGGCATAATAACTTTTAACTATGGCGGTAGCGAGTGTGACTGATAAGGCCAATTTGCGCTGTAAATGTCCGTTCACAGTGGGTGCATGTGAACACGTGGTCATTTCCACCATCATGCACCATCTTACGTCTCAAACGCTTGGTGTGTGACTTTTCTGCAATAATTTTCTCCTTTGACTTTATTCCATTTCTGATATTTGCCCTCCATGCAACACGTTCAGTGGCGACTTGCTCCCAATGTGCATTATCAATGCCTGTATCAATCATGTCCCGCTTACACACATCTTTGTATCGTAGTAGAGGCCGACCCTGAGATCTCTTACCCATCTGTAATTCACCAAAAAAGATATCCTTTGGTATTCTACCATCATCCATCCGCCTAAGATGTCCTATCCATCTAAGTCTACGAAGACTGAGCATGGAATAAACTGTCACACAACCTGATCTTTCCAATACTTCAGTATTTGTGATTTTGTCTTGCCACTTAATACCAAGAATTCTTCGCAGACACCGCATATGAAAGCTGTTTAAATTGTTCTCTTGGTGTGAGTAAGTTGTCCAGGTTTCACTGCCATAGAGAAGAGTACTAAGGACACAGGCTTGATAGACAAGGACTTTTGTTTTGGCAGTAAGCTTCCTGTTCTCCCAGACTCTTTTTCTTAACCTGTTCATTGTTGTTGCTGCCTTACCAATCCGGATGTTGATTTCCTGATCTAGGGATAATTTGCTATTTACCACCGATCCTAGATATGTAAAATGATCTACTATCTCTAGTTCGGCGTCGTCAATAAAGATTGATGGTACCCCATGTGCACCTTGTGACATAATCTGTGTCTTCTTTTTGCTAATTGTTAAACCAAATTCAGAACAAGCATTGGAGAATGCAGATAGTAGACATTGCAATTCTTCCTCAGAGTGGGTCGTAACTGCAGCATCATCTGCAAAAAGCAACTCTCTGATCAGTACCCTCCTAATGTTGGTCTTAGCCTTCAATCTCTGAGCATTGTAGAGGCCGCCATCTGAGCGTGAGTGAATGTATATACCACCATCCTGATCACGAAATGCATATTTCAGTAGAAGTGAAAAGTATATTCCAAAGAGGGTGGGAGCTAGTACACAACCTTGCTTAACTCCACTCTTGATTTCAAATTCTTCAGAAGTTGCACCATCAAACTTGATTATACCCTTCATGCCTGTGTGGAACGATTCCACAATAGACAGAAGAGTTGGTGGGCAGCCAATCTTCTTTAGTGCCTTGAACAGACCCTCACGACTGACCAAATCAAATGCCTTTGTGAGGTCGATGAAGGCAATAAACAGTGGTTGATTCTGTTCACGGCATTTTTCTTGCATTTGTCGCAATGAGAATATCATATCAGTGGTAGACCGGTTCTGTCGAAAGCCACACTGTGATTCGGGGTAGACTTGATCTCCTAGGACTTGAAGTCTGCGCAGAACAATTCTGGCAAATACTTTTCCAACAATACACAGAAGTGAGATACCCCTATAGTTGTTGCAGTCGCTCCGATCGCCCTTGTTCTTGTACAGTGTTATGATGCTTGAATCTTTGAAATCCTGTGGGACTTGTCCTTCACGCCAGCATAGCTCTATTAGCTGGTGGATCTGTATAGTGAGTGTGTCTTGCCCACTCCTGATAACCTCTATTGGAATCCCATCCTTACCTGGAGCCTTGCCAGATGCAAGTTCATTTATAGCACACTTAACTTCTGTTATGGTGGGAAGTGTGTCCAGGTGGTCAAGAGTTGGTAGAGCCTCTATGGCGTTGAGGGCATTATCCGCTAGTTTGGTCTCACTTGAGTAAAGCTCCAAATAGTGCTCTACCCATCTGTCCATCTGCTGTTTCTTATCAGTGATGACTTCTCCAGTCAAGGTTTTCAATGGTGCACTTCTTTTGATCACTGGACCACAGGCTTTCTTTATTCCTTCATACATGCTTCTTATGTCTCCCTTATCACTTGCGATTTGAATGGACTCACATAACTTGATCCAATAATCATTTGCACACTGCCTGGCAGCCTTTTGCACATCCTTCCTAGCTTGCCTTAGCTCACTCAGAGTGTTACGCGTTGGTCTTTCCTTGTTTCTTAAGAGAGCTTTCTTCTTCTTATCAATCAAGGGCTGCAGAGTCTCGCTGTTGGCCGCAAACCAGTCCTGCCTCTTATGATCCACAGTGCCGTAAACCTTTACGGCAGTTTTACAAAGAGTTTCCTTAAGTTTATTCCATTTATCATTTACTGTAAAATTTTCTGGTGTATCAGTGAAAGCGTCTTCAAGTTGCTGTTGAAACTGAAAGCACTTTTCAGGATCATGAGTGTTAATAATATTAATCCTGGGGCTAGATTTGTGTTTAGCTGTGTAGATTCTCTTTGGTCTCAGTCTAACCCTTGCAACAACCAAAGAATGATCCGTATCACAGTCAGCACTGTGGTAACTACGAGTCAATGATATATGGTTCAGATATATATATATATATATATATATATATATATATATATATATATATATATATATATATATATATATATATATTCCACGTTTCCATCCTGTTTCAGGATATTATGGTCAACATCAGCATCTTTCAGCTGTATGTTGATTCCTTGGCTAGATTACGCTCATCAGCACGCCACGACTTTCTGAGCGACCGGCTCCATACTCCCATTAGTCACTGGTGCGACTCGAATCGCTTCCAATTCTCGTGCACTCACGTCAACCACGAGAGTATTCGGGATTACGGAGAAAGCTGCTAACCCCTCGACCAGGGAGTCGGCATATATATATATATATATATATATATATATATATATATATATATATATATATATATATATATATATATATTATGTCTATATATATATATATATATATATATATATATATATATATATATATATATATATATATAGAGAGAGAGAGAGAGAGAGACATACCAACAGACATACATACTGACAGACAGACAAAAGAATAGAACGATAGAAAGTTAGACAGGCAGAACGAACGAGCGACCGAACCAACAAACTTTATTTTCAAAGGGTTAAGAATTGGACAAGGAGGCCCGTTTAACATTCTGCCCTTTTATCACTCGCTTTCATACATTATTTCATTCACACATCATTCAAGGCCAACAGAGAACAGCAACAATATAAAAGATATGCATTATAAAGTCATGGACAGATCACTGGACCTGGCAGGACAGTGTCATATGCCGATGATGTTTTAGTGTATCGTCAGGGTAAGGATAGAGAGCAGGTTGCTGTTGAACTACCAACCGAACTCAATCGCATAAGTACTTGGTGTGATGAAGCTGGGGCAATGGTCAACCCAACAAAAGCAACAGTGACTTGGTTCTCGTTGAATAATCATATTGTCAACACTCCAACACCAACTGTAATGCTGTGTTTAGAGACGGTGGAAAGAACGCAGGCAATGAATTACCTGGGGATACGGTTTGATCGAAGCCTTGCTTATAATGTGCACATAGACTAGGTGAAAACAAAGGCCAAGCGGGGTTTGGCAGCGATGCGGGTGATGGCGGCAGCAAACTGTGAGCAGCGCCATCTATGTCTTCTGTACGAGGGGCTGGTCATGTCTGTTTTGGAGTATGCAATGGCAATCCTGACTCTCAGCCATAAGCAGATAGAACGGATGGAAAGGATACAGAATGAAGCTATGCGCATTATTCTTGGATGTACAATAGATACAGCATGCAGGGCGATGCGCTACCTTCTTGATTTTCCAACCATAGAAGAGAGAATACAAGTTTGCAGGGCACGCGCCTACCTCAGAGTTAACGCAAAACACACAACATCCACTGCATAGTGAAATTAGGAAGGTGAAGGGCAGCAGGTTAAAAAGAGGACGGTCGTGGATGGGTCAAGCCGAAGACATTCTTCAACAGGTGTGTTCACTTGAGGAGTGGGTGCAAGTGCCAACAGACTTCTGCACATCCTTTTCAGTTTGCATCCAACTAGATAGAATTCGAGAATTCGCTAGATGGTGACGCGGTCATCTACACAGATGGGTCGGTCTTCCGACATGTGAGAAGCTCATGGGCCTTTACAGCTCGGTCCGGAGGGAGAATTGTGAAGGAGGACTCTGGTGCTTTCACTGAAACCACAAGTAGCCTGACCATGGAAGTCATGGCAGTAAGTAAAGCAATAACATGGCTCGAGACACAGACAATCACTAGGGCTTGTTTCCTTAGCGACTCAATGAACATGATCAAGAGGATAGAGGAGGGGTCGATCCGTAGAGAATGGTTGCTGCCTCTGGAGCGGTCTCGGCTAGCAAAGATTAGTTTCATCTTCGTAACAGGGCATGCGGGAGTACAAGGAAATGAGCGGGCTGACAAGCTCGCATGTGAGGCTACTGTGGAGGGCGGACGCGCCATGGACCAGACTGACATTATGAATGCTCTACGAGAAGTAAATCTTTTGCGAGAACCAAGTGATGACTGTGAATCTACAACCCTGGCCAGACTGCGAGAGCAGCAAATTATAAGAGGGGTGGCCAAACAAGAACACTACGCAGGAAGCCAAAGAAGATTGATAAACCAACACAGAACTGGCGTCGTTAGTCGCTACACGCTGCGGGATTTGCTGAGGAGGGGATCCGAGCACTTATGGACTGAATGGTTCGATGTGCAATAAGGATGATCTGTCGACTAACTAACTAACTAACTAAGTCATGGAAAAAATGCGAACATCAATACTACTCGACTCCGTAATATTAGATAATGGTGTGACACATGTTATTAGCTATGTGGAATATACCGTTCTACCAAATAGGGAATGGCTGTTATACTAGGGTTGTGTTATTATTATTATTTCTATTATTAAGGGGGAAGATAATCCGTATTGAGATAGTATTCGAATAATTTGCGATTATATGTATAGGGATTGGTGATGTCTTTAATTACTTGTGGAAGATTGTTCCACTGCTGAACTGTAGAGTACGTTAAGCTTGTTTGTATAAGTCAATCCTAGGCTTCGGAATGTGTAATAGATTTAATCGTTTACTGTGTCTAGCATTATATTTAAACAATGGCCAAAGGTAATTTGGGGCATTCCGATGTGGGATTTTGTGAATTAGTTTGGCGTTATTGAAAAGCAGGCGTTTGCGGAGTCGTAGTAACTGAAGGCGTTTATGCAGACTAGGATTGTCAGATAAATTTGTGCTATACATTAAACTCATGGCTTGTTTCAAGATGTCAGAGGGCCGGACACAGAAGAGCAGCATGTAGCAGTAAGACGAAATTCTGCCGGTACTGTGCTGATCATCACGCCTTTAAGGCGTGTCCGCTGGCCAAGCTGGACACGGACTTCGGAGCACACAACAACAAAAGAAAGTGCGCCAACTGCATGGGCAAGCATGGAGCAGTATACTTGGGCTGTCCGTACCTGCAACGACATAGAGGCGCCTTAAATATCACGATCACCACAAAGACACCATTCAAGGAAGCAATGCGGAGGGGCGAGACAGACACGGATATAACACAAGCTGAAAGAGAGCAACTGCAAAAGCAGATAGACGAGTTGAAGAAATAAATCAAGGCACTACAGACACCAGCATCAATCAGCGATAATGAGAAGCTGCTGGCCGACATGACAGAGATCCAGCACAACATCAAACAAGATATGAAGCGCATGGCTAAGATGAAGAAGGAAAACCAGGAGATCCTACAAATGATCAAGACCGAAAGAGAACTACTGAACGCCGAAAGAACGCAGCACCAATCCAAACCAAAAGAGGAGATAAGCAAGATGAAGCACCAAAAAAAAAAAAAAAACTCGAGAAACTGAAAATTCACAAAAAAGAGGCAAAAGGGAGCATGATCGAGCCAAGCCACAGACCAATAAGAAACAGCAAGCAGAAGCCAGTAGTCCAGCCACGATACCTAAGCAACCCGAGATGAAATCAGCATCCCGCCAGGGAGATGAATATGACCTAGAGGAGACTGAAGATAACGGGAACACAGACGAGGAAGACAGTCCCCACTTAGCTCTATGGAAGAGGAAAGTAATATATGAAGCTGATTACGAAGAAAGGGAAAAGCAAGTTAGACTACGATGCAAACAATACGAAAATGACCCCAGCACATGGAAAGATAAATTTCATACGGAAACGCAACTCATCTGGAAAAAAAAATGGATGAAGAATACAACAGCAACTACGAGAAGGTGACACAAACGCAGAACAAGACGAAAGAAACCGAAACATCAAACAGAGAGTCCTTATAAGGACTGCACCCAGCCAAACCAGCCGAGCCAGGAGCCTGCACCAACAAAGAAAACCACAAGAGGAGACGAGCACAAAGGATAGCCGCCGACCGACCCCCAGCTGACGTCATAGACACAAATCAACATAATCAGTCCCAGATAGGACTTACTCGTAAGAGAGCACAAGACAAGAATTAGGGTGAAGTAATCCCCCCCCCCCCCAAAAAAAAAAAAACAAAAAAAAAAACACGCAAATCAACAATAACCACAGCTGAAGAGGCTGGTTGAACGAGGCCGAATTTGGAATTTGTGTTTTGAAAATTGGAATTGGAATTAGTTTATGGAGCAAGTAAAGTCACTTTGTGCTTGAATTAGAACAACCGTCCCATGTTTAGAGCAGTAGTCAAATGTGTCTGTATGTGAGAAGTATGGATTATTTTCCTTGTGTTCTCATCAAGGAAGTTTTTAATTTTGGCGAGTTGGTAGACTTTTTTTCGCTGTATGTTAAATGAGCGCTTGAACGTGGGAATTAAAGGTTATGTTTCTAATGTTTTGTGCTCAATTACACTTGTTACTGGTATGTTATCGGTGTGAAGTTGATGTGATGTGTGCGAATTTAGAGTTCGAAGTCTTTGTCTGGTTGTTAATAACATTGATTTTGTTTTAGTGATGTTAATTTGCATACGGTTTGCATAACTCCACCTGACTACATTATTTAATTATTGTTGCAAATACGACTCCAGCAGATTAAAGTTTTCAGCGTTTGTATACACTATACATTCGTCTGCAAATAGATCGCAGGACGACGAAAGATGCAAAGGTAGATCGTTAATATTTATGGCAAATAATAGAAGGTCAAGAATAGTGCCTTGCGGTACTCCAATATTGAAGGTAGTGGTTTGACACAGCGATTTATTGTGTGATACTTCTCGCTTTCTGTTTGATAGAAAAGATGTTATTAGAGTGACTACATTATGGCCAATTTTCATTGTCTCGGGTGTTTTAATTAAAAGAACATAGTCTTTCTTATCAAATCCTTTCCTGTAATCAATAAACACAATTCCACATAGACTGTTGTTGTGTATATTCTGGTGCCAATTTTCTGTCACGTTTGTTACTACCGTATGGTAAGAATATTTTGGTCGTAATCCCGTTTGAGTGTCAACAATAAGCTTGTTTCGAACTAAATAATGTAATTTTACTTTATGGATGAGGTGTTTCTGGTGGTTTAGATAGTAATGATAGTAAGGAAATGGGTCTGTAATTGTTTGGGAGACCATTGTCCAATTAACCAGATTTAAGAAGAGGGCACACTTTAGCGATTTTGAGAGATGATTGAAAGTGGCCACTGATTATATACATAGGTTAGTGATATACAGATCACTGGCGGAGCACAACGTAGAATCCTGTTGCTGATTCCATCTAACCCAGATGTGGTTGTGTTCTTTTTTAGGTTACTGAGGTAAGTGAATACTTCAGTTGTTGTCATTAGCGGTATGTCGAAAAGAATATCCCGGGAGCATTTATTCTCGCAAAACGATGACAGTAAAGATAAGTTGCAAGGAGAATCTGGTATTGAAGCCTTCAAATGGTCTATGTCAGTTTGAATAAAAATTACTGAATTGTTCACATGCAATATGATGTGATGGTAAAGAATTTGGGAAGTTATACTTGTTTGTCAAGGTATTAATTGCCTTCCATATATCCCTAATAATTGTTTTATCCATTACTAAATTCTTAAAGTAAATGTTTCTTTTCCCTTCATATGGTATATTGAACTTTGTTTCTAAAAGTACGGTATGTGCTGAGATCCCGCTTTTTATGTGCTTTATCTGTCTCTCAAAATTTCAAGTATTTCCAGAGTTATCCAATGTGGTTCGACGTGATGTTCTACTCGAACTTCCTTGATTTACAAATGTCTATTATACCCATCGATAAAGGTCTTCATCCAGAGTTACAGGGCATCATCTGGGTCAGGAATGTGATAAACATTGTCTAGAGGTGAAATGAGCAAGTCCTGTAAAAACGCGTTTTATTTGAAATTTGTGTAACTTCTAAATTTTACAATTATGTGCCTATGTTTAGGAGTGATAATTCCTTTTTTAGACCACGTGCAGCATAGTAGGTAGTTATCGGTCATTCCACAATTATGTACGGTGCATTCCATGATGTTGTCGGAGCAAGTTACATACATGTTATATGAGTGTTGAAGATGATTTTGTTACTCTAGTAGCTTGTTGTACTATTTGTTGGAAATTGTATGATGATATTATATTTCCCCATATTATGTTAGATTTATTGGTGTCAATGTTAAAGTCTCCGAGTAGTATAATTTCCTTCCCTGACCCGAAAACCACATCCATCATGGTAGTGAAGGTTTCCTACCAGACGTGTCCAGCGCTGGGATTTCGATAGAGGTAGCCAATTATTAGAAGTTTGCGGTTTTTAAATGTTATTTCCATCCAAATACATTCTCATTCGCAAGTTTCAATTTCTAGACTACAGTGAACATTCAGTCAATTAGAAATATAGGCTGCTATGCCGGTCTCTTGTTTCCTACAGGGGTCTCTTCAAACACTGTATACCCTTTGATACAGATGTCCTCATCTGAAATATTTTAATTTAATCTACTTTCACTAAGGCCGAATAAATGAAAATTTTGATTAAGAATAAAAGATAACTCTGGCAGTTTATTACATAAGTGGCATATATTTAAGTGTCCAATGCGTATTCCTGACTTACTGAGCCAGTGTTGTCAATTCTCAGACAATTCACCCACATAAAATTGTCAACTGTCATTTACTGCCAATATAGTACATTGCGGTGTATGGCAGATAGTGAGTGTAAACTAGTCAAACTTAAGCAAAAATGCAACATCATAAAAATTTACAATTACATTAAGTTACAAAATCCCACTAATATAAATCGACATGCAAATGATAGTGTTATAACGATCCAACTAATGAGACCAAATAAAAAAGATAATGCAGACACAGAACTAAACGAATTAAAACGTATGAACATAAAACAACTAATTAACTTGAAAGAAATACTTCACAAGCCAAGTAACCAGCTGTTATCCAAAAGAATGAATGCATGTCTATACAAGTTAATGTTTTTGTCTAAAATTAGGTATCCCATACGGGAAATAAAACGTTAAACTGTAAGCAATTACAGTTCAAGGACGAAGCTATGTTGCTGGTATCAATGCATATAGGGTTAAGTTTTTAATACGTATCCTATCTCACAGGTATGTAGTGTAGGGTCATCGTAAGGGCGTGATTCAGTGCGGTAGGTCTAAATTGCATCAAGTATAGAATTTCTGGACTCCAATAATGCGGAACCTGTTGTTGTCTGCCAGGTGGCGCATTGCTGGCGTGCACGTGGTGATGCGGAACCTGTTGTCTGCTATGGGCCCCATTGCTGTTGTGATTGTGGTGTGCCAATGTGGTATTACCGCCGTGTGTGTGTGCCACTGTTTGCAACGAGAGTTCCTTACAAGTGACGGGATAGACATTTTCCTGGTATTTATTTCCTTCACGCGTGAGGGTGGAGGTAGGAAGGAGAGGTTAATTTATTCTTAGTATCAGGTGTACACCTTGAATGGCAGGAGTTCGTGGGTCAGACTCTAGCAGACGTTTATCTGGGGTGATGGGTGTATTGGGTGTATGGCGGGTATGGCTGGCCTGGGAGTCTCTATCTTCAGTTATCAATGTCTGTCGTGTGTGTGTGTGTTTGTCGTGATTTGTGCCCTTTCTGTGTATTTGATATTTTTACCTAGCAAACTACTACTTAATGTGGATGTGTGGATGTGGTCTCCGTTCATTCGTTTCTTTGGCGCGACCGTCTGCGATGTGAAGAATAGTGTGTTGTTGATTATGTGTACATTATACTGATTACATAATTTATCTAGGATAGTTAGTTAGTTAGTTAGTTAGTCGACAGATCATCCTCATTACACATCGAATCATTCAGTCCATAAGTGCTCGAATCCCCTCATCAGCAAATCCCGCAGCGTGTAGCGGCTAACGACGCCAATTCTGTGTTGGTTTATCAATCTTCTTTGGCTTCCTGCGTTGTGTTCTTGTTTGGCCACCCCTCTTTTAATTTGCTGTTCTCGCAGTCTGGCCAGTGTTGTAGATTCACAGTCATCTTGGTTCACGCAAAAGTCTTACTTCTCGTAGAGCATTCAGTATGTCAGCCTGGTTCATGGCGCGTCCGCCCTCCACAGTAGCCTCACCTGCAAGCTTGTCAGCCCGCTCATTTCCTTGCACTCCCGCGTGCCATGGCACGAAGATTAAACTAATCTTTGCCAGCCGAGACCGCTCTAGAGGCAGCAACCATTCTCTACGGTTCGACCCCTCCTCTATCCTCTTGATCATGTTCATTGCGTCGCTAAGGAAATATGCCCTAGTGAATGTCTGTGTCTCGAGCCATGTTATTGCTTTACATACTGCCATGACTTCCATGGTCAGGCTACTTGTGGTTTCAGTGAAAGCACCAAAGTCCTCCTTCACAATTCTCCCTCCGGCCCGATCTGTAAAGGCCCATGAGCTTCTCACATGACGGACGACCGACCCATCTGTGCAGATGATCGCGTCACCGTCTAGCGAATTCTCGAAAATCAACGCTTGTACTTCAGCCTCCACAGCAGCCGGATTTTCTTGTCTGCATTTTCTATCTAGTTGGATGCAAACTGAAAAGGATGTGCAGAAATCTGTTGGTACTTGGCCCGACTCCTCGCCAGGTTCTAAGTCCTCAAGTGAACACACCTGTTGAAGAATGTCTTCGGCTTGACCCATCCACGACCGTCCTCTTTTTAACCTGCTGCCCTTCACCTTCATAATTTAACTATGCAGTGGATGTTGTGTGTTTGCGTTAACTCTGAGTTAGGCGCGTGCCCTGCAAACTTGTATTCTCTCAGGTCAGGATTGCCATTGCATACTCCAAAACAGACATGACCAGCCCCTCGTACAGAAGACATAGATGGCGCTGCTCACAGTTTTCTGCCGCCATCACATGCGCTGCAGCCAAACCTCGCTTGGCCTTTGTTATCACCTGGTCTATGTGCTCATTATAAGCAAAGCTTCGATCAAACCGTATCCCCAGGTAATTCATTGCCTGCTGTAACAGTGAGGGAACTAGGTTAGGAGTAAAGAGTTAAGGAATGATGCGCATTCCTTGACTAGGGGGAAAATCATAGTGAACGTGTGTGCACGAATGAAGAAGTGTATCTAGGAGAACACACACGTCACTTAGGGGGATTGAAAAGACATGTCAACACCGGGCAGGGATGTCTACCATCATGTGTGCTGTAGTATAACTATTCGGCCAATAAAGTATGTTTATAACAACGCGGAGACTTGGGTCTATACGATCACGTGCTTAACCTGTCTTGACCACACTATGACAGCAGGTTGATTTGGTGCCGTGAAAGTCTGAAACATGGGAGGTCGCGGAGAGAGTACCGCTATGGAAAATTGTTGTGTCTGGGCGTCTGGAGAAGGAAGTTTGTAAATATTGAGAAACGCAACAGATGAAAGCCGCCTGTTGATAGTTATTGTATACCTGTTTAACAAGGAGTTCCATTTTCAAGGACAGCGCTCAAAAAGGTTTGATTGATAAACTTATTTTTTTGAAAGACTGATGTTATTACATATTTAATCCTATAAATTAACTGGAGAATTGACCAACGCTAATTGTATAATTGATCAAGTAATGCCGTTCTGCATCAAAAATCAGTACAAATTATGAAGTTTAACCCGTGGGACTGTTGACTGTTGAAGGTGAAGTCAAGGTTATGGTGCAAATTTCATAAGTACGAAATCAAGATCTGCAATACTTTCTACAGTCACTTCACATTTAGAAGGCATTGATGAAATTTGTCTCAACTTATAAGATAAAGCACTTTAAACTGACCATGGCGAGAGTCCCACATGAAAATAAGAGATTGGATAGCGTCAGCTTTAAATCAAATTGTTGTTGACTGGATTACGTTTGCGCTGAAATATATATATGAAAAACCCAGATGGCTGTTGAAAACTGAGTTTTTTTTGCTGAAGTCGTGAGCAGTTGTCGTTTGCGTGAAGGTGACCTTACTTGAAGGGAATCTACAGTTAATCGAGCAAGTAAGCAAGCAGTTTTGTTGCGAGCCTGGTATCGAGCATAATCTTCGTCGGGAATTAATTGGAAAGAACTGACTTCGACTTCGATTAAATTATTACGGAAAGAAATCCAGAGGCTCTTCTTTGTTCTGCTCATTTCAACGAGGTTGATTAGAGTCCTTTGTTAATGTGGTGTAGGTAATTCTGAATCAGTAGCTCATTTAAATTCTTTTATCAAAATTCAGGATTGAAACAGGAATATTCTTCGTCAGGATCTTCGATTGGAGGCTTTAGTTAAGTTAATTAGATAATATTAGAGTAATTAACAGATTATGTATTGTTGCTGAATTTGAAATTAACATTGTTTGAAATATTTGTATATTGCTTGATAATTATAGATTTTAGGATGGAATCCCAAGATTTTTCACAGGTACTGACTGGAGTTGGCGGGGCAATATCAAGGTTGGATGCAGTGTTAAGACAACAAAATGTAAACAGTGATGTTGAAAGATTTAGTGGTCAAGCAAATCAGTTTAAGAAATGGATCATTTCTATTGAGAAACATGCATATTTAATAAACGCTACAGATGGGGAGAAAAAGAATTTGGCATACAGAACAAGTACAAGTCCAGTTTCTGACCATATAAGAAGAAAATTAGAGGCAGCAGGAGGTGAAACCTGGGAAGAATTTAAAGATGATCTCGCAAGAAAATATGCTGAAATTACTGATCCACAACACGCATTCTCAGTATTGCGACAGACTAGACAAAGCAGCACAGAAAGTGTCCAGTTATACAGTGACAGGTTAATCAATTTAGCTGAAGAGTCATTTTTAGGACAGAATGTACGAGCTGAAGAAGTGGAACGGATGTTAGTAGGGATTTTTGTTGATGGGATTAGGTCAGATGGATTGAAATTTAAATTATTAAGAGAGAATCCTGCAAGATTGTCACAAGCGGTAGATATCGCTATACAAGAGGAAAGCTTGAGGAGGAGGTTTAGGTTAAGAGTAGGACGAGAGTTAGGTAGTAGTTAAGAAGATAGAATTGAAGAACCTATGGAAATAGGACAGTATAGACATGGATGGAGAGGAAGACGAGGAGAAATACAGATGGTACAAAGAAACGAGAACGTATATAATCAAGATAGAAGAGGACAAGTGAGAAATACTGTAAGAAACATGGAAGGAAACACAAATAACTCGAATGTGGTTTGTTGGGGGTGTCACAAACGGGGGAACATTTTTCGCTTTTGTGGTAACAGAAGTGGCCCATCGAATACGCAAAATAGTAGAGGTGTTCAGTCGAGTATACAGAATAGAATTGCAAATGGCAGACCAGTAAATTGGAATTCTGGAGAAATACAGAGAAATTTTAGAAGGTCAGGAAATCAGGAAAATTGGCATCCCGCTTACTGAATAGGGTCGGCAGTAGGAGGGAAGATAGTAAGATCCAAAAAGGGCATCAACATATTAAAAACCCAAAGGATGAGTATAATAGAACATTTAGAAATAAAAAACAAGACGAGGTAAAACAATTGTCATTAAATATGGTAGATCCTAGCTCATGTATAGTACAGATAGGAAAATATAAAGTTAGAACATTAGTGGATTCGGGAGCACAAGTTAGCGTGATTAAAGAAGCATTTTTATATCGAATGTTAAAAAATTGTAAAATATTTAGAATTCAGGAGAATCTTCATTCGGTAACGGGACAAAAGTTAGAAGTGCTAGGACAAACGATGATAAATTTGAAATTAGGAGGGATAAATGTCAGGCATATGTTTCATGTGGTTAAAGATTTAAATAGAAATATGATATTGGGACGAGATTTTTTATTGAAAAATGGGGTGAGACTTTTGTTTGATTTGCATAAATTAAAATTCCAAGATGTTTACGTAGATCTAGAAGAAGATATGCATGTGTCGACACTAGTTAGAGTCAAAACGACCATGAATTTAAAACCACAGTCAGTTAATTTGATACAAGCAAGACTGAAGAGAAACCCGTATTATGTAGCAGGAAACATAGTCAGAATCACGGAATTGCAAAATGAAATAATTGATGAGCCAGGTTTAGAAGTTCCGGATGGAATAATAGAATTAGATAAAAGTTTAACATTTCCAGTAATGGTTATTAATAACACAGGTAGAGAAATTAAATTATACAGAGGATGTGTAATAGCCAAGCTAGAACATAACGTTAGTGACATATTGGCAACAGATAGAGTAAATATGGCAGGTATAAGTTATTCAGAAACCTCTAGTGAAAGAATTAATAATAGACGCGGATGCAGAAGAAAAGGGAACGTAAGAATGGATGAATTGATCCATCCATATAGAAGAAATACAGCACAAATACATTCACTAGACAAAGTAACAAGAGAAAAAGAATTGTTAGCACAATTAAAAACTTCGCCAGAAAATAAGGAAGTGTTAGAAAAACTTATAAAGCAAAATCAAGATGTGTTTGCGATAAATGATTTAGAATTGGGTAAGACACAAACAGTTACGATGGAAATAGACACGGGAGATCATCCACCAATTAGTTTAAAACCATACAGAACTCCATTAAGAAATAGAGAAGTCGTAGAAAAGGCAATAGAAGATATGTTGAAAGCAGGCATAATAACAAGGTCAAAATCAGAATGGTCATCTCCGGTCGTCATAGTAGCCAAATCTGATGGTTCGAACAGGTTCTGCTGCGACTATAGGGCGTTAAATAAAATTACTAAGAATGTAGCGTACCCATTGCCGGTGATTGATGATATTTTGGGGTTACTTAATGGCTCTACATATTTCACAACGCTGGATGCAAGGGCAGGATTTTGGTGTATTCCGATGTCGAAGGACGCGCAAAAGAAAAGTGCCTTTTGTACTCATATGGGTTCTTACGAATTCTTACGTATGCCATTCGGTCTCAAAAATGCACCATCTCACTATATGTTCTTAATAAATGAAGTACTAGACGGTATGCAAAGTTTTGCCCTGGCATATATTGATGACGTATTGATTTTTACGAAAGGAGATGTAGAGAATCATTTGAAACATGTTAGACTAGTATTTGACAGATTAAGAAAGCATGACGTTAAATTAAAGCTAAGTAAGTGCCAGTTTTTAAAGACAGAAATAAAATATTTAGGTTATATAATAAATAGGGAAGGTATAAAACCAGACCAGGAAAAGATAAAGGTTATTAAAGAGTTACCTCCTCCCACTAACGTTAAGGAAGTGCGTGCTTTTATAGGAACGTGTGCGTATTATAGGCGGTTTGTACCAGCCTTTTCAAGGATAGCAATACCTATTACGAATTTAACGGGAAAATACGCTAGGTTTAAGTGGGATGATGAGTGTCAAAAAGCGTTCGAACTTTTAAAAGATAGCTTAACAGTGGTACCATTATTGACACATCCAGACTTGAATAAACAGCTAATATTATACACAGATGCTTCAGACAACGCAATAGGAGCATGTTTGGTTCAACCATATGAAGGAGAAGAATCTGGAATACCAGGGGTTAAAAATGAAAGACCAATCTATTTCTTGTCTCATAAACTCAGCAAGACTCAAAAGAAATGGCCGATTATTGAGAAAGAAGCATATGCTATACACTACGCTCTTCAAAAATTAAATTACTATTTACATAACGCCAATTTCATTATTAGAACTGACCACATGCCATTAAAGTCGATATTAGAAGCACCAATACAAAATAGGAAAATACAAACCTGGGCATTGAATTTACAAGGGTACAATGCTAGGGTTGAATATGTGTCAGGGAAACATAATACGTGCGCCGATCTTTTGTCTAGAATCCCGTACCCACAGTCATCAGGAAACACGGAAGATGAAATTGAACCAGACATAGACGATCGAAACTGGCAAGTAAATATATTAGATTCTGCCATAATAAATAGGGAAGAATTTGAGAGTTTACCATCGGATCAAGAGTCTGAACCTAGAACAGAAGACCCACATTTAGAACAGTTTGATATGAAAACAGAACAAGAATTAGATCCAAAAATAGTACAGATAAAAAGAAAACTGAAAGAAACAGGGGAAAATAGTTTTAAGAGAAAGTTTGTAGAGTTACAAGAAGACAATCAATTATATTATATCAGTGAAAAAGGTGAAGGAGTAAGAAAATATATTCCGAAACATTTAGAACAAGAAGTCTTAAAGGCATATCACGATAATAATGGTCATTTTGGACGAGATAAGTTAGTGAAGGCTATTAGCAGTAAATATTACTGGCCGAATTTATTCAAAAGTGTATATGAATATGTTGAAGCGTGTGAAAAGTGTAGGTTAAGAAACATGAAGATAATCAAATGTCCTTTACAAGATACCGATATTCCTCAATTTCCAATGCAGAAAGTAAGTTTGGATATTTCAGGTCCTCATCCAAAAACATTATCGGGAAATGTATACCTACTACATATAGTTGATTCATATAGTCTCTGGCCAGAAGTTTATCCAATTCCAGACAAGAGTGCTGATTCAGTTATAAATATGCTTTTACAAGAATTTATACCAAGGTTTGGGTGTCCACAAATAATACTTACAGATAATGGGAAAGAATTTGTAAATAAAAAGTTTGAGAAATTGCTAAAAGATTGGAATATAAAACACATTAGGACTTCATATTACAGACCAACTTCTAATGCTAAAAATGAGAGACAACACAGAACACTATACAATATTCTAGCGAAAAATGTAGAAGAACACGATATGGATTGGGATCTTTATTTGGGGATAGCATTAGCGGCGATACGTACACACGAAAATGAAGGAACAGGTTTCTCACCATTTTACTTAGTACATGGAAGAGAACCAATATTGCCAATTGATAATTTATTAAAGCCTAGGAGAAAATATCTGGGGGAAGATTTTCAAGAAACAAGGTTGCAAGAGATGCATAAAGCACATGTACGTTTAAGAAATAATATAATTAAGGCTAGAGAAAGACAGAAGAAATACGCAAATAAAAATGCACACTTACAAGAGTTTAACGTAGGTGATAGAGTATATTATAAAAAACATAGAAAAAACTCTAAGTTTGATGCTCATTGGGTCCCGGGATACTATATTCTAGAAAAAAATGGTCCAGTGTCATATACTATTAAGAATCAAATTTCAGGGCATGTTGCACGTTCACATGTAGAGCACTTAAGGCGGGATAATGAAGAAAGGAATGCAGAGAATAATAATAATAATTATTGTTCCGAAGAAATATTGTCAGGGGGACAGTTTGTCAGACAAACGGTATATCCAATACCTATAGAGAATGGAAAACAAGTAACAACAGCTGAACAAGAAGAAACGGTACCAAAAACAGTCATGACAGAGGAAAATAACATGTATGACGATTATATTAGTGAAGAGTCGGTCAGGGAAAATATCGAACCTCCATTTATGAATACAAGACAGGCAGTAAAAAGAAAGTTGGATAGACAGAAAGAAAAAGAAATTAAGAGGCAAAGGAAACTTAGAGTTAGTTCTTCAAGTGGTGAAGATATGCCAGTATTTGAAAATTTGTTGAGACGGCAAGACAGGAAAATTAGATTGGATTTAGAAAAGAAGAAATTAGCGGTTGCTAGTAATGGATATACAGACGGGGAAGAAGAAATGGATGAAAAGTCAGAAACTGATGAAGAAGCTGATATGAAAGAAGATAGCTCTCCTCGGGAGGATAGCGACATTGATGTAGATATTGCAATTATAGAAAAAAATTTGAAGTTATTAAGAAAATGGAGAAGAGATAGATAAATAGCTTGGTAGAATATTCTGCAGATGGCAGATAGAAGAAGAAGTTAGACACGATATTTTTGTGTTTACAAAGAAGGTACTTGGTGGAGTTTTTTTTTTCTAAAACGGAAAATTATTATTGGGTACTCATAATATGGTCTTGAAATTCATAATGTATGTGTAAATTGATTAATGTTTGGGGATAAATATGATGAGGGGATTAATATGGTTTGCTCAATTGTTGGGACTGCAATTGTGTTTTATGAAATGTGAAAAATAAGTTAACTTAGATGGTTATTTTTACAATGTTTTGGTTTTATTGAGTGTGTTTAAAATGATTATTACTTGAAGTTCAGTTAGAAGATGAATTAAAGTGGTGGTTAGTGAAGTGACTCAATATGTAGTAATGGAGGGGTATGTTGTTATTACATGTGGGGTATGCAATGTATATACAAGGTTTATAATAGGAGCTGGGTTGAACAGCGTTTAATGGGAGAATATGGGGGGAATGCCAGGTTGAGTTTTGGCATTTAAATAACTGGATATTGGAAGAAGAAGACTGTACTTAACAGTATAATAATAGTTAGGAGGTTTTTTTTGTTGAAGGAATGGTAAACGGGAAATTGATGACCTGAATAGTACAAAGGCTGGCAGTTTTGGATTAACATATTTTTTTTGATAATAACAATTATTATTGACGGAAACTGAAGATAAATTTGGAAACTTTATTTTTTGATAAAGTTTTGAGAATGTATGGGAAGAGAAAGGTGATTACTTCTTACTTTTTCCTTACTTTTTCTTTCTTATTTTTTTTGGTGCGCACCAACCCAAATCTAATCTAACGATATTTTTTCTGTCTATCCTAGAATCCTGAGAGTGTGAGAATGTGAATAAGGGGGAAATAAAGGATAAGGGAATATCTTCAGTTTTGTCAATCATAATTTGGATGGACATTTTAAAGTAAAAGCGGTTCGCTTATGGAGACTTTTGTATTGTGGGGAATTTTATGGAGAGTTTTGTAGAGAGTTTTCTAGAGAACTTTATAACGAGTTTTGTAGAGAGTTTCGATATTATTGTCTCTGGTTAGCAATTGGCTATGAGGAGATAGGAGAATTGAGTTAGGAATTAAATGGAATTGTTGTTATTGTAGGATAAAGATGTAAAGTTAAATAATTAAAAGTGGGGGTTGAGATTTTTTCAAGGAAAAATTCTCTTTTAAGAAGGGGAGGCAATGTAACAGTGAGGGAACTAGGTTAGGAGTAAAGAGTTAAGGAATGATGCGCATTCCTTGACTAGGGGGAAAATCATAGTGAACGTGTGTGCACGAATGAAGAAGTGTATCTAGGAGAACACACACGTCACTTAGGGGGATTGAAAAGACATGTCAACACCGGGCAGGGATGTCTACCATCATGTGTGCTGTAGTATAACTATTCGGCCAATAAAGTATGTTTATAACAACGCGGAGACTTGGGTCTATACGATCACGTGCTTAACCTGTCTTGACCACACTATGACACTGCGTTCTTTCCACCGTTTCTGAACACAACATTACAGTTGGTGTTGGAGTGTTGACAATATGATTATTCAACGAGAACCAAGTCACTGTTGCCTTTGTTGGGTTGACCATTGCCCCTGTTGGGTTGACCATTGCCCCAGCTTCATCACACCAAGTACTTATGCGATTGAGTTCGGTTTGTAGTTCCACAGCAACCTGCTCTCTATCCTTACCCTGACGATACACTAAAACATCATTGGGATATGACAATGTCCTGCCAGGTCCAGTGATCTGCTCACTGGTGATTCTCACTGTGTAGGCGTTGAGCAGTACCGGAGATAATGGTGTGGTACTGTGGTAGGCCAGGATATATTGTTGTTGGTTCCGAAGTATAACTGCCACATCTAAAAATTACTTTCCGTTGGAAGAGGGATGCAGCAAACCAACTAAGAAGGAATGGACTTACTTTTAGTTCAAGAAGCTGAAACATTAAAAAATATAATAATAAAATTAAAAATAATTTCTCTAGGATGTTATTGGTTATGTCGGCTAGTTGACGCTGGGAGCCATAACTTGTGGTATAATGGAAGAGAAAAAACATGAGAATTGGAAGAATTACAGCGTAATAAGTCTAATAGATTTCATAACTGAGAAATGTGATATTTTGGTTTCTCATAGTGTCGTTTGTCCCTATGTGTATTGTAATCTTCTTAACGTTCGCGATAGTTTCTTTTCTACGTATACTCTCTGATAGACTATCTGTCTCTGCACCTGGAAGCGTAATTGTTGTAGCTATATCGGTTTGTGATGAGGACATACGATCACTGCATATGCCTTTCATCAAGATTTCAGCAGATACATAGATGCCTATACAGACAGAAGGATTGATCGACAGACAGACAGACAGACAGACATACAGACAGACAGATAGATAGATAGATAGATAGATAGATAGATAGATAGATAGATAGATAGATAGATAGATAGATAGATAGATAGACAGACAGATAGATAGAAAGATAGATAGATAGATAGATAGATAGATAGATAGATAGATAGATAGATAGATAGATAGATAGATAGATAGATAGATAGATAGATAGATAGATAGATAGATAGATAGATAGACATCCACCACCCACCCACACATCCCCCATTCACTCCAACTCCTCCACCCAACCACACACATAACCCACACACACACATATACCCCCACCCATCACACATCCCATCCACCAGCACATTCCCCAACCCACACATCCCCCACCCACACACATCCACCCACCTACACACATCTCCCCACCCACTCACATATCCTCTACCCATCCCATTACCCACCAACAATCACTCACACACATATCCTCCTCCACCCACACACCTTAAACCACCCAGCCAAACACACATTCCTCAGCCACACATCCCCAACGCACACACACATCTCCCCGTCAACTCACATATCCCGCACTTACCCACACACAAAATCCGAACCCACCCACATAATCTCCCATCTCCCCCAGCCCACTCACCGATCCTGAGCCCACCCCTACAAACATCCCCCACCATCTCCTAACCTACACACACTCACCCACCCTTATATTCTCTACCCACCCACACATCCTCTACCCACCCATCCCCAAACGAAGCATCCCTAACCACACACCCTTACTCATATACAATCACCCACCATCACATCCTCTACCCAACCACACATCCTCCACCCACCCATCCCCCTGAAACACATCCCTTACCCACACACCCCTACCCATATACACACGCATCCCCACCCACGCACAATCTCCCCACCCATACACACATCCCTCACATACATCCCACTCACCAACACATCCCCCATTCACAAACACACACCTCCCATCCACGCACAACCTACACATACACATCCCAAACCCATACACTCATCCCCTCACACATTCCTAGACACACGTATGTATCCCTCAACCACTGACACCCACACATCCCTCACCCACTCATCAATACATACATCTCCTATCTACCTACCCACACTCACACACCCCAACCACCCATCTAAACACACATCCCCCACCCTTACACACATCCTTTACCCACCCGCACACCCAACCACACTCCCACCCACCCACACACACATCATTTATCCAATCCCATCTCCCCTCCCACACAACACCACACCCACACACATCCCAAAGACACATCCCCCACCCACACATCTCCTCACACTTCTCCTACCCATCCACACATCCCCAAACTACAATCACCCTCACTACCCACACATACATCCTCCATCCAGCCACACACACCCCACCTAACCAGACATATCCCCCACCCACACACACACATCCCCAAATCCATCACCCACACCCATCACGCACCCCTCCCCCAACCCACACACATCCCCAACACACATTCAACCACACATCTCTCACCCACACACACACTTCCCACTCATCCACTCAAACATCCCACACCCATACACATCCCTTACCCACACACACACATCCCCAAACACACAACCACCCCCACCTGCACACATCTCCCACCAACCATATATCCCAACACCCACATCTTCCCACCCACACATATATCCCCCACCCATCCCATAACCCACCATCAATCATCCACCCACATATCCTCCTCCCCACTCCCCCACAACCACCTAGCCAAACACACATCCCCACCCACACAACATCTCCCCGCCAACCCATACATCCCGCACGTACCCACACACAAATTCCCCACCCACCCACACAATCCCACCCCGCCCACCCACACATCCTGATCCCACCCACACACATCACAAATCCACCCACACACACATCCCCCCATCCCCCAACCTACTATTATGATCAAACTCCCACACTTTACACACACAGTGACGATTGTTATGAGCATTGTCGCAAAATTGCAAAGAAAATGGAGAAAAATTGTACATATACATTTTGTAACTTAAAAATTAGTGATGCAATTCAACTCTCTCTCTCTCTCTTCTCTTCTCTCTCTCTCTCTCTCTCTCTCTCTCTCTCTCTCTCTCTCTCTCTCTCTCTCTCTCTTTCTTTCTTTCTTTCCCACTCACTAACGCTCTCGCTCACATTACAGTAATGTTATATTATACATGATAAAATCAAGTGTCATACATACAAAATGATAATATGAAAGATAAAAATATACAAAAAATATGGAATGGCATATTACAGGACATGCGTGCATTCGACTCTCTCTCTCTCTCTCTCTCTCTCTCTCTCTCTCTCTCTCTCTCTCTCTATCTGTCTCTATTACACAGGCATACACTTACACTCATTAACTCTCTCTCTCTCTCTCTCTCTCTCTCTCTCTCTCTCTCTCTCTCTCATACTCCCTAATTCTCTCACCCACTTTTCAGTGATGTACATGTGTTCATGATATAAATTATAACATCAATTGGCATTCAAAATGGTAATATGAACATGAGAATACACAAAATATATGGAATAGCATGTTACATCATATGCGTGCGCTTAAATCTCTCTCTCTCTCTCTCTCTCTCTCTCTCTCTCTTTCTCTGTCTCTCTCTGTCTCTCTCTCTCTTCTCACCAACACACACCCATAGACACTCACAAACAATGCGCGCGCACATACACACACATTAACAGATCCATTCTTCCACTGTCTCTCTCTCGTTTGCTCTCTCTCTCTCTCTCTCTCTCTCACTAGCAATCACTATTTCACCCATTAAGTCACTCTCTCCATCTTTCATTTACTCAATATCACACTCTCTTTCACTCTCACTCACACACAGACAGACACACACCCTCTCGCTATCAAATACACACTCCCTCGCATACACACGAAAGCATATACACATACATACACGAGCATACACATAATATAGGAAGAAGAAGAAGAAGAAGAAGAAGAAGAAGAAGAAGAAGAAGAAGAAGAAGAAGAAGAAGCCAACCCACACATCCCGCACCTATCCACACACATATCCCGCACTCTCACAGGTTTCCCCACCCACCCACCCACCCACACATCAGCCAACCTGCACCCACTCGCCCACCCAATATTCGCCATCTCTCAACTACACATCCCCACCTATACACACATCCCCACTCATAAACACATCTCCCCACCTGCCCAATCATATCCCCCACACATAAACACCCAAAAACACACACCTCCCACAAACACACACCCCACTACCCACATATACCCACCCACACACATCCGCCGCTTACACACATCTTCCCACAACTATACATCTCCCCCACCCATACACTCATCTCTCACACACATCCACCCACTCACGTACTCATCCATCAACCACTCACACCCACACATCACCCACGCGCCCATCAACACATGCATCTCTCATCTACCCTCCCACCCACACACACCCCAACCACCCAGCCAAACACACATCACCATCCTCGCATACATCCTTCAATCACCTGCACATCCCACACCTCCCCCACCTCTTACAAATCTCCCCTCCCACAAAAATCTCCACCCATAAACACATCCCCCCACACACACATCCACCACATAAATTCCCCATACACATCCCCGCCCACACATCTCCCCACCCACTCACACATCCTTCACCTTCAAACATCCTCACCACCCACACATATATCCTCCACCCACTCACATTTACCCCATCCACACTCATACACTTCCACCCACACAGACATATCCCATTCACATACAACCCCCCCTCCCCCCCCCCACACTCATCCCCCACATCCATTACACACTTATCCCTCAACCCACACAATCTCCTACACACCCGTTTACCCATCCAAACACACACAGATTACACACACACACACACACACACACACACACAGATAGATAGATAGATAGATAGATAGATAGATAGATAGATAGATAGATAGATAGATAGATAGATAGATAGATAGATAGATAGATAGATAGATAGATAGATAGATAGATAGATAAAGAGATAGTGATCTAGAGAGCTAAGAGAGCTAGAGAGCTAGACAGACAGACAGACAGACAGACAGACAGACATAAAGACATATAGATAGATTAGATAGATAGATAGATAGATAGATAGATAGATAGATAGATAGATAGATAGATAGATAGATAGATAGATAGATAGATAGATAGATAGATAGATAGATAGATAGAACGAAAGTCTTTATTTTCAAAGGGCTAAGAGTTGGGCACGCAGGCCTGTCTGACATTCTGCCCTTCTTCCCTATTTCCTCTCATACATTCTTTCATTCAACATCACTTATGAAGCAAATTTTGACAATAAATGAACAATAGTATTAAAACGCGTGAAAAATAATCAATAACAAATGACTCACTGAGGCAGTGTTTAACATGGGCATTATAAATACATAAGGAGGGTGTAACGTGCCATACATAAGGGAATGTTTTTTGGTTAGTTGTCATTTGAGATAAGTTACCATTATTGTCTTTTTGTGTTATTGTTTATGGGGGACTGTAGTCTGTACTAAGGTAGTGTTCAAACAGGTTGCGAATGTATGTATAATGATTGGTGGTGTCTTTGATTTCTAGTGGAAGATTGTTCCACAACTGAGCAGCAGAGTATGCTAAGCTTGTTTTATATAAGTCTATCCTAGGTTTAGGGACATGAAGTATATTTAGTCGTTCGCTATGTCTAGCGTTATATTTAAACAATGGCCAAATGTAGCTTGGGGCATTTTGAAATAGGATTTTGTGAATTAGTTTGGCCTTATTTAAAAGTAGGCGCTTGTGGAGTGGCAGTAACCGGAGACGTTTATGTAGGTTAGAATTGTCGGTAAGCTTTTCACAATTAATTAAACACACTGCTCTTTTCTGGAGTGAATATAGGCGTTTTGTTATTGATTTGGAGCATCCATCCCAGACTGTGGAGCAGTAAATCAATATGTGTTTGTATATGGGAAGTATAGAATATCTGTCTTGTGTTTTCGTCAAGGAAATTTTTAATTTTGGCAAGTTGTTATACTTTTTTGGCTATTTTTTTTTTAACTAGCGCATACCATTGGCACCTTTCCGTCTTGACAAACGATAGTTTGGTACATTATGCTTCAAAAAGGCTTAATGACTACGACCCATGGCAGTGGCGAGTGTGGCTGGTAAGGCCAATTCTTGCTGCAAATGTTTGCCCACAGTAGATGCATGTGAAAACATGGTCATTTCCACCATTGTGACCATCTTACGTCTCTCACGCTCTGTGTGTGCTTTATCTGCAATCATTTTCTCCTTTGTCTTTATTCCATTTCTGATAGTTGGCCTCCATGCAACACGTTCAGCGGCGACTTGCTCCCAATGTGCATTATCAATGCCTGTATCAATCATATCCCGCTTACACACATCTTTGTATCGTAGTAGAGGCCGACCCTGAGATCTTCTACCCATCTGTAATTCACCAAAAAAGATGTCCTTTGGTATTCTACCATCATCCATCCTCCTAACATGTCCTATCCATCTAAGTCTACGAAGACTGAGCATGGAATACAACTTCACACAACCTGATCTTTTCAATACTTCAGTATTTGTGATTTTGTCTTGCCACTTAATACCAAGTATTCTTCGCAGACACCGCATATGAAAGCTGTTTAAACGTTTCTCTTGGCATGAGTAAGTTGTCCAGGTTTCATTGCCATAAATAAAAGTACTAAGGACACAGGCTTGGTAGACGAGAACTTTTGTTTTGGCAGTAAGCTTCCTGTTCTCCCAGACTCTTTTTGCTAACATGTTCATTGTTGTTGCTGCCTTGCCAATCCTGATGTTGATTTCCTGATCGAGGGATAATTTGCTTTTTACCTCTGTTCCTAGATATGTAAAATGGTCTACTATCCCCAGTTCTTCGTCGTCAATAAAGATTGATGGTACACCATGTGCACATTGTGACATAGTCTGTATCTTCTTTTTGTTAATTGTTAAACCAAATTCAGAACAAGCATTGGAGAATGCAGATAGTAGATGTTGCAATTCTTCCTCAGAGTGGGTCGTAATCGCAGCATCATCCGCAAAAAGCAAATCTCTGATTAGTACCCTCCTAATTTTGGTCTTGGCCTTCAATCTCTGAGCATTATTGAGGCCACCATCTGAGCGTGAGTGAATGTATATACCGTCATCCTGATCACGAAATGCATATTTCAGCAGACGTGAAAAGTATATCCCAAAGAGCGTGGGGGTTAGTACACAACCTTGCTTAACTCCACTCTTGATTTCAAACTCTTCTGAAGTTGAGCCATCAAACTTGATTATACCCTTCATGCCTGTGTGGAATGATTCCCCAATGGACAGAAGAGTTGGTGGGCAGCCAATCTTCTTTAGTGCCTTGAACAGACCCTCATGACTGACCAAAATGAATGACTTTGTGAGGTCGATGAAGGCAATAAACAGTATCTGATTTTGTTCCCGACATTTTTCTTGCCTCTGTCGCAATGAGAATATCATATCAATGGTAGACCGGTTCTGACGGAAGCCGCACTATGATTTGGGGTAGACTTGATCTCCCAGGACTTGAAGTCTGCGCAGAACAATTCTGGCAAATACTTTCCCAACAATACACAGAAGTGAGATACACCTATAGTTGTTACAGTCGCTCCGATCGCCCTTGTTCTTGTACAGTGTTATGATGCTTGAATCTTTGAAATCGTGTGGGACTTGTCCTTCTCGCCAGCATAGCTCTATTAGAGCATGAACATGTGAGTTAAAGGTTAGATTTTGATCTATGATAAGACCCAGTGCCTTGTGTTCGGTGACACTTTCTACAGGCGTGCTGCCGATGTGCAGCTGAAGAGTTCGCTGCTAGAGTTTAGAGTGTGAAGTCTTTGCCTGGTTCCTATTAACATAGACTTTGTTTTAGTAATGTTAATTTGCATGCGGTTTGCACGACTCCAGTAAACTATACTATTTATTTATTGTTGCAAGGATAATTCTAGCACATTCAGATCAATAGCGTTTGTATATAATGTGCAGTCATCAGCAAATAGATCGCAGGACGACGACATATTTAAAGGACGATCATTTATATAAATGGCTGTCATACGTCGTTCTTTATGATAAGTTCAATGTTCTTGATGATCTTTGCGTGATATAGTCGTGTGATGGTCGTTGTCTAGGTAACGATGTTCATGGTGTGTCAATTGAGCTATCTAACTGTCTCTTAATCCAACTCACCCCAGAAGTGCACCTTCACCAGTCATGAAACAAGATTGAGTTGGCGCACATAATCATTTATTCCAGAAATAAGACGGACAGACGGAACATGTTTATACATCCAGAAATAATGTAATCCATAGAATATAAATATCCTCCTCACAATTTAACCAGCACACATCACTGGCTTCTCACGGCCTGCTGAATCTCAAATTCACAAGACATTTAGTCCAACTACTATGCACGGCTGGATCTCCCACAATACGACCCACCCACTGGGTCGGAGCCTCTGCTCTCTATGTAACCCACTCTGTGTTTTAGGACTGCCTTTACCACTCGGAGAATCACACAACACAGTTCTCCGTGGACTACCGACTCCTTCGGTATCTCAAACTCAACTCACACAAACGACCTGACCCGCAGTCGGTCTCTTCTCTCACTGACTTTCAAGTCTCCTGACTTCACACACAAATACCCTATCTCTCGCCCCATCCACCCTAGGGGTTTTTCTCTACCCTCACTATTTTATTTCTCAGGACTGGCTGTTTTCTCATAGCCAGGTCAGTCACTTTACTGGTTCCCACTCTCATCCATTCTTTCTCATGCCCGGTCACTCAACCTCATTGTCAATGACCCAGGCTTATGTCATCACCCCCCTCTTAAAAGAAAACTTTGTTTTCAAATATTGGGAGACTAACACTTATTAAATATATGACGCAGACATATTGCCTGGGTAGCCCGAATTATGGCTCCACCTCACTTCAGCTACCACCCTAAATAATACATCAGATGTTCATAGTACACTCCCATATTCCCACACATAAATACAAACAACTTTCTATCTTGTGTACCGATGCATGAACTAATACATCACATAATAATAATACATCATAGGAAAGCATTATACTTATGTACCCACAGGTCTCTTACTACTTCACGACCCCACAATACTATTTGTGTACCGACCCTATATCAGGTGGTTCTGTTCTTGCATTAACCCTCCTCTGATTCCTGTCGATGCTGTGTCTACCTTTCATGTACCCATGACTCATGGTACCTCTACAGTTACAACATCTGTTTGCTATCCCTAGCCCTGGGTCAGTAATGTCGCGAACACTCTTTTGACCTGACTCAACTTTCCTATCTGCATATTGCACCATTACACTTGAGTCTCTGTTTAGTCTGAACTCTTTATTCAAACTTGGCCCATATACCTGACACCTTGCTTTCTGCTGCATACGCTTTATGCCTATGTGCCCTGCACATGCACTGTCCTGAGCTGTTCTAGTATATCGGTCTCTGTGTGCTAAAGGTACTGATCCTTGCCCACGTGCAGTTCTGCTATCTGAAAACCTGCGAGTGAGAACATTGTTCTTCCTCTCGAAGCACCATCTACCTTTCTTTGACTGACTATTTTCTACTCTACTACACCCTTGGAAACATTTGTTCAGAGTAGTATCTTGTCTCTGGGAGCCACTAGCACTATATTTGGGATCCATTCTCATCTGCTCAGCTGTACTATCCTTGTCCTGAGTTCCTGTGTCTACTTCAAGTGCCTCTTCTACCTCAGCTATACTCTCTAATTTAGGTTCTCTTGTGGTAACTACCTCATTACTGCTTACACTATATTTTCGGTCCCGATAAACTACTTCCTCTTCTGTACAATCTTTAACTCCTATAACATTTCCTATGATCAAATCAGCCACTGGTGAGTCCAAAACACACGCTGTCACTCTTCCAGTGATATATGGTGTTTTTATTGTTATTATGGCTAATGGGTAGAACTCTACCGTGCCGTTGAATGTTATGCATCTAATCTTTTTCCCTGTATAATCCGAGGGATCTATTAAACTTTTCCTGACTCCGATAGACGTACATTCGGAATCCCTAATTGTTAACGCTGGTCTATCATTGACGAATCCCTGATGCAGCTTCAGACTTCCTCCTTCATGCACTGCTGATCCTGCTTTCACTGTATGAGAACATATTAGGACTGGCTGACTGTCTTTTTCAAAAAGAGGTTTGCACCCACTACAATCTTCATTGTTCAGCGTCTCAATTACTTGCGCTGCATTTGAGTGCTCTGTTTCTCTCATCCTACATTGATGGCTGACATGCCCCTTCTTTTCATATTTGAAACAGATGATCTCCTTCCTTGCGTTACTTGTTGGCTCACTGGATGGTTGCACGTCACACTCCGCTGCCTTGTGTCTCCAGCTCCCACAATTCCAACATCCGGCATAATTTGGACGTCTCTGGAAGTTCCCTCTTCTATATGTGTACCCTCCTACTCTACCAACATTGTTTCCTCGGAAACCATTATCTTGAAGTTCTTGCTGCTCACCTTTATGTGCTGAATCCACACTTTTCGCCCTTGGTCTGATGACTGGATTCTGGTCCTGTTTAGTGTACGCGGCACAGACTATTTCCTCGCTAAATTGTCTATCAATAGATACGTTAGGATGTGCAGTCATGTAGTTTTGCCCTAACTGTGACATTGTGTCTATGTCCTTTGGCTTACGTTCCTCAAAGAAAGCTACTAAGTTAGAATTGCATGCAGATACTACCTTGTCTCTTAACATTAGATCTACTAATTTATTAAAATCTTTCCCTACTTCTGCAAGCTCCATCCATTTGTTAAATGTATTCTTTACAGTGTTAACAAAATCTGTGAAATCTTGATTTGTCTCTGGCACTAACTGTCTAAACTTTGTCCTATATCCATGCTCCGTTAGTTGGAACTTCGTAAGCAGACGTTGACGTAAGATAGTGTAGTTGTTTCTTTCTTCTACAGGTAAATTGAACATGGTGTCTAGTGCCTTACTCGTAAGAAACTCGCCAAGTCGCATCGCATACTCCTTCTCTGGAATACCTAACGCTTTGGCTGATGCCTCAAACCTGGCCAAATAATTTTCAAGTTGGTTCCGGTCTGTAAAATATGGCAGTTTTAATCTCTGTGACGACTGCGACGGTCTTCTGTTTTCCCCACTTTGACCCTTCGAAGATAGTTCTAGTTTTCTTAACTCGATTTCAGTTTGCATCTGACATTTGATCTTCTCTTTCTCAATTTCCATTTCAGCTAACTTTACTTCCTGTAGACGTTTGTTTTCCATTTCAGCTAGTTTTACTTGCGTCTCTTTCTCTTCCTGTAGACGTTTGTTTTCCATTTCAGCTAGTTTTACTTGCGTCTCTTTCTCTTCCTGTAGACGTTTGTTTTCCATTTCAGCTAGATTTACTTGTGTCTCTTCCTGTAGACGCTTGTTTTCCATTTCAGCTAGTTTTACTTGTGTCTCTTCCTGTAGACGCATAGCTTCAGCTACCTTTTCTTCCTGTAGGCGTTTTGCCTCGCGCTCATTATGCCTCTCCTCTCTTTCAATCTGTTTTTGTTCTTTTGCTTCTGCATACTCCTGTAACTCTTTACCTTTCAGGCCTATTCGTTCACCTGCTTCAATATATTCCATTAAAGTAGGCATCTTGTACTTGTGGACACGTTGCTGTCTGTCAGCCAACTATAAATGTGACGACTCTGCTACTAGTCTTTGCGTGCCCTCCCTAAGTACACCACAACTTCCTGTGTACGTAAATTCGTAGTGCTAAAATATCACTCTGTACTCACCCAATCACTCTATAAGCACTAGATAGTGAGGGAAAATATCCCCCCTCGCATATATCTATAACAAATAGTTGTATAACATTTCTGGAAATGTTGTTAAACATACATATAAATACATATACAAACAAATGGATGATAACACTAAGTGTTTTCTATAAAAACGTTAGACTCACAAGCCAAGTACACGGAGACGGTGATCACAAAGAAATAAACTACAGTAACAACCACAAGCTTGTGTAGGGACACCCACAGTGCGCGTAATATATAAATATAAACTGACAAAGACCCCTAGCCAGCGGACATGACGAAAGATCACAATAATAACATATATCCGACCACAACAAATATCATATGTAACAGTAAAGAGAAAACAGTAAAAAGAACAAATATAAAATGAATAATGTACATAGATTTGACGGTAGACACTTGGACACCGTGTATAAAGTCGAGACGACCCAATGCTCAACCGCACAAAACAAACTGACTCGTCAGCTGCCTCTCAACAACATACAATGTGTACCTAGACAATTTCTCTTTGCTTTGTCTCCCGTACGTCGCGAAACAATGCAAAAATATCCTACTTATTACGACCACTGGACCACATACAAATAATTACGTAACGCACAACAACAATACTTAGGACGATTAGAGCAAGCGAAAACAAAAAAAAAAAATCGCCGACAACAATGCAATAGTGAAATCTCATAAAAGTCCTTATTTTGTTTGTGTTAATAGTTATTCGCAATCCGATGGAAATGTCTACGAGACTAGATTTCAAAATGACTGATTGATTTGTTGAGTGGTTCCTGAATTCACGTGGTGATCACAAGTTCCAACTGTCGACAAAAGTTGAAGATGATAGTGATATCCAAACTGTTCTGTCTCGACACAGTCCGTAGTTGTATCAATTATGTGATAGATTTACTTTTAAAGCCAAAGTTCATCACAAAAATACCTCAACTGTCCGCCGCTTTAACTGTGTAGAGTCAGTTCTTTTTCGGTAACTGTATGCCACCCAGCCTGCGGTGATGACATGTCATCCTTCGTTGTAACAATGATTGCTCATGACAGAGTAATGATAACGATAGTAGAACAGTTCAACAAAGTCGAAACATAAAATCTGGCTTTCTTTCAAAACACCTTGTTTATCCAGATCTACTGTGGAAAATTTTTAGTAAATGTCCACTGCCCCTGACCTTGACCTTCGCAGTCAACCTCAGTCACTACCTCCGTCTGTATATCAGTATATCTTTATCACAATCAGTGGAAAAATCCTCCGTAAATATTTCCACACAACCTTCTCAGCCCCACTCCGGCTGCTCTTTTTCACTTCGTGGAAAGTCACACTTAATCTGTCTGTAAACTGCCCGGAACTTTTCCGCCATACACAAACACTTTCCACTTCTGCCCCCGCACCTGTGGTAGGGGTACCGTTAATACCCCTTTTCCAGCTGTCCTCGTAAACAGCGCTGACCCGATTTTTTTCCCGTGGAAACTCACAATTTCCACCGTCCTCCCCTGTCTTGTTAGCTGTGGTGGAATTCTTCACTTGTCGACCCGCGACCAACACAGTGCGTTGCCTCAGCACACACACACACACACAAAATATCCCACCACGCACAGGGTGTTGCGACAAAATTGCTCGCTGTCTTCAATCCTGTCTTGTCAAACACACACACACTAGGACTGACCGCTCTTGTTGCAAACAACTCACTGTCCACGCGACATTTCTTATGTGCTGTTTTGACTAGTGACTACCCCTGTCACCGTAGTCGAATCTGCCGGTTAATCTGTGCTGCGTTCAATCTCTGACACCCCCGCTCGCTTCAGCGATATGGTTGGTATCCAATTCACCTGTAGTGAACTTGACGTGAACTGACTTTTCACTTGTGATTTCTGCCGCGTATTTTCCCCGCGCGCTGACTAGTTTGATGGAACGAAGTCACAGATAATAACTCCTCTCTCAGCGAAGAGCCCACAAATATCTCAGAATGACACCAATGTCTATAATGCAATGGGTTTCTTGATCGGACGAGCTCTCAGATACTCCTTATTAAGCGACGAGCTCCCAGATGTCAAACGTCGTTCTTTATGATAAGTTCAATGTTCTTGATGATCTTTGCGTGATATTGTCGTGTGATGGTCGTTGTCTAGGTAACGATGTTCATGGTGTGTCAATTGAGCTATCTAACTGTCTCTTAATCCAATTAGGCACGCAGGCCTGTCTAACATTATGCCCTTCTATCACTCTCTGTCATACGTTCTTTCACTCTATCTTTCACTCTTCTATCACTCTCTTTCATACACTTTCATAGATAGATAGATAGATAGATAGATAGATAGATAGATAGATAGATAGATAGATAGATAGATAGATAGATAGATAGATAGATAGATAGATGGATAGAGGTGTTGATTTCACATTTAATTATTTTTTGTCCGTTCGACGAGTTATGTGTGGTTTCAGAAAACATGAGAGTGACTGCTGAATGAGCTGGCGCAGTAATTCTTGTTTTGTTGCTTTGTTTTTGTTTTCTCGCTATGAACTCTCGCGTAGTCCATACAAGTATTATTACGTCTGGGCTGGTCACTTAAATCGCATGCCAGATCACAGGCTCCCTAAACAATTTTTTACGGCGAGTTGCGTTGTGGTAAACGCTAGTGTGGATTAGCATTCCTTATTACCGGTGTTCTTCGTCAAATCGTGTGCATTTGCTGATTCAATCGGGCGCTGTTTCCATCATCGAACGAGAGAATTTCTAGTTACGGGCATATTCTTAAACAAGTGAATCGGTACAGATATCTCGGAAGAATCATATTATCTGATTGGAGATGCTTTGAAGAAATTAGAACACGAATTGCTATTGCGAACTTAGAGCCTTTTGCAAGATGAAAGACATACTGACCAATAAATAGATATCAATTGAAACGATTAAAAGAGTGTTTATGTGCTATATAGAAAGTGTACTTTTGTATGGATGTGAAGCGTGGACAATGTGCAGACAAGCTGAAAAATATCTGATGGCTGTGGACATGTGGTTTCTGGGGAAATGCAAAGAAATCAATGGACGGACAGAAAAAGAAACCCAATGAACATGTCCTTCAAGAAACAAATGACGATCGTAAACAGATTAGTGACATTACACGTAGACAGTCAAATTTAAACTTTATGGGCATGTTATGAGAAGAAATGAATTGGTGAACTTAGTGACAACTGGCAAGATCGAAGGGAACAGACCAAGGGTAAGACCGAGAAGTAAATACCTAAATGACTTGGTCACATGACATGGTCGAGACAGAAATATGGAGCTGATCCACGACTCTGGTGATCGAGTGAGATGGCAAAACATGACCGCCCACGCGTATCGGCATGGCACATGATGGATGAATGGCTGCTGTGGTTGCATACTGGCATCGGTGGCTCACTACGAGCCAATAGACGATATTGCCGCATTGTTGTCCTCTTCGTACCTTGTTGACAGTTTACGGACACGCCCTCTCGCACACCGGTCTTTGTTAGTTAGTTAGTCGACAGATCATCCTCGTTGCACATCGAACCATTCAGTCCATAAGTGCTCGGATCCCCTCCTCAGCAAATCCCGCAGCGTGTAGCGGCTAACGACGCCAGTTCTGTGTTGGTTTATCAATCTTCTTTGGCTTCCTGCGTAGTGTTCTTGTTTGGCCACCCCTCTTTTAATTTGCTGCTCTAGCCCTGCGCGGCTACCACGCCGCTTCGTTATGTTGACTGCTGACCGCTCGGAAAAAACACGTTCTTCCGCCATGTTGAAAAAACGTAAACACAGACTGCTGTTGAACCACACACGCTGCTGAAATTTCACTCAAGGATGGCTTCGCTCGATGCACGAACTCCGTAGCACCCGCGCAGATCTTGAGTAGAAACTCCTGGTTTTACATCCTGGCACACCAATTACACGCAAGAGATGAATAAATCCATCCCCTACGCGAAAAAGTTAACGAACACAAAACAACACGACCGTCTGTCGCCATCTTGAAACCGGAATGAATTGATATCTCCGGTCTTACTCTGGTGTAATTCTATTACGGACTTGGGCTCCCCTCTCTTCAACACGTAACTACTGCGAAGCGCTGTTCCCCTAAGACGTCTTATACCACATCATGCGAGCATTGCTCCACTGAGGCTGCAGAGGTTAGATTTCACACGTCACTTTCGATAATTGTGGTGTTTCTACCTATCCTCAGCGTCCCGAGCTTAGGTGCACTGTTCTTACAATAGTGGGTGTCTCTCGGGGGTCGCCACAGCATCTGGGGCGAAGAAGTACCTATCTGTAAACTTTGCCCAGATCCAATAATACCACGTGAAGTTCTGTCTTTGCTCTATGTATAGATTGTCAGATCATGGTATCATATTAACGCATCCGTGAACCTCAGGTATAGCTCATTTCTGCAACGTTCTTTCGAAGTATTAAATCTCCATGAAGTACGCCTGATTCTGCGGGCTGTGACACAAACGAATTTTTTTCCCTAGAAGTCTAGAATAAAGATTGGCCTAAACTTGTTAATGTTTGAAGAATTTTTTTTTCTATGAAAATATAGGTTTCCCTGGCATTTTTTCTCCAGTCCGTTCCAATGCACGTGTGCTCACAGCGGATCTCGACACCGGTAATGTCTTTTAAAGATATCTGAAATTCACTTAATACTGTGTACGTCGTTTTGTGTCGGAGGCATGTTATTGAAATCAGCCAATAGTTTCTCTTTTCATAACAGCTCCTCTATCTCTCTGAGTTGAATAGCGTGCTGGGCATCTGGATACGTATCCACCAGTGGCTAATACAGCTCCTCATTCAAGATACTCAGACTGCCATATCATGGCTGTTAGAACAAACCTTGTAAACTGGAATGTTTCACGGAAGCATTTCTGTCGTACTTTCCGCGTTCTCTGCCTGATCCTGCAGAATCGCTCTGAACGGCAGATGGCATCGTGCCTGTCTTTGGGCGCTGCCACACATCGCGCAGGCCCTCTTTCTCACTCATATTTAGGGCTTTGAACCGTTTCGGAACATCGGTCTTCTGCACTCTCACTTCTTTGATTATCTTTTTCCACATGATCTTCTGGTAACTAACTACGTTCTTCCTCTCACTGCCATCAAATTTACGCAATGCATGAAAGTACACAATCTCTTCAAACTGTGACATCGTACTTGAATGTTGTTGTCGGCATTTAGAATATCGTTATTACATCTAATTTTCTAACCTCATTTTTCATCTCTCCAAATTCACTTTTATTTGTCCTCATAGTCGAACATGAACAATTTTACAATCAGCACCACGCATTGTCTTTACACGTATTAGGCAATGAATGAATCACCCAAATAAACGAGAAGTAGATTGTGAGCTTTACTAAAACACGACTACAAGAGACAAATTGGACGTTGCGGCCAAAGCCTTCGTCAGCACAGGACAAACAAATACAAACCAACACAAAACTACATGAAACACACTATGACAATATTAAACTAATTAAAATTAAATGTACTCATCTGAATACCGTGTCCTAGCTTGGAAGGTCTGACACACGTAGGGCGCCAGTGGATCAATAGACCGGATGTATGGTACATGGGTCAAAGGTCAAGCGGGAAGGGAGTGGGGTGGAGACGCGCCCATGTGTGCGGAAAAGTGAAATTAGAGACCGGCAAAGATGTTACGGACGCAGATGACAATTAGCAATTATCGTTATGCGCTCGAAACACCGCTGTGGAAACCTATATAGTGTTAGTACACACAGAGAAGCATGAGTGGCGGTCGTTCAGAAAATGATGGCAAAACACCGAACGTAAATCCGCCAAGAGAGTTGACTGTGATGTCATACAAAGGATCTGAACGTACCCAGATGGTGGACTGTAAGCTAGGGGTGGGAGGCTGGGGTGGGAAGTTAAATGAAGCTGTGTTGGACATTAAGGCCGTGAGGGGAGAGTGTGCCCAACTGGAAGATGAGACGGTGTTCCAATGTCTTCCGATCCCGTTCGTGGGGATGCGCATGATTTGATGGCCGTGACCTGTATGTCGGCTACGCCATGGTGGTCAGGACTGTTGAAATGTATGGATACTGGTTTCTGGGCGCCGCTGGTGATGTCAGAAAGATGTTGTCGAAATCTGTCCCCAAGACGTAATCCTGTCTCACCGACATATCTCATGTCGCAACGTGTGCAGGTAATCGCATAGATGACGTTGCGACTGATGCATGAGAAACCCTCACGGATGTGGAAGGTCGTCTTAGGGAATGTCAGACTCTGGGTTTGAAGTACGTATGGACAGGTCTTGCAAACCGATCGAAGACACGCCACCGTGCCAGGAAGAGACTGGTGAGGTTGGGGTAGCCTGCTATGGACCAGCACATCTCTGAGGTTACGATCCCGCTTATATGCCACTAGAGGAGCCTCTGAGAAGACATCACGAGTGGTCGATTCCGCCCGGAGAATGGATAGATGTTTAAAAAGGATATTCTTGGCAGCAATATTGTGGGGATGATAAGTAAATGAGAGGACAGGTCTATTGTTTCGTGGTTTCGGCCTGGAGGAGAGAGCCTCAGTGCGACTGATAGACTGGCAGCGGTGAAGAGCTGTAGATAGAACATTATCAGGATAGCCACGAAGGCGAAAGAAATCAAGCATCTCGTGGGCTTTTTGATGGAAGTCGTTGTTATCCTGGCAAAGTCGTCGGAGACGTAACAGTTGGGAGAAAGGAATAGAACGTTTGCACGAGGGAGGGTGGGAGGAGGTATAGAGAAGGAATGAGTGCGAGTCAGTTGGTTTATAATAAACCGTCGTGCATAGACCAGCGGAACCTAAAGAGACTGTGAGGTCTAAGAAATTGACAGCCGACGAAGAAATGGTGGAGGTAAGTTTGATGCTGGGATGGAAGTCTGAAAAAAAGGTATTAGTGCGTTTCTAACTATTTTATTAATAAATATGTAATCAATTTGATTGAGCATTTTTTTTTTACCAGGAATTGTCTATGTGTAATGTCGTCTCCCATCTTGTTTAAACCTGGTGCTTCTATTACCATATAATTTATGTTGCCCATTCTCTTATCCTGTATTTTTCCACGTTCTCATATATATATATATATATATATATATATATATATATATATATATATATATATACTAGCTGACCCTGCCCGGCTTCGCCCAGACCCTGGTGGGGAGCATCTCATTTAATTCATATAAGTAGTCATATAAGTTCTCGTTCCCGTTACCGACTATCTGTCTGTCTGACTGTCTGTCTGTCTGTCTGTCTGACCCAGCCCGTCTTCGCCCAGACCCTGATGGGGAGCATGTCATTTAATTCATATAAGTAGTCATATAAGTTCCCGTTCCCGACTGTCTGTCTGTCTGTCTATCTATCTATCTGTCTGTCTGTCTGACCCAGTCCAGCCCATGGTGGAGAGCATCTCATTTAAATCATATAAGTAGTCATATAAGATCACGTTCCCGACTATCTGTCTGACTGTCTGTCTGTCTTGGGTAAATGGAGGAGGGAGGAGGAAGAGGGAGGTGGAGGAGGGAGGAGGAGGGCGGAGACAGGAGGAGTAGGGAGGAATAGGAGGGAGGAGGAGGGATTAGGAGGAGGAGGGGGAGGAGGAGGGAGGAGGAGGAGGGAGGAGAAGGAGGGAGGATGAGGGAGGAGGAGGGAGCAGGAGGAGGAGAGGGAGGAGGAGAAAGAGGGAGGAGGAGGAATGTGAAGGGAGGAGGAGGTAGAGGGAGGAGGAGGGAGGAGGAGGAGGGAGGAGGAGGGGGAGGAGGAGGAGGGGAAGGAGGAGGTAGAGGGAGGAGGAGGAGGGAGAAGGAGGGAGGAGGAGAGAAGAAGAGGAGGGAGGAGGAGGAGGGAGGAGGAGGAGGGAGAGGAGAGGGAGAAGGAGGGAGAGAGGAGAAGGGAGGAGAGGGAGGAGGAGGGAGGAGGAGGAGGGAGGAGGAGGAGGGAAGAGGAGGAGGAGGGAGGAAGAGGGAGGAAGAGGGAGGAGGAGGAAGCGGGAGGAGGAGGATGGAGGATGGAGAGGGAGGAGGAGGAAGGAGGAGGGGAGAGGAGGATGGAGGAGGCAGAGGGAGAAGGAGGAAGGAGGAGGAAGGAGGGAGAGGAAGGAGGGAGGAGGGAGGAGGTAGAGGGAGGAGGAAGAGGGAGGAGGAGGAGGAAGAGGGAGGATGAGGATGGAGGAGGGAGAGGGAGGAGGGGAAGAGGAAGGGTAGGAGGAGGAGGAGGGAGAGGAGGAGAAGAATGGAGAAGGAGGGAGGAGGAGGGGAGGAAGAGGAAGAGGGAGGAGGAGGAAGTAGGAGGGGGAGGGAAGAAGGAGGAGGAAGAGGGAGGAGTAGGAGTAGAGGGAGGAGGAGGGAAGAGGGAGGAGGAGGAAGGAGGAGGAAGAGGGAGGAGGGAGGGAGGAGGAGGAGTGAGGAGGTAGAGGGAGGAGGAGGAGGGAGGGAAAGGGAGGAGGAGGGGAGGAGGAGAGAGGAGGAGGAGGGAGGAGGTAGAGGGAAGGAGGAGGAGGAGGGAGGAGGAGGAGGGAGGAGGAGGAGTGAGGAGGTAGAGGGAGGAGGAGGATGGAAGAAGGAGGAGGTAGAGGGAGGAGGGGGAGGGGAAGAGGAAGAGGGTAGGAGGAGGAGGGGAGAGGAGGAGGAGGGATGTGGAGGAAGGAGGAGGAGGGAGGAGGTAGAGGGAGGATGAGGAGGGAGGAAGAGGGAGGAGGAGGATGGAGGAGGGAGAGGGAGGAGGGGAAGAGGAAGAGGGTAGGGGGAGGAGGGGAGAGGAGGAGAAGAATGGAGAAGGAGGGAGGAGGAGGGAGGAAGAGGAAGAGGGAGGAGGAGGAAGGAGGAGGGGGAGGGAAGAGGAGGAGAGAGGAGGAGGGAGAGGGAGAAGGAGGGAGGAGGAGGAAGAAGGAGGAGGAGGGAACATGAGAACGCAGGAGGAGGAGGAGGAGGGAAGGAAGAGGGAGGAGGAGGAAGGAGGAGGGGAGGGAAGAGGAGGAGAGAGGAGGAGGGAGGGGGAGGAGGAGGGAGGAGGAAGAGGAGGAGGAGGAGGGAGGATGAGAACGAGGAGGAAGGAGGAGGGGAGGGGAAGAGGAGGAGAGAGGAGGAGGGAGGGGGAGGAGGGGAGGAGGAGAAGGAGGGAGGAGGAGGAAGCAGGAGGAGGAGGGAGAGGAGAGGGAGGTGGGGGAAGGAAGGTGTAGAGGGTGACTGGCTAGGGGAAAGACAGAAGCAAGGGGGGGGCGGGGGGCTCGGCCAGATAGTGGGGGGGGGGGGCAGGCAG
>OY992879.1:24028290-24114695 GCA_963921405.1 Cepaea hortensis | reverse complement strand
AGACAGACAGACAGACAGACAGACAGACAGACAGACGACAGACAGACAGACAGACGGAGATTGCCTTTTATATATAAGATTATATCATCATCATCATCATCATCATTGGCACCTTGCCGTCTTGACAGACGATTTTTTGTGCTTTAAAAAGGCATAATAACTATTACCTATGGCGGTAGCGAGTGTGACTGATGAGGCCAATTTGCGCTGTAAATGTCCGTTCACAGTGGATGCATGTGAACACGTGGTCATTTCCACCATCATGCACCATCTTACGTCTCAAACGCAAGTTTTCTCCATTTTCTCTACAATTTTGCTACAAATCTCACGACAATCGCCACTGTATGTGTGTGTGAAGTGTGGGAGTGTGATCGTAATAGTAGGTTGGGGGATGGGGGATGTGTGTGTGGGTGGATTTGTGATGTGTGTGGGTGGGCTCAGGATGTGTGGGTGGGCGGAGTGGGATTATGTGTGTGAGTGGGGGATTTGTGTGTGGGTACATGCGAGATATATGGGTTGGCGGGGAGATGTGTGCTAGGTGGTTGTGGGTGAGTGGGTGGAGGTGGATAAGTGGATGGATGATTGTTGGTGGGTTATGGGATGGGTGGGGGATATATGTTTGGGTGGGGAGATGTGGGTGTGGGGATATGTGGTGTCTGGGAGATGTGTGCACGTGGGGTGGTTGTGGGCTATTGGGGATGTGTGTGTGGGTTAGGGATGCGTATGGGTGTGGGATGTTTGAGTGGATGGGTGGGGAGTGTGGGTGTGTGGGTGAGAGATGTGTGGGTGAATGTGTGTGAGGTTGTGGGGATATGTGTGGGTTGGGGGAGGGGTGCGTGATGAGTGTGGATGATGGATTTGGGGATGTGTGTGTGGATGGGGGATATATGGCTGGGTGGGGGGGGTGTGGCTGGATGGAGGATGTATGTGTGGGTAGTGAGTGTGATTGTAATTGGGCTATGTGTGGATGGGTAAGTGATGTGTGAGGAGATGTGTGTGTGGGTTATGGATGTGTCTTTGGGATGTGTGTGGTTGTGGTGTTGTGTGGGAGGGGAGCTGGTTGTGGATAAAGGATGTGTGTGTGGGTGGGTGGGGTGTGGTTGGGTGTGCGTATGGGTGAAGGATGTGTGTGAGGGTGGGGGATGTGTGTTTAGATGGGTGGTTGGGGTGTGTGAGTGTGGGTGGATAGATAGGAGATGTATGTATTGATGAGTGGGCGAAGGATGTGTGGGTGTTAGTGGTTGAGGGATAAGTACGTGTGTCTAGGGATGTGTGAGGGGATGAATGTATGGGTTGGGAATTTGTGTGTGGGTTGTGTGTGCGTGGATGGGAGGTGTGTGGTTTTGAATGGGGGATGTGTTGGTGGGTGGGATGTGTGTGAGGGATGTGTGTATGGGTGGGGAGGTTGTGTGGGTGGGGATGTGTGTGTATATGGGTAAGGGTGTGTGGTTAAGGGATGTGTGGCTGGGGGATGGTTGGGTGAAGGATGTGTGGTTGGGTAGAGGATGTGTGGGTGGGTTATTGTATATGAGTAAGGGTGTGTGGTTAAGGGATGTTTGGTTGGGGGAAGGGTGGGTAGCAGATGTGTGGGTCGGTAGAAGATATGTGGGTGGGTCAGTGTGTGTAGGGTAGGAGATGGTGGGGGATGTTTGTAGGGGTGGGCTTGGGATCTGTGAGTGGGCTGGGGGAGATTGGGAGATTATGTGGGTGGGTGCGGAATTTGTTTATGGGTAGGTGCGGGATATGTGAGTTGGCGGGGAGATGTGTGTGTGCGTGGGGGATGTGTGGCTGAGGAATGTGTCTTTGGCTGGCTGGTTGGAGGTGTGTGGGTGGAGGAGGATATGTGGGTGAGTGTTTGTTGGTGGGTAATGGGACGGGTAGAGGATATGTGAGCGGGTAGGGAGATGTGTGTAGGTGGGTGGGGCATGTGTGGGTTGGGGGATGTAGATATGCTTGGGGTGTGGGTGGATGGGATTTGTGGTGGGTGAGAGGAGTGTGTGGGTGGGGAGATGTGTAGGTGTAGGGATGTGGTGGATTGGTGGGGGCATGTATGTGTGTGTGGGTTATGTGTGTGGTTGGGTGGGGGAGTTGGAGTGAATGGGGGATGTTGGGTGGGTGGTGGGTGTGTCTCATAACATAGTAATATGCATTGTTTATGTTTACAAAATTCATTTGACAATGGTGTTTCCTATGCACTGATGATGAAAGAAAGATGAGTTATTGGAAGGGCCGAATGTAAGACGGGCCTGAGTGCCCAATTTGTTACCCTTTTGAAAATAAAGTCTGTTCGTTCGTTCGTTCGTTCCCTCCAACCATAGTCTGCCACTAAATCTGCAATTGGTCTATAAACATATGACTCTATTGTCATTTGTAAAAGGCACACTCAGGGGTGTAAAAATGATCAGTCTGTTGTTACTACTTACGTACAATATGGTAAGGCGTACTACTGCATACCCCAGTGTTAGCATCTGCTATAAAATTAACTGTGCATTAAGCACTAACGGAACGCGTTTATTAAATAAACATATCTACCATATATACCTTGAACTGTTTGCTCTGAACAGCTGACTCAGCCTGGATTGGGGGTACAGACTTGACTCCTAATTTGACTAGACGATGGCTGTATGTAACAAGCAACATTCTTATTCTTTGGTTCCCATTTTGGGCACCTGGAAGACCTTTTGGAGGTATGGGTTCCATATATGAAATATTTAAATATATATCACGAAACTGAAAGATAGATGAGCATGTGTGTGTATATATATACATAGACAAGTTAATTATATACTATTTAGGGATGTCGCAGTCAACCCGATCATTGTTGGATGTGGGTAATTTCTTGGGAAGGTTTACATTCAGTAGATTGCCATTGATTCCCGAGTGCGCAGCACTCAAATCATTGTATAAGAACCAACTTCTCATTAGCAAAGTGTTTTCTTTCCGGTAACATTTCTTATCTGTACAGTCGGCAAAAGAGCATCATATGATTATAATCAATACTTATTGGAAACGCCTGGTATCAACTAGATCCAAGGAGATTCAATCAATCAATCATGTGCCATGCCGGAAAGCGTGGGCGGTCATGACTCGCCATTTCACTCGATCACCAGTGTCGTGGATCAGCTCAGTGTTCCTGTCTCCTCCATGCCATGTGGCCAAGCGATCCAGGTATTTTCCTCTCGGTCTTCCTCTTGGTCTGTTCCCTTCGATCTTGCCGAGTTGTCACCAAGTTCTCCAATTCATTTCTTCTCATAACATGTCCAAAATTTTGACTGTCTACGTCTAATTTCTCCAATCAAGGAGATTACGTACATGGAAAAATCCCGACAAATGGATCAGAAACCAGATTGATTACATCCCTATCATCAGAATATTTTGAAATACCTTACAGGTAGTAACACCTTTACCAAATGCAGATAGATTTTTTTTGCAAGATGCATATCCTATACAGGACGCTGCAGTCAAACCCAGGATTTTGGCTGTTTGTAATTTCTTGGCAAGTTTACATTCAATAGATTTTCGTTGCTCTGTGAACCACCGGCACTGATACCATTGTATAAAAGCCAACGCAAGGCAGTCTGCAGCAACATCGCCAGCAGATGTGTTTCGAGCGTGGTATGCAACATTACGAATTGCGTCCGTAATTCCTTCCCCACAGAAGCGGTGCAGACTGATACAACAAGCATAGATTGCTTATCGGCAATATATAGATCACATAGGTGAACAAAACACCAATAAACACAACATGTGATCTATGTGCACTAAAGAGTGATGCGATAACAAATGAAGTCAACGTAGAAGTAAAGAACACATTTCTTATCTATAAATTATATTTCAAGATGTCAGAGACAAAGGGGAAGTACTGAAGAACTCAGTCAGCCAGGTTACAGAAAATAAAAATCCTACAAATAAAGATTATGGGAACAATTGACAATAATAATAATAATAATAATAATAATAATAATAATAATAATAATAATAATATTAATAATACGAAGAAGAAAAACAAGATGAAAAGGAGGAATAGGAGGAAGAGATAAAGAAAAAGAAGAAAAAGAAAAAGAGGAAGAAGAAGAAGAAGAAGAAGAAGAAGAAGAAGAAGAAGAAGAAGAAGAAGAAGAAGAAGAAGAAGAAGAAGAAGAAGAAGAAGAAGAAGAAGAAGAAGAAGAAGAAGAAGAAGAAGACGATTTCGACGACGGAGAGGATGGCGAAGAAGAAGAAGGAGAAGAAGAAGTGGTAGTAGTAGCATTAGCAGTAGTAGTATTTATTATAGTAGGAGAGGATGTAATAGTAAAAGCATAAATGTTTAAGCTAGTTAATTATTGAATACAGCATGACATGTTGGTCGATGGAATATTTGATGTACTAACTGATTGTTTTATAATTTTGTCAAAGTGGGGCATTGTCTGTTGATGTCAAATATCTTTGGTTACCGATGGACTGATGATTCGTGTATCATCGCCAGACCGTTTGTCTGTGAAACACGTCAACTACAGTAAAGTCCATTTTCACTGGCGGAAGAGGTAAGTGTGATTACAATATTAGTCAACATAGTAGTAGTAGTAGTAGTAGTAGTAGTAGTAGTAGTAGTAGTAGTAGTAGTAGTAGTAGTAGTAGTAGTAGTAGTAGTAGTATTAGTAGTAGTAGTAGTAGTAGTAGTAGTAGTAGTAGTAGTAGTAGTAGTAGTAGTATTAGTAGTAGTAGTAGTAGTAGTAGTAGTAGTAGTAGTATTAGTAGTAGTAGTAGTAGTAGTAGTAGTATTAGTAGTAGTAGTAGTAGTAGTAGTAGTAGTAATAGTAGTAGTTGTAGTAGTAGTAGTAGTAGTAGTAGTAGTAGTAGTAGTAGTAGTAGTTGTTGTTGTGGTAGTTGTAGTAGTAGTAGTAGTAGTAGTAGTAGTAGTAGTAGATGTAGTAGCAGCAGTAGTAATAGAAGTAGTAGTAGTAGTAGTAGTAGTAGTAGTAGTAGTAGTAGTAGTAGTAGTAGTAGTAGTAGCAGCAGCAGTAGTAATAGAAGTAGTAATAGTAGTAGTAGTAGTAGTAGTAGTAGTAGTAGTAGTAGTAGTAGTAGTAGTAGTAGTAGTAGTAGTAGTAGTAGTACTTGTAGTAGTAGTAGTAGTAGTAGTAGTAGTAGTAGTAGTAGTAGTAGTAGTAGTAGTAGTAGTAGTAGTAGTAGTAGTAGATGTAGTAGCAGCAGTAGTAATAGAAGTAGTAGTAGTAGTAGTAGTAGTAGTAGTAGTAGTAGTAGTAGTAGTAGTAGTAGTAGTAGTAGTAGTAGTAGAAGTAGTAGTAGTAGTAGTAGTAGTAGTAGTAGTAGTAGTAGTAGTAGTAGTAGTAGGTAGTAGTAGTAGTAGTAGCAGTAGTAGTAGACATAGTAGCGGAAGTAGCTATGGTAGCTATTGTTGTTGTTTTTGTTTTAGTTGTAGTAATATTTGTAGTCTCATATTTTCTTTTACGGGACTGAAACGGTAAGCCAGGATTAGTAACACTGTAACCAACTATACATGTCGTAAGAGCCAGCTATGAAGATTAAGGCACGTATGGTACCAGTAGTGTTAAGGGAATTGAAGAAATACTAACACACTGTAACCTGCCGTATAGATCGTAGGTGGCAGAGATGGAGATGTAGACTTGTAACTTACTGTTACATTTATAATAGGCACTTTAATTGTCAGGTCTTAGTTAGATATGGCCGTTCTCCCTGGTCTAGAGGTTACGCGACTTTCTCCGTAATCTCGTATACTCTCGGAAGTGTTGTGACGTTGCGCGAGAATCGGTAGCGGTTCTCTCCGCGTCGGAACTTACGGGGTATGTGAGCCGGTCGCTCAGAAAGCAATGGCAAACTACTGGGTGTAGTCTTGCCAGGAAATCAACAATCAGCTGAAGGATGCTGATGTTGACAGAGATGTCCTGTAAAGGATATGCGAACAAAACAAAGAAGTTAGATATGACTGAGCTACCGTTTGACAGTAGACGGTACTACCTGCTTCTTTTAGCGCCGAATGTTGGGCTACGCTTACCACACCCGACACCCCGCATTGTGCCAACGGCTTCTGGCGGATGACCGCAATTGGGAGGGTACAAGCATTACCCTGGTGCGAGGAAATGCAACGTAAAGACTAAATGTCATGGCAGGGCAGACCAAGTCCTAAGCCTTGTTTGGCAACTGGTCTAGGATCGAAGCTCCGACAAACGGACAGTTAGAGTTTTGCTTTGCTGATCCGGCAGCTTCTGCAGCTTGTCTTGTTCAAGGCGTATTGAACAAGACCTTTCCTCTGGAGTACACTAGACAAGCCGAGAGTGGGATCGTGATGCATGGGCAACACATGGACTCTAAATTCAGCCCATTCTTTGTGTTATGGAGAGGTATAACTCCATTTTACAAACTATCGTCTGTCAAGACGGCAAGGTGCCAGTCAGGCACTTTAAAACGATAAAACAACAACAATAGAAATATGTTGGTCACTTCAAACATCATGAAAGTTTGGAGATAACAATCACGGAGGTGTATGTGCCCGGGAAGAGAAGAAGTGGAAGGTCAAAAAGAAGATGGGTGCAAGATGTGGCAGATGATCTCCAGATGGGTGTATCGGATGGACATCTTGCTTATAATGGAGAAGTTTTCCGGAAGGTTGTTTTGGGAGAGAAGTTCTGCAAGTGACATGCTACTGAATGAATAGGAGAAACTTTAGCTGCGAAATCCAGCCAGCCATGAACACGTTTAAAGATTAAGAAATACGAATGCTCAAACCAACCAAGAAGAATGGTGTCTAGTCTAGGAGAGGTAATGGACTATGAGAAGGAGTCCGCATCGCAGAGTATCCTCCTTCACCTAGAGTAATTTTCATAATTGGCATGTTTATTGCTAGAACTATCCATAAATAAGGGCATACAGCACAGATAGTGGAAATGATGAAATACTACGAGGTTAGTAAAAAAGGTGGAACGAAGCAGTCAAAGAAAAGAAATCTAAGCACTGATGAATGCTGATCTCAAGAAATCATAGGAAAATTATACCGAACCCCGTCTCCACAGTGAAAAAATACTCTATTGTTATAGAAAAATGACGCGAAAGCACAAACATAATTAAAAGCATAGTGTTTGAGAATAGTAACAGCACCATGTAGAAGCACAAAAATTAATAAATAACAATTAAAGAAAGGAGGGAAGTCTAAATTAATGTTGTGCACAAATAAATTACAAGAACGAAGCAACTTATGATGCATTTTACATGAAACTATAAATAATTATAGGTAATCAATGAAATGGAAATATCAAAATTTTGATGGGTGACATGAATGCCAAGTTAGGATCGCTTAACACATTATTAGAGGTTGACATTGAGAAACACAGACAGGCGTAGAGAATGAAACTGGAGTTATTCGCCAACTTTTGCATAGTGGATCATTACGTCATAGGCGCCGTCACTTGTTTACCCGGGAGGAATGTGGAATCAACAAGCACATCTTCAACTTTATTCTCTGTTGGGATTATTGACTGACTTAGGTCTACACTCCTCCCTTCTGTCTTCCCGTCCATATATCTATTTCTTTCACTCTCTCTGTTATTCCCTCAACACATACTCCGACAACAGTTCCTTTCAACGACAAACAAAAGATTTATTAATAAACAACTATGTCTGGTGTATGTATGGATATTGTCTATATAGTTGGTATGTTCTTCTAGTGTGGATGCCAGATAAGATGTTGATAGATAGTCTCCGTGTCTTCTCTCGTCTCTTCTCTCGGCTAAAGTACAGGACATTACATAGATACAACGGAACGGTCTCACCCTGAATGCTCCGTCTGCTTGAGTCTGTAGATATATCCGTTTTTTGTAAGGAAAAATGTTCACCACTGTATCAATGTACTTAAACCGATAACTATATGCTGTCAGCTTAGACTGAATGTTCTTTGCTTTTTTTTTTATAGCGTTCTTAATTCCATCCTGGAAAACACATCGAGTTTCTAGTATTTTCTATTTTAGACCTGTACAAGTTCTACACTGGATAGTTCTTAATTGGTATAGACACTTGGTATGCGCCTTGCAACTCTTCGATACTGAGTCATTTGAGTCTTTCTATTATGGTATAGGATCTCTATTTTCCGTTCTCTGTCCTCTTTTCTTTTTACGATGACACTTCTTTTCTTTCCTTTCTTATGCACAAGTGTCGGGCTTGATTATTTGAAAGTGCTTTCTTTTGGGTTATCAACACTGAGTGATCTTTACCACAGCCATCTGTGTTATATCTTCGTTGATAAGTCCCGCACTGGTATTGGAACCTTATAATTATCCTTGTCTGAATTGGGAGTACTAATGCACAATAGATACACAAACGTTCCTCCGAACGCAGCCCCACCCTTTTCATACTCCCTTGTCTCATGGAAACCAAGAATCACACTCAACTTCCACAAAGAAGTGGCCACTCTTTATAGGTCATTTTTGCCGCATAGTCCTTGACCTTGCTTGACACCTCAAGTCAATACTTCATTATCACCGTTAGTGGAAAATTACTGATCTGAAACTTTTCCGTTATTTTATAAAACCCTCGTTGTTTTGTTCCTTCCCTCTGAGTCATCTAGACCGCAATATGCTGTGGAAATTTTCCTCAGTAACCCATCTCTCCCCCTCCTTCTCAGCCCCAACTCTGGCGGCTCTTTTAACTCTGTTCCCGGTCGTTCACCACCCGCGTAATCAGCGCTGACTCCCTCTCCACACACACCTGACACTATCTGGGTTTTTCAATCCTGTCTTTATCACCTGACCGCGATCCTGTCCAATAGTGCTGTCTGCCTTTGTCGCAAACCTATTTGTCCACGCGACAGGTTACCTTGACCTATAAACACATGCGCCTGGTCACTCAACCCGACATTTCGTGATGTTTTTGACCAGTGAATTAACCTCGTCATCCTACACTCTCGTTGACCTGTGCCGCTGTTATTTCTACGTTAACACTTCAACCCGTTAACATTAGGGGTCATTGATTCCGGTCACACCGTTGTTGGTTATCCTTTCTCCTACCTGGTTAGTCGGTGTATAAAGTCGTCTATCTGGGAATCATTAACTCTCAGTATTCCACGACATAGGCCCCCTCTTAAGAGATTAGACCGCGTTGAATCTTTCTCACTGTTGGTTTGATTCCCATAATCCACAAATCCTCCGGAGCTGGATGTCTGGATAAGAAATCTGCTCCTACATTCTCCTTACCAAGGATGTATTCCCCTGTGAAGTCCAGTTGCAGCAACAACGTCCATCACATCCACCGTGCGTTGAGCTTCTGCGAAGTAGCTATTAACATCACGTGTTGATGATATGATTGGATCCTCACATGGATCAACACCTCATACAGTAGGCGACCTCCTATGCACCCTACCATACTACTCATGACTGAAACTAGTGTTGGCTCATCGCTCCTGTACGTTCAGTCGACCTCCTTTCCACTGGCGTAAGCGATGGCTCACAATACAGACGGATCGTCCCATCCTGATTGTAACACTGCTTCCATGTCCTCTTGGTTTCCCACGGCTTTGCCTCTGGGGATGTTCCGCCTCGTCCGCGTTGGACCGAGTCGTCTTTCCCAAATCTCCTGGACTTTTGCTTCCCGGACCATCTTGGGCGATATTGTATCTGGTCAGCCAATCTTCGGTTGGAGTCCTGGGTATTCCGCGTCTTTTCCGACGTTACCCACCCCTTTTGAACTTGGTTACTGGGGAAAGTTTCCCTCTTGTCCTTTCCCTGACGTGTGATTTCCCTCCTCCCTCCGTTGGGTAAATCTGACCTATCACGTACTGTCCCATAGGCTCTCCTATGTTGTACTTGCGATCTGTGGTCTTCGTCTGGACTGGTAACTTTTGTCCCAATGGCTGCCATCACCATAAAGTGCGAAGCTTTGCTCCCTGATCTGTCCTCATATTTCCTAATGAGATGTCTAGGGAGATTTTTCTGCTCTTCCCCGATCCGGATTTTGTAGATGTTCTTGGACACCACCTTTTCCACAGGATAAGGTCCTTTCCATCCTACTTGGAGTATATTGGTCTCTGCTGGACTCCACACTTCCACTTTGTCTTCCACTTTAAGAGCTGGTTTCCTCTTAGTCCGCTTGTTGGGTGGTGCGTTCTGGCACTCCGAACAAGATTTCTTCCACCGGCGTACATCACCGGTCATTCCTGGCCAGCAGTAATGGCCGGAAATTTGCTGCAAGATCTCTCTGACACCCATATGTCGATTATCGGCTATGATGTGTCCACTCTGAAGAACGTGAGGACGGTGGGTCTCTGGAACCACCCACTGCTCGTGCGGGTTATCTCCCCTCCCAGTTCTCCGATAGAGTAGTCAATTCTTCAGAAAGTACTGTCCCCGTTCTGGTGGCTCAGCACTTCTTTGCAGCTTCCTGTAGCAAGGACGCAACGTAGTATCCTTCCTCTGGGCAGTATGCAATTCTCCTATCCCTGAGTTGTCGCATAGTGTCTCTGCCTCTTTTTCTTTCCCCTGAGATCCACTGGTTACTGTTCCCTGGTGGGCTGACTGTTTGGGCATCCCCAAAAAGACATATTTCGTGCCAATGATCATGGGAAATAAGGAGTCAGATAATACAGCAGCTGGAATAATGCCTGTGACGTACCTGGATTTAATCTCCACCTTGGCGATTGGCAGCGTCATGGTAACAGCACTCCTCATTGCCGGCTGTATCTCTATGGTCTCCCCTGTAAGTTGTTCTGGGCTTACCAAGGTGGCGTCCACCATCGCTTCCCCATCCAAACCTGTATCGTAGAGACAAGCAACCTGCTGGCCATTGACTTCAATCAGTTCAACCACAGGTGTTCTCTCTTGGTCCTGAGTGTCTTTCATCTCTTTGACCGTTTCCTTGCCTTCCTCTTTTAATTCCTAGAGGTTGGTTATGCAATTGTCGTCTTTTGCCTTACATCTGCAGTCCACAGTATTATGTGTTATCGACTGGCAGTGTGTGCACCCTGTTCCCTTCCTAGGTTTCCGTGTGTCCTTTTTGTTCCTTTCTCCTTCGCCGACCTCAGCTTTGTCTGTGATCACCGATGTAGGAATCACTTTGCATGCTGCGAAGTAAGAACTTTTAGGTTTCGATCTGCAGTCCTTCGTGTTATGAGATGGCACTTTGCAGAATGAACACCACCTCTCAGACCACTGTCGTTTCGCTTGAGAATTCGAGGTGCTCTGGTTTCCTACCTTCACCTTCTCTGAACTCTCCTCTGTGTGCTTTATATAAGGTTCCACTTTTTCTCCTTCCCAGTTTTTAGGTTTCTTTCTCTCTTGTTTCTCCTGACCTTTGGTTTGAATACTGAGTTCCGCAGCTTCACCATGTACTTCTACGAACCTTTCCGCCAGCTAAGTCACAGCCTCAATCCGTTCCGCCCCTTGTTCTCCCAAGAAGGTTCTGAGAGGTTTCGACATTTGCTTTCGCATCTGGTCGACCACCATCATCTCTTCGAGACTCTCATAATCCCTCTTGAATTCTGCCAAGTCCATCAATTTCTGGAGATAGGAGTTCAGCCTTAGACTGTAGGCGGCGAATAGCTCTCCCGGCTCTCGTCTAGACGATCTAAACTTCTTCCTATACGTTTGTGCTGTGATGTCAAAATGCTTCATCAAAGCGTCTTTTAATTCCTCGTAATTATTTTCCTGTCCTGGTGGTAAGCGTGTGTACACCTCGAATCCCGAACCTATTAATCCCTCGGATAATTTAAGAGCCCATCTGCTCCTATCCAGCCCCATAGCGACTGACATTGCTTCAAAGCGAGATGCGTACTGGTCAAAGCGTTCCTTAGACTGATCGTAGACAGCTAAGGGAAACTTCATGGCATGGTAACCATGTCCACTCATGTGGGTTGCACCAGGTGAAGAAGAACTTCCTTCCGCTCCATCTATTTCTCCCTTAGTTTGTGTCTTGAGTGCTAGCTCTTTCATGCGGTATTCATGTTCTCTGATCTTTGTGGCTTCTTCTGCTTCCAACTGGGCCTTTCGATCTTCCCTTTCTGCTTCCAACTGGGCCTTACGATCTTCCCTTTCCGCTTGACGAAATTCTCGCTCTCTTTCCTGTATGTAATCAGTTAAGTCTGAACCAGACAAACCAATTTCCTCTCCGTTTGCCCTCAGTTCGGTGGTAGTTATTTTGGGAGTGGCCATAGTTAAAGCAGGTAAGTCAGCACGTTGAGTAAAGACACCTAAAGGCAGTAAAGAAGTACTCACTATAAAATTATATTCTACGTAGAACCTATATCATTTATCTATGTCTATTAAATATTATTAATCTACAACACCACACAGTACATCACAACCACTCTCTCATCCACAAGAGGAGATATAGGATAAAGACTTATGTAGACGTGTGACCGTGTGACTAGGTATGTAATGTGTCTTACCACCTATCCACATTCACTCTGTCTGGAACTTTCTCACTGTAAAGTCACCAGCATTAATGAAATGATTCTACCATAAATGTAATGGCACCATATATCCAATGGACGTCCTTCCATTAAAAGTCATCAATGTATACTTATATTTATTCCAATCAGTATGTCCCAACATGCAGGTACTCCGCTATGCCTGTGCCAATAAGCAGGTACCCCTCTATGTATATGCCCTGTTATGCCTTCAGGTCATATGGGTATTATGTATGTACTCCGCTCGCTCCACCAATTATGTCACTTGTTTACCCGGGAGGAATGTGGAATCAACAAGCACATCTTCAACTTTATTCTCTGTTGGGATTATTGACTGACTTAGGTCTACACTCCTCCCTTCTGTCTTCCCGTCCATATATCTATTTCTTTCACTCTCTCTGTTATTCCCTCAACACATACTCCGACAACAGTTCCTTTCAACGACAAACAAAAGATTTATTAATAAAAAAAACTATGTCTGGTGTATGTATGGATATTGTCTATGTAGTTGGTATGTTCTTCTAGTGTAGATGCCAGATAAGATGTTGATAGATAGTCTCCGTGTCTTCTCTCGTCTCTTCTCTCGGCTAAAGTACAGGACATTACATAGATACAACGGAACGGTCTCACCCTGAATGCTCCGTCTGCTTGAGTCTGTAGATATATCCGTTTTTTGTAAGGAAAAATGTTCACCACTGTATCAATGTACTTAAACCGATCACTATATGCTGTCAGCTTAGACTGAATGTTCTTTGCTTTTTTTTTTTATAGCGTTCTTAATTCCATCCTGGAAAACACATCGAGTTTCTAGTATTTTCTATTTTAGACCTGTAAAAGTTCTACACTGGATAGTTCTTAATTGGTATAGACACTTGGTATGCGCCTTGCAACTCTTCGATACTGAGTCATTTGAGTCTTTCTATTATGGTATAGGATCTCTATTTTCCGTTCTCTGTCCTCTTTTCTTTTTACGATGACACTTCTTTTCTTTCCTTTCTTATGCACAAGTGTCGGGCTTGATTATTTGAAAGTGCTTTCTTTTGGGTTATCAACACTGAGTGATCTTTACCACAGCCATCTGTGTTATATCTTCGTTGATAAGTCCCGCACTGGTATTGGAACCTTATAATTATCCTTGTCTGAATTGGGAGTACTAATGCACAATAGATACACAAACGTTCCTCCGAACGCAGCACCACCTTTTCATACTCCCTTGTCTCATGGAAACCAAGAATCACACTCAACTTCCACAAAGAAGTGGCCACTCTTTATAGGTCATTTTTGCCGCATAGTCCTTGACCTTGCTTGACACCTCAAGTCAATACTTCATTATCACCGTTAGTGGAAAATTACTGATCTGAAACTTTTCCGTTATTTTATAAAACCCTCGTTGTTTTGTTCCTTCCCTCTGAGTCATCTAGACCGCAATATGCTGTGGAAATTTTCCTCAGTAACCCATCTCTCCCCCTCCTTCTCAGCCCCAACTCTGGCGGCTCTTTTAACTCTGTTCCCGGTCGTTCACCACCCGCGTAATCAGCGCTGACTCCCTCTCCACACACACCTGACACTATCTGGGTTTTTCAATCCTGTCTTTATCACCTGACCGCGATCCTGTCCAATAGTGCTGTCTGCCTTTGTCGCAAACCTATTTGTCCACGCGACAGGTTACCTTGACCTATAAACACATGCGCCTGGTCACTCAACCCGACATTTCGTGATGTTTTTGACCAGTGAATTAACCTCGTCATCTTACACTCTCGTTGACCTGTGCCGCTGTTATTTCTACGTTAACACTTCAACCCGTTAACATTAGGGGTCATTGACTCCGGTCACACCGTTGTTGGTTATCCTTTCTCCTACCTGGTTAGTCGGTGTATAAAGTCGTCTATCTGGGAATCATTAACTCTCAGTATTCCACGACAGGCGCAAGTGTTTTTATTTTATATAAAAGAATCCATACAATAAAGTGGTCTACACCTGTTAAAACGAGAGCAAGTCCGATTTACCATAATTGTGCTAACACGTCATGTAACGCTTCTCATCCCAAATCATATGTAGACGTATTTGGCAAAAGACAACGAAAACATGAAACGACTTCTTCTTTACCATCATCATCATGCAGCAGTAGTAGTAGTAGTAGTAGTAGTAGTAGTAGTAGTAGTAGTAGTAGTAGTAGTAGTAGTAGTAGTAGTAGTAGTAGTAGTAGTAGTAGTAGTAGTAGTAGTAGTAGTTGTTGTTGTTGTTGTTGTTGTTGTTGTTGTTGAAGTATTAGTAGTATTAGTAGTAGTAGTAGTAGTAATAGTAGTAGTAGTAGTAGTAGTAGTAGTAGTAGTAGTAGTAGTAGTAGTAGTAGTAGTAGTAGTAGTAGTAGTAGTAGTAGTAGTAGTAGTAGTAGTAGTAGTAGTAGTAGTAGCTTTTGATTAGGGGCATTCGTACAGAGCCCAGTCGATGATTATTTGCAAGAAGAACTCTCTCACTGGTCGCTTGATACAATTTATATCTTTCATTTCTAGAGGTGGATTAAAATCTGGAGATATGCAGATGAATGAGGACCTGCAGATGAACACCACACACACATAAACATATATATATGTCTTAGAGGAGATAGCAAACAAGCTGTCAACACCATCCAGCCAGAGCAACTCTGTAATAATGTAGACAAGGGAAACTACCTTTTTGTAATACACCTGTCTGAAAATGTAATACAAAACGTAAGTGAAGCTTATAATAATGTCCCTTGTATTTAAGGGTTATGATGTTATGTTTTACTTACATGCCTTCAGGTTATACTTCTTCTTTGGTTTGGTGACGCTAAGAACACGACACGGTAGACATGACCAATGCTGTGGAGATGTTACTTTATTGGCTTCCCCTCCGGCGTGTTTCCCTCAGCATCTACCCTGGCTACCTATGCTCACTTTTATAATTTGGCAATCTTGGGACTTTCATAAGCCGCTTGTCACCCCTTGAGCAGATAGGATCTACACACTTCCAGTCGTAATCCCTGCTGGTCTTTTTTATTCTTTCTTTCGTACCGTCCTCGCCAGATCGATGTTAATTGTGTGTGTGCTTATATTATTGAACACATATGTCAATGATATGCTCCCTCTCTCTCTACTATACTATTGCTTTGTCTTGTATGTCCCTTTAATCTGGCGATAAAAACATAGATATGCCGATCTATAATATATAGAAATGATACCGTATGCATACTACTTGATATCGAAATTGGAATCTTTAGATGCACAAGCACCAACTATCTAGTAACTAATGACTACACTGGACACACCAAAAATGGTATCTCGACGGAAACAACGACAGATGTCTCCAGATACCAACACTTTATCTCCTCGTGTCTGTCTAAGGCTTGCTCAACCATATTTCTCTCCCATACTATTGCCGCTGTAATAAAAGTCGCCAGAAGGGAAGTCATTGAGGTGTTTACAAATCTTGAAAAATATTCAACGTTAATACGTTATGCCAATGTAACAAGAATACATCTTGCGAGACAACAACATACAGTACAACACATGCAATACAAACACGATGTAATCTCGTAAATGTAACCATATATTAACCGTATTTATTCGCTTATATTACTCAAGTGTATCCTGGATTCACATCTCCATCAATCATCATCATATTCACTGCCTAATGGCGTAGGCGTTCTGTATCTCTACAGGTATCGTGACTTGTTGCTCTGGGAACATTCTGACAGTATACCTGTCTTAGCCCACCCACCATCATTTCCCTCTATATATCCATATCTACATGTGTGCACACCCTCGGAGCGACACTTTCCTTTTTTGGCACCTTTCACAACTGAACTTCTGCGCCGCCATCCTACGTGTAATGACCTAGCAATGTGTCATACCTAGACTTTTCTGTTTGTGTTTTAATGGTATTACATTTTCTACTTTTATGTTTTTCTTTAAATCTTTTTGTGCTGTTCCTGGGGAGGATTATTATGATTATAATTATCAATACATCGATTCGTTGTGTAGTATCATAAATTGTTTTTATTTTATTTATTTATATTTATATCCTTGATTTATCTCCCTGTTATTTACGGTTTCCGTAGTGGAGTTCGTTGTAAGGTATCCATATTGTGTGTGTTTAGTATCTCTCACTTGTTCGCATGAGCCAAATTTACCTAACTATTTTTATTTCCATTTCCTTTCTCTCGGTCTATCTCTGCCTCTTACACCGCTGATCTTGCTAGTCGTCATAGTTAGCGACCAATCCCCATGTCTGACAAGTGGCATTTTTTCGAGAGGGATCTTTCAACACGTTTCTTGACTGTAGTATGCTGCATTTTCTTCCAAAGAATAGTGTTGATCTGCTGCGCTTTCAGCTATCAATACTCTTTCATCTGCATCTCTTCGTTTGATTACATTATACGCTCCAGACCGTGTTCCCCGGATCTCTCTCTCTCTCTCTTCTCTCTCTCTCTCTCTCTCTCTCTCTCTCTCTCTCTCTCTCTCTCTCTCTGTCTATCTCTTTATCTCTCCCTCCCTCCTCTCTCTCCCTATCTCTCTCTCTTCTCTCTCTCTCTCTCTCTCTCTCTCTCTCTCTCTCTCTCTCTCTCTCTCTGTCTGTCTGTCTACTTCCTTACTGATCATCTATGCACAAAGTATGAGAGGACCTGGGGTGTCACTGGTCTAAGCCAGAGGTTTCTGTTTCAAGTGTTTCTACTAGCTCACCCACGTTGGTATCCGGTCACAGTGGACCTCCGTTTGTTTACACAAATACACATTGTCTAGTTAATAATGTCCAGACAGGCAACGTGAAACTGCAAAAACCATTAAACAACATAAGCACCGTTGGTATTCTTTTCTATCTTTTCACACTGTATTGAGGAATTTCCGGTGGTGTGGACATGTATGTTAATTTCTGGGTTACATGAAATAAAACACAAAGCACCCAGTAAAACACATGAATCTTAAATACTACACTGCGTGTCACTATTGTTCATGCTCTGCCACGAGGAATCTCCACCTGGTTGTTCCATTAAAAAAAACAACAACTTTGTTTTAGTTTATTGCTCACTTCTAAATAGCTATATTGCGTGTGTGTGTAATGGTGTCTTGTGCAGAGTTAGAAAATACTTAGCACAGTATCCTCGTAGTTAAGTTGCGTTCAGGCGGTTAAGTCAAGGCTGTATCAGATGGTTGAAGGAAAAGTGGCAAGACTCCATCATCACCCAAGTGAAGGTGTTCTTACTAAGTCGGGACAACACCTCAGTCAAGGGAATATTTGAGGTGACTTCTTCATCCGTCGACTGCCTTTGCACCAGACACACGCCAAGTTGCCTACGACATCACAAAGGCACCTTTCTGTTGCTCTCTAAAAGTCAAACAAATCAAATAGCTATATTTCTGCAAAATCTCTTACATAGTTTAGTTCAGTTTAGTTTAGTTTACGGATCAACATCACGGCATACGGGTGCGACCCATAAGTGCTCCGTTCTCCTTCCTCCTAACTCAAACTTGAGTCTGGAGAAACTCAGCTCAGTGCACGAACTCCGTAGCACGGGTGAGGATCCTTAAATACTTTGGGTAGATTTTTAACTCGAAATTTTGCCCGGGCAGCGATTTCCAACTACCAAGGGATTTTTTACGTGTGCAACAATACACACGGGCGTCCGATCTCACTACCCAGAGACCAGGGGATATTTTTACTAGAAGTCCACGTGAAAAAATCCCGGTCCTCACGGGGGCTTGAACCCGGGACCTCCAGCACTCGAGGCGGACACCATACCTCGAGACCACGCATCCCCCTACATCTCTTACATAGTGCAGTGATATGTTTTTTTGAATTATACTATCTTAGCTGAAACTACAAAAATAGGAATTACTGGATGTTCCAGGCTTGTCCTATCAAAACGGAAAGAAGCATGTCACATTTAGATTAATCACATCATATGAATAGCAAACATATGTGGTGACAAGATCAATCATAGTAACAATCATTAATGGAAAAATACTCATTGGTTTATAACAAATATATTATGACCAATACCCATTAATAGAATTGAATGATTAAATAAATCATGTGTTGTGATGTTGTATAATGTTAGTATGTGGTTAAAACAAACACACACTCAACATCAAGCAGGAAGACTTAGGGATAGTCAGTTTAGAAATTGATATAAGTAAGAAGAAAAATCGAAAACCTGATCAGACTAATTACAACATGATTTCATGTTGGCCCTGAATGCAACGTCCTGGGAAATTACACCCTCAATGACTAGTGTTTCCATTTAACATTAGAAAACCACTTCAGCATGAATATATTATCCTCCTGAATATTCCTCGAGCATAGTCAAGAAAAGATGAGTGAAAGATGAATCAGTGCACATCATGCCCCTATATAGTTCATAAGCATGGCTCCTACCGTGCGGAGAAGACTCCTTATTAAAATGCAAAATCAAGACATGAGTTCTCACAGCCAAACGATTAGCATAAATTTCAAGTTACTAGAACTCAAGAGATAAAAGATAAGGTTTGGCATCCCTAGCAAGATAATCTTGAAGTTGTACATAATACTTCATCATCAGAGAAGAAAGCCCAGACATGTCTGGATACTGTTTTAGTTGGCATGGTAGTTCATTTAAAAAAAAATGATTACAGCGAGCAATTATCAGTGATTGGTAAGGAATCCAACACATTTTACTGGCACATATATTTATCACATTATTAACCATTTATAAAAATGTTTAAAATGGTATTCTTACCAATGAGTTCCATGAGAGCTCAGAAAAGGTGTGAAGAGAGAACTGACATGGGAGTGACTACGAAAGTTGTACGAAATTTCATCAGAAAGGCTGAATAGTCCTCCTGTCAAAATCGAAAATGTTGGGGTTTCAAACTCTACTCCTTCCTTTTGTTAGGCCAAACTGTGTAGACCACCTCAGATATTTGTGTACAACGTCACAGACTGTCAAAGACTCAAGTATAGAGGAGGAAGACCACCCTGAATGAGTGGTCTACCTCCAGTAGATTAGAGGTAACTCAGTGCCCTTATATGAGGGCAGGGTAGGTGATAGGAAGGGGAACTATTAAATAGTTCTCTCATGCGACACGGAGGTGTCGACCAGAGAGTTAGCACTCTGGTCACGGCATGATCACGCCAACGTGAAACTAGAGTGTAACTCAAGAGAGGCCACTACTCGAGCGTGCTGAATGAGGCCGCACGCAAAAAGCCGTAGTGCGCCCTGAGTCCTTCCGCGTACTGTGTAAACAGCACGCGGAGTAGAATCAGACGGGACACAGACTTCAGAGTGATAACATCGCTTAGCGATGCTTGTTTCGTTAGCCGAATAGATAGATTAGCGATAGGGTTAGGAAATGACTAGTGATAGGATGTTCTGTGCATTTATTCTTGTGTGATTTGTTAGCGACTGTTTGTTGTACATTGATGTGATACAAAGAGCCAGTGGCAATAAAATGTGTTAACCAATTCCTCTCGTACGACTAGCAAGTCTTTTGTGTGGTGCGAGAGAAGTATCCTAGAATGCCTGTGACAGCGGTTGCTGACAGGCTAGGATAAAGTGGTGTCAGAAGTGTGGCTTGGACAATTGTTTAAGCCAAAACACTCACCCACGGCTCTAAAATAGAATAACGGCTAGATAATCACAGGTTTAATTTGTGTTAGTGACAATGGCGTGTGCAGACAGAGCAAGGTGCGAGCTGTGCCCATCGTGACCAAATTTACATTTATTTGTGCTTATTTACTTATTTTGTGCTTACGAACATGTTTTCTTCTCATTTGTAAGTATTATTATTATAGTTTTGTATCATTTATTTCTATAATTACTTATTTATTTACGATTATTTGTCAAATATGATTCACGGCGGAGCGATACACAGAAATGAGCCGAGAAAATTATCGATTTTTCCAAGCTAAAAATAGCGCTGCGCCTCTGACGTATCGTGACTGACAAACAGCTGCGTTACGCCAGTTGCAGTCAGCTTCTGATTGTTGACAAATCGCAAAGCGGCTGCTCGCCTGAATCGTTGACTTATATCAAACATTATTTGTTTATAATAGTTACTTATTCAATATATTTACTTATTTAAACATTATTATTACTTTTATATTTATTTCAAAGCGTTTATTTAATTATTTTCATATTTTTTCTATTTGTTACCGTCGCGATGGCACTACTTCTGCGAGGCAAATGAGACGCAGTCTGCACAGCACTTCCATAGATTAAACAGATAGAGATAGGGAAGGCATAAATACGTTAGAACGAAGACAGGACAGTGACATTTAATATTATTTAAACCACATTTGTTTTTCTTTCCTGGGGCATTTAATTGTATAATTGTCTAGGATTATATATCGTTTGCAAGTGGTTAATTGTTGATGCTATTGATAACCAGGGTGAACAACAGCTGGTGATAAGCATTACGCAAGCTGTGTGTGGTATTGCCAGACTAATAGACCTGAGGTGCCAAACGAGTGTACATGATTGATCTGGAAAATTAAGATGAGTATATCCAAATGATTTTGCATGCAATATGATTAATAATGCATCTCTTTTTCAGCGTGTGATGTATTAGCATATTTTTTGGTAATCTGTATTTCAGGTTATAAACTAAGAGTACAATTTTTTTTTTGTGTGCTCAGAGACTTAAAAAACCTAACGTATCTAATATAAATAAGTGAGGAAATATTTTAGGGCCTATCGAATCTAGCTAATTACCAAACAACATGGCAACATTAGCTGATTTCATAAAAGCAGGCAAGGAACTAGAATACACAGGAAATGAATTAGAGCAATATGCTGATCAAAAATTTAAGGAAGCAAAAGATGCTGAGAGAGATGAACGTGCACGAGAAAGACAACATCAAAAGGAGATTGGAGAACGAGAAAGACAACATCAAAAAGAGATTGGAGAACAAGAAAGACAACACCAGAAGGAGATTGTAGAACTAGCGGAGATAACAAAACAAAAGGAGTTAGAGATAAAACACAAAGAGGCACAATTAGCTGAAGAAACGAAACAGAAACAGTTAGATCAAGACAAGCAGATTAAACAAAAAGAATTAGAATTAAAACACAAACAATTAGAACAAGATAAAGAGGTTAAGCAAAAGCAATTAGATCAAGAGAGAGAACTAAAACAAAAAGAGATAGATGAAATGGCAAGGGTGAAAGAAAAACAAATACAAGTTGAATCAGAGACACAGTTAAAGATGAAAGGTATGGATGTAGATTCACACTTAGAGATCTCCGCTACAAAACTAAAAAGTCAGCAAGAGGAAAATAAATTTAATAAGTACAAAAACATTATCAAACCATTTTGTAAAGATGATTCCATATCAGCCTGGACAGAAAATGTCGAGTATCAACTAAAATACCACGAAGTACCAATCGATATGTGGGCCATGATCTACATGAAGAACTTAAGTGGGGAGCCCCTTAAAGTGATAGAATCAATACCAACTGACCTTAGATCTAACTATCAGTACATCCATGATAGGATAATGCAACATTTCTTACTTGATGCCCCTGGGTATCAAGTACAGTTTTCCAATTTAAAACCTAAGCCAACCGAGACCTTTATCGATTATGTCTCAAATGTCCAGAGTGTACTAAATAGATGGCTTAGTGCATCAAAAATAGGAAAGGATTTTGATAAACTTAAAAACTTAATAGCCATGGATAAAGTCATATCCACAATACCATCTCCTTTCGCTAAATTCTTACAGCAGTCAGACATTGAGACCATAGAACAGTTTGAAAAGAAAGGCTCGGCATATTTTTCTTCAAACAGAGATATTTTTAAGACATCAAATAGTGACTCTGAAATAGTTTCTTTTGTAAAGGACCAACCGAAAAACTATCAGAGTAATAGAAAACCATTTCATAGAGTCGACAAGAAAGATAAGAAAGTATCGAAATGTGTCTATTGTCAACTTTTTCATGATACTTATTCTATGTGTGATAAATCACCAAACTATCCTGCACATCTGGAGACGGTCATTAAGAAGCAACAAAACAAAAGAACTGCATACAGGCGTGCAGTCAAATGCTTCTTCTGTTCAAGCTACGGTCACTATTCTAATAAGTGCCTAGGCCGCCAAAGAATGAAGGCCAACAATGCTATTTTGATTGATACATCTTCTGACAGTGGTAGTGAGACTGAGTGTGATATCGAGAATGTATTACCTTTTAATTAATCTGAAGATGTTTGTTGTGTAAACGATGTATTAAGCTTTGACAATTGTGAGCGATGTCACCAATTTCATACAGACGGCAAACTTACATGTGGGCATATTGTAACATCCTCCTTGGAGAATGCAAATGCAGCTGTAGCCTCCAGAGGCAATCTATTGTTTCACTCTGCAATGGTCAATGAGAAGCCATGCCGATGTTTGATTGACAGTGGGAGCTCTATTATTGGTGTGAAAAAGGAACTTGTTAATCCAAAGGATTATACTGGTGACTCTGTAAAATGCCGTACTTTTTCTGGTAATATAGAAACCTATCCTCTGGCAAGAGCCCGTATAAACACCCCGTTCCTTTCTGGTACCTTTACGTGTGCAATACTAGACAACCCTTGTACTGATTTAATTCTTGGGTGTCTACCCCAGCTAAAGCACTGCACAGATGAAGAAATATCTATCTGGGAGGAGAAGAATGGACTCACTCCAGTGAACAGTTCAGATATCCTTAAACATCACAGTCCTAAGAAAAGTGCTAGACCCATAATACTTGAAACTGATCAAGACGTAATGGTGCTACTACCAGACAAGAATAATAAAATGGTAACTTCGTGGCAAGGGCCATTCAAGGTGATACAAAATCTTTAGGATGTCGAGTATGAAATATCGATAAACAGACACTTAGAGATATTTCATATCAACATGTTGAAACCTTATTTTTCACGACAAGAGACAGAATTAGAGACAGACGAACACAATGCACCCACACCTATGGATGAGACGACAGACGTACACAACGCAACTACACTAGTTAGCGAGACTGGCAAATCCGACGATATGCATACACTTAGTGAGATTACAGAAAACGCAATTAGCACCACAACCGTACTGAATCAGGTAGACGACGACGGGATGGAACTACCCGTTCCAATTGTAGACAAGACTGCTACATTAGATTGTATACGATTAGAAACAGGACTGACAGGAGAACAACGACGACAGATAATAGAATTAGTGACTGAATATAAGGACATATTTTCCGACATTCCAGGTAGGACGGACAGAATCGAGCACTCCATCCTTCTTTCGGACTCGAAGCCTATCAAATGCAGGCCGTACTCTATCCCACTTAGCTATAGAGAAAATCTAAATAAGGAAATTCTTAATTTAGAAGCGAGTGGAATTATTCAAAAATCTACATCTGAGTACTCCTTTCCAATCGTCCTTGTCAAGAAAAAAGACTCCAACATTCGTCTTTGTGTGGACTATAGAAAACTCTACAATGTCACAAAGATCAACGCAGAACCAATTCCTTCCTGCGAAGATCTGATTCTCGACATGTCCACCTCCAAAATCTTTTCTAAATTAGACCTTACTAAGGGATATTGGCAGGTCCCTATGTAGACTCAATCTATCCATCTGACTGCTTTCTCAACACCTCTAGGTCTTTACGAGTGGCGATTTCTTCCTTTCGGACTTCGTAATGCTCCTGCCACTTTCGTACGCTTAACTAGAGATTTGCTACATGGAGTGACGAATACGGTGACCTATATAGATGATATTTGTGTCCATACAGAGGACTGGACAACACACTTACTGAAACTAAGACGTGTCTTCGATAGGTTGCGACTCTTCGGCCTCACGGTCAAACCGAGCAAAGTCGAATTGGGCCTACAAAAAATTGATTTTTTAGGTCATGTCATTTCACAAGGACAACTGAAAACTGACAATAGAATTATTACCAAAATTATGAACCTGACCATGCCTACAACAAAGAAGCAGGTCAGGAGCCTTTTGGGCTTAGTAAATTATTATAGCAAGTTCATACCGAACTTAGCTGAAATTACAAGTGTATTTTCAAATGATTTAAAAGCATCAGTGAAATTGGATGTCAAAGATGCATTATTAATTTCTGCATTGTCAAAATTGAAAATACTATTTAGTAATGTACCAATCCTCCGCTTGCCTAATCCTAGGCTCGTTTATTATCTTAGGACATATGCCAGCAGGATTTCCATCGCTGCAGTACTAGGCCAGTTTTATGATGGCATCTTCCATCCGATTTGCTACGTGAGCCGCAAGATCACACCGGCTGAGTCCAGATATTCCATATCAGAGTTGGAAGCCCTAAGCGTCATCTATTCGGTGAGGAAGTTGCATCGATTTCTGGCGGGTAATCACTTTGTGGTCCAGACTGACAACTCCCCGATCACGGTCATACAAAGTGGGGTACATAAGAATGACCGCATCTATAGGTGGTCGTTAATATTACAGAATTATACTTTTAGTATAGAGCATATTAAGGGTAGGGACAACATCCTTGCTGATACCCTTAGTCGACCATCTGAGGTAGAAATACCTGATATTCCACACGAATAGGTAGTTTAAGAAATGTTCATTTACTATATATTTAACGTATCCTGTGTAGATTATACTATTGTGTACATAAACATCAGGATCAGAACTATGTGCTAAGAGCAGTGAACTACCATGTGTCCGTAGACAGCTGAATGACAACTGTGCGTCAAGAACAGTGAACTACCATGTGTCCGTAGACAGCTGAATGACAACTGTGCGCCAAGAACAGTGAAATCACCGTGTGTACATAGACAGCTCGTTACTTACTATGCTCCATTTGTGCTCCGGTGAATCACCTGTGTTACTCATATCAGAACAGTGTCAGAACATTGTTAAATAACAGACACGAAGATACTTGTCTACGACACCAGCGGACTCAACGAGTGTAAGAATACCCATAGGACACAAGTATGACTGTGTAGTGTAGATAGCATACCCAGGATAAGTGTGTATATATAAACTATCAAATCAAATCAAATCAAATCAACTTTATTAGGGTCACAAATTGGGCGCGCAGGCCCGTCTTACATTCGGCCCTTCCAATCACTCGTCTTTCGTTCATCAAGAGCATTATACATTTACATAGGAAGATAAAATAAACATTGTGAAATGAATGTTGTAAACATAAACAAGGCTAATTACCATGTTATGAAGCCCATCTCCCACCTATCCATACATCACCCCACCCACACAACACCCCCACCTACCCACACACACACGCACCAAGGGACACATACACACCCCCACCTACCGACACACACGCACACCAAGGGACACATACATACCCCACCAACCGATCCATCCCCCTCCCGCACATCCCCCACCCACACACACTGCCCTCGCCTGATCCCCCAACCAAAACACACTCGCCACCCACAAACATTCCTCCACCAACCCACACATCCTACGCCCATCCACATACACATACTACCCCACACATCCTCTCCCCACCCACACCTCAAACCATCTATCCCCCAGCCACATCTCCATCGACAACATATGGCTGGGGGATAGGTGGTTTGAGGTGTGGGTGGGGAGAGGATGTGTGGGGTAGTATGTGTATGTGGATGGCGAACTATGCCAACTATTTCGTTGGCGAACTATGCCAACGAAAGCAATTTCTATACGTTATGGCAACCACTAACCTGAGGTAAAATGACATCATGTATATATACTTATTGTGATATGTAATATAACGATTTTAAGATAGTGGTAAATTATAGTTAGGTTAGTTACTTTAATATAGAGTTAGATTAGATTTAGGCAATATAATAGAGTTTTTTTTTTTGTAGTTTAGATAAATCAGTAATTTACCCACTTACTTAGAATAAAAAGAGATTAGTATACTATTTAAACTTAATAACAGCTAATTAAAGATTAGGATAAAGGAGCTTAGATAGGAACAACACCATGTAGTCATGTAATTTCATTTCATTCCATCTTTATTAACACTTTAACAACCTTTTCATTTAGGACTAAAATTAGGTTATATTTTATAGGATAAAAAGATTATACTTAGAAACATACATCAGTTATACCATGTAGTTTAAAAATATCCATTACATTTTGTTCATTTAAACATTATTTAGAATTTTTGTTACATTGCACATTACCCATCTCATAAAGATACATAACTCATCTCACATCATTTTCAGTTTTTTTTAGATAGTTAGATTACTTCCCTTAAATTAGATTAATTTTGTACAACAAAATAGAATATAGATAGTTAGAAAATTAATATTAGTATGTCATCAGAAGATAGTGTTGAATAATATCGGGGTATAATCTATCAACCCTATTTCATCCATGTAAATATTTTGTAAATACATGACTCGTGCAGTAACTTAAGCACAGTCATGAAGCTCAACTCTTTTCAAACTGAGCTAAACGTGTATAGTGTCACTTCAAGATTCTTAAATAATTGTGAGGGTAAAAGATGTGTGACAGAAGTGTGAGAATAAAAGATGTGTGACAGAAGTGTGAAAGTGAGAGAAAATGGTAAATATACAGTGGAGAGTGAAGGCAGCCAGCGGATGTTTTCTGCCGCTTAGCGCGACTTTTTATTAATTGTCTGCGTTAGGCGTTTGTTTTCAATGATGTAATGTGCTGTCTTAGATGTATTGTGTGTAGTTGAGAGTAAAACTTAGAGTATTTTAAGTCTCATAAGACGGGAACGTAGTCACGAATTAGTGTTACACACTTGTTTGTGGCCACATTTAACCAAATTATGGCACTTGAAAACTAACTTGCATACATATTTATAGACAGACACACATGTTAGGAATTAAATTATATTAGTAGTTAGATCCAAACACGCAAACAACCAGGAAAACACACATGTAAAGCACATACATTTTTTTTAGAACAAAGGGATATAACTTCGGGTCAGGGGACACAATAGACAACGAAACACTAACTTAACAGTGAAAGATAACTTTACACGCGGAAGCGAGATAGGTAAAGCCTGTCGCACTCAGCTTGTGCAAGGGTTGTTTAATATTATATGGGGGACATGAAGCAATTCATGGGTTGACCCTAAGAAAGTCAACTTTGTATGGGTAGTGAGTTAATTTACTATTTGAGGGCAGGTCTTATAAGACAACGGTCCGGGTCAGACAAACCTCTAATTATATAATATTGTGATTGAGAAGAGGGCTCACGCCAACCTGACAAGTTTGTGGCGATCAGCAATAGCCAAGTAAAGTGATACTACACTGTGACAATAGTGAGTAGAAGTCTATTGGGATACCCAAACCCAAGTTATCAGGAGTCTTTGACAAAAATTAGATACACTAATTTTTAGAAACATCTTGCGTCACAACCATGAGTCAACGTTTGTAACGCAACACAGGAGGGGAGGGTGTGTGTCAAAGACTCAAGTATAGAGGAGGAAGACCACCCTGAATGAGTGGTCTACCTCCAGTAGATTAGAGGTAACTCAGTGCCCCTATATGAGGGCAGGGTAGGTGATAGGAAGGGGAACTATTAAATAGTTCTCTCATGCGACACGGAGGTGTCGACCAGAGAGTTAGCACTCTGGTCACGGCATGATCACGCCAACGTGAAACTAGAGTGTAACTCAAGAGAGGCCACTACTCGAGCGTGCTGAATGAGGCCGCACGCAAAAAGCCGTAGTGCGCCCTGAGTCCTTCCGCGTACTGTGTAAACAGCACGCGGAGTAGAATCAGACGGGACACAGACTTCAGAGTGATAACATCGCTTAGCGATGCTTGTTTCGTTAGCCGAATAGATAGATTAGCGATAGGGTTAGGAAATGACTAGTGATAGGATGTTCTGTGCATTTATTCTTGTGTGATTTGTTAGCGACTGTTTGTTGTACATTGATGTGATACAAAGAGCCAGTGGCAATAAAATGTGTTAACCATTTCCTCTCGTACGACTAGCAAGTCTTTTGTGTGGTGCGAGAGAAGTATCCTAGAATGCCTGTGACAGCGGTTGCTGACACAGACCATGCTCCAAATATCCAATAAATAAAATGGCTTGTTATGTGGTTGTTTCGGGATTTGAAATTTAAATATTGAGCACAACCCCTACTGGCAACGCCGATCACATTCAGGTATGAACCTAATGCCTATCCACGTCAATATGGACGTATATATAGTGATTGGTGTCACGCCTCCTCCCTCCCCCCCCCCCCTCCAACTCTATTGTACAAAGTATGGTGTTGTCTTAGTAACGGCAAGTAAGCAACTACCAAGGCTGATGAAGTTGCCTTGAACCATGACTCAGAAGTTGAAAGTTGTTTCTTGTTAACCAATCAAACTCCCGATTGTTCGTTCGTTCATTCATTCATTTTAAATGGTTGCTTGGCACCGCCCAAGTTATTTATAAAGATGGCTTGAACTGACGCTAGAAAAGTGTGTTTCTAGAACAGGCCCTTCTTATTTGAGAGGCTGTCAAAAAGTTGTGGAATGTGTCTTGAAGTTCTAGTTTTTGAACTTTTCGTAGTTTAGCAAAATAGATGAGGATGAAATGAAATACTGTAATGTCACACATACCACCAAAAGAAAAGAATGATCAAATTTGTCAAAAAGCCGCCAAAACCTGCTCAAGACGATTACCACGTTACGGACAGACCAGAAAAAGTCATTATTCTGCGCCTCATAACAGGACACAATAGATTACGCAACCACATGTATACACAATTCAAGATTGGTGACTCAGCCATGTGCACATGTGGATTGGCGTCGAAGACAGCAGAGCACATACTCCAGGACTGCCCAAACTACAACATATCCAGGCGAACCTTCTGGCCTAGAGAGACAACAGTGGAAGATAAACTCTATGGACCGCTGAGTGAACTAACAAAGACTGTTAGATTCATACAAGAGACAACATTGCAGTTATAGACATATTTTAAGCGAACGAAAAAAGAAGAAGCAGAATTTTCAGGACGTCGAAGTCAATACAATCATTTTGTAGCTGTTTGTGTTTTCTTAGCAAGGTTACGTTCAGTCGCTTGCTTTTGCTTTCTGAACGAACGCCACTTATACTATTGTATGAAAATCAGCGCAATGCGGTCTGATGCCAAATCGAAAGCAGCTGTGTTCCGAACGTTGTATGCTGGATTAGGAAGTAATTCGTAATTACTTCGCCACAGAGCTGATAGTGTTACTGAAATCCAGGGGGGAGGGACAAAGGATAGTAACACTGCAACCTACCATGCGTGTCGTAAGAGACGACTAAGGGGATCCACCCATGTATTAGTGGACCCTAAAAGGAAGCAAGGAAAATTAACATTGTAACACATTCTGGTCCTCTAAAAGTACTGGAGAGTTTTGGTCAGAGACCATAACTTTATGAAGAGAAAATCCCAACTGCACCTCCCCGCGGTAGAGGATGGAAACACACCACGGTGTGGCTAACACAGCTCTGGGGACCGAGTATCCACCGGAATAAGTGGACAACTCTGCAGCTGAGCAGAGCAGGGCACTCACTTGTCCTTACAGTCGGAAATGGCTGTCAAAGACAGAGGTAAAAAGACCACCATGTGAATGTGGAAGGCAAGGGGAAACCACCACATTATCTTCCCAAAACTTCATGGCAAAACATATATCAAAGTTAGTGAAGGACGTTAATGGCTGTCTTAGGACATCCTCGTCCGGTAGGGACAGTCATGAGCCACAGGTGACACCAGACCGTCATCCAGCTACTGACGGCAAAATCTTAACTAAAATAAATAAATTTAGAGTAGGAACATGGAATGTTAGGACATTAAATGAGCTAGGAAAGTTGACCAATGTTCTAAGAGAGATGGATAGCACGAAAATGAATATACTAGGCGTTAGTGAGATGAGATGGAAGGGATCGGGCAAAATTATAGCTGACAATCACACAATAATTTATTCTGGAGGGGGTTGCCAGGAAGTGATATCAGCTTCCAGAGGGCGACTGCCTAGCCCAGCTACCACGCCAGTCCGTACCATTCCAGGGAGAATCTGCCGCGACCGGGTGAGACGATGCAGACAGCGGACAGGGTGGACCGAAACATGCACGGCCTAATAATGAGAGCCGAAATCCTATCCTGCTGATCTTGTACCTATCTAGCTTATAACTGCCTACCTCTACCTATCCCTATCTTCCGTGTGACTCTTTTATGTTCAATATATTCATGCCTATGCCTTGTGGACAAAAACGGAGTTGAGTCATGTCGTCTGGATGTAGCACTTGTGGTTAAGATCCCAAGGTTGAGAGATTGAAAGAAAACCGGGTCCAGAGACAGGAGAGGTTGGGAGACCGAAAGCAGCTGTACCTACACCCAGAACATATCCCACGGTATAACGTGTGGTAATAGCTCCCCTTAACCCAGGGATGTTGCTACAAGAGATGTTGACGAGATGCAGCGAAATATGCCAGGCAGTAATTCGTGCAACCCATTGTTTGTGTCTTCGTTATTCAAATTGTCCACTCCATTAAGTTTCCACATTTCTAATCCACTGATAAATATTTGTTCTGTCTCTTCATTCATACTTCTAATATTCCATTTTCATTTATATGACACTTGTTTACACACATTTCTGTGCCTCACATGTTATAGCTGTTCTTGTGTAATTGTGTGTTGCTGATTCCAAAAATGTAATCATAGTTGTTTTTGAGATAAATAGGAATGACCATCCTAGAAGGGAGATTGTTATGTAAAAGCTTATGCTTAGGTACCATCAGTGGCATTTTTACTGTAATCTGCATTCATAGTATATGTATGATTTGAGTTGAGTAAAGAATCGACGTCATTGCACTGGGGGCATTACCATAAGCCTTTTGTAATATCTTCAACAGCCAGCTTAACGTTCCAATAATAATGGTGTCCGTTAAAATTTGATTATATGTCCGTCTTGCTTTACCCCTGAGTGATGACTGTCTACCAGATCCTCTGACCACCCTTGCTGCCACATTCACTTTAAACCATGCTAGTCTATCTGCTCTTCTGCATTATTCGCGCGCTCCCATGCCTTCACATGCAACAAATCATCTCTAAATGATGCAGCACCAGCCAATTGCTGAGTTTCTACTTCCGTAGTGCTTGCTGACCACTCCCTACAATCACATCCCAATGTGATTATAACCCCACACAAGTCTTCATTTCTATTCGGCACTTTGATCCACTCCTTTCTCCTGCCAGTCTTCTCTAGCGGGCACACTTCCCTGATGGTATCTTCTGCCTGAGCCATCCACGATCTTCCTCCTAACAGCCTCTGGCCCTTGAAATGCATGCAGGGAATCATGCAAGAGGTGTTCCTTGTCCGCAGCCACCTTGAGGTATGACATAGCATGCAACACCTTGAGTCTGTCTGCAATGGTTGGTAGCGCCAAGATATATCGCATACATACTATTGGGGTGTCCCTTGTACACCCAAGAATCACACTCATGGCTTCATTCTGTATACGCTTCAGTTTCACTAGCTGACTCTTTGAGCCAGTGAGCATTCCTAGTCCATACTCTACCACCGAAATGATCAATTGTTGAAAAAGTGTGAATATCATTTCTGATCCATGTCACTTGCCGACATACACTTTAGTGCATTAAGTCCCTTCTGACACTGATAACTTCAACATGATCCTTAAAGGACAGGCTTCTATTGAAAGTGATTTCCATGTGCTTCAGTCTGTATTCTCTATTCTCCTGTCTAACATTTATTGTGAGACGTGGGAGGTCAGTTTTAACAATCCTATTGTCAAGAGAGCACCACAAGACATATGCTTTTCTGAGTTAATGACAGCATTCAATTCCGGGCACTAATCCATCACTTTGCCCAGTGTTGCATGCAGCTCCTGAGCTGAAAAGCACAGGTGAAATTGCTGACCCCATGGTAGTCCGGGGGCTTTGATACATGGCTCAGAAACCATGTACCCAGTCGGAGAGCCACTCTACGAGAATACAAAACACCCGCAATCCAGTTCACCAAACAAGGATAGACTCCCGTCTTCATAAGCGCGTACATCAAAGTTTCATATTTGACTTTGTTGTACGCTTCCTCAAGATCGCGTGCTGCTGCAACCGTCTCCTGTCTGTTGCGAAAGCCTTCATAAACATTATAGGCAAAAGTGGCTATATTTGCCAATGTATCTTTCCTAGACCTTTGTAATGTGGCCAGGCTTGAGGGTCTGTTCAAGGCACTAAAGAAGATAGGCTGCCCACAAACTCTTCTGTCCATTGCGGAATCATTTCACGCAGGCATTAAGGATATAATCAAGTTTGATGGTGCAACTTCAGAAGAGTTTGAAATCAAGAGTAGAGTTAAGCAAGGTTGTGTAGTAGCCCCAACCCTGTTTGGAGTATACTTTTCACATCTACTGAAATATGCCTTTCGTGATCAGGATGCCGGTATATATATTCACTCACACTCAGATGTCAGCCTCTATAATGCTCAGAGATTGAAGGCCAAGACCAAAACTAGGAGGATACTGATCAGAGAGTTGCTTTTTGCAGATGATGCTGCAATTACGACACACTCTGAGGAAGAAGTGCAATGTCTACTATCTCCATTCTCCGCTGCTTGTTCTGAATTTGGTTTAACAATCAGCAAAAAGATGACACAGATTATGTCACAAGGTGCACATGGGGTACCATCAACCTTTATTGACGACGCCGAACTAGAGATGGTAGACCATTTCACATATCTAGGATCAGAGGTAAATAGCAAATTATCCTTAGATAAGGAAATCAACATCAGCATTGGTAAGGCAGCAACAACAATGCACAGGTTAACAAAAAAGAGTCTAGGAGAACTGGAAGCTTACTACCAAAACAAAAGTCATTTCCTATCAATCCTGTGTCCTTAGTACTATTCTTTATGGCAGTGAAGCGTTGTCAACTTATTCACACCAAAAGAAACGTTTAAACATCATCCATATACGGTGTCTGGGAAGAATACTTGGTATTAAGTGGCAAGGCAAACATCACAAATACTGAAGTATTGGAAAGATCAGGTTGTGATCCATAGGACATCTTTTTTGGTGAATTACAGACGGGTAAGAGATCTCAGGCTCGGCCTTAACTACGATACAAAGATGTGTGTGGGCAGGACATGACTGACACAGGCATTGATAATGCACATTGGGAGCACGTCGCCGCTTAACGTATTGCATGGAGGGCAAACATCAGGAATGGAATAAAGACAAAAGAGAAAATGATTGCAGATAAGTCCCACAGCAAGCGTGCGAGACGTAATATGATGCATGATGGTGGAGATGACCATGTGTTCACATGCATCCACTGTGGACGAACATTTACAGCCCGAATTGGCCTTATCAGTATCATTTGATACTGCCATGGTTGTAGTTATCATGGCATTTTGAAGCACAATGTAACAAACTCGTCTGTCAAAATGGCAAGCGCCAAAATACTTTCTCTGAACGGAAACTTTCCAAACCTTTCGGGGGGAGTTTCCTTTTCTAACTATTCCCCTGATGCTTAACAGCAACGATTTTCTCCAACAGATTGTTAAAAGTTTTCTGTAAGTCGATAGTCCAGAAGCCAGTTAGCTTTAAATGATATTTGCCAAGCTTAGGAAGAGGATTTAAATAGCTGAAAACCCAATCCTGAGGTATTTATGCCATCCTGACTCTCAGGTTAAGGCAAGCAGCCATCTCCATACGTTCTCCATTACGCATTTCGCTCATATAGGCATACCAAATCCCATTGGGCCCTGGTGTGGTGTCATTTGCTTTCTTCAATACATTTTGATATTTTTCAGCTATATCATACCTTCGCCGGTCTCCCTGGTCGAGGAGTTAGCAGCTTTCTCCTTAACCCCGAATACTCTCGTGGTTGACGTGAGCTCACAAGAATTGGAAGCGGTTCGAGTCGACCAGTGACTTATGTGAGTATGGAGTCGGTCACTCAGAAATCAATGGCAAACTACTGAGCGTAATCCTGACAATAAATCAACAATCAGCTGAAAGATGCTGATGTTGACAGCGATGTCCTTTAAAGGATATGCAAAACATTTTTAACATCATATCTTCACATTATTCTTATTTTACATGTGGCTTTGCTTTCCGCATTATCAGTGTCCCTCGCCCTCAGACGAACCCACTCCAACATCAGAAGTGCATATAACTTACTTCCCCAAGTCAACGAGAAGTCAATATTCTAGTCCAACAGATCGGTGTAAGAGTTGAACACGCTATCACAGCATCAGACTGAAGACATGAACATATTCGAATACGCAGCTAGCGAGGGAGTGCATGGTGGATGGTCTCTGTCTGTGTTAATCAACTTGCTATAATAGCATTGAGTAATCGACGCATGACGTCATTGTCTTTAACTCAATTTCTTATTTCCTGTTGATACATTTATCCACAATATCGGAATTGTTACTTGAATTCCTTCTTTTCCAAAGTGAATATACTAATTATTCTAGGCCTCACAGTTTTATGCCTTTTAAGTAGCAGACTAACAGTAACCTCAAGAATTGCAGTAACAACTGCCTTGGATACAAAGCTGCAGTATCAATTGCCTTGGATACAAAGTTGCAGAAACAATTTCCTTGGATACAAAGATTTCAGTAACAATTGTCTTGGATACAAAGTTGCAGTAACAATTTCTTTGGATAGTTAGTTAGGTAGTTAGTCGACAGATCATCCTCATTGCCATTGCACATCCAACCATTCAGTCCATAAGTGCTCGGATCCACTCCTCAGCAAATCCCGCAGCGTGTAGCAGCTCACGACACCAGTTCTGTGTTGGTTTATCAATCTTCTTTGGCTTCCTGCGTAGTGTTCTTGTTTGGCCACCCCTCTTTTAATTTGCTGTTCTCGCAGTCTGGCCATTGGTGTAGATAAACAGTCATCACTTGGTTCTCGCAAGTCTTACTTCTCGTAGAGCATTCAGAATGTCAGCCTGGTCCATGGCGCGTCCGTCCTCCACAGTAGCCTAACCTGCGAACTTGTCAGCGCGCTCATTTCCTTGTACTTCCGCATGCCCTGGCAGGAAGATGAAACTAATATTTGCCAGCCGAGACAGCTCCAGAGACAGCAACCATTCTCTTCGGATCCACCCCATCTCTATCCGCTTGAGCATACTCATTGAGTCGCTAAGGAAACATGCCCTAGTGATTGTCTGTGTCTCGAGCCATGCTATTGCTTTACTTACTGCCATGACTACCATAGTCAGGCTACTTGTGGTCTCAACAAAAGCACCAGAGTCCTTCTTCACAATTCTCCCTCCGGCCCGAGCCGTAAAGGCCCATGAGATTCTCACATGTCGGACGACCGACCCACCTGTGTAGATGACAGCATCACCGTCTAGCGAATTCTCGAAAATCAACGCTTGTACTTCTGCCTCCACAGCAGCCGGATTTTCTTGTCTGCCTTTTCTATCTAGTTGCATGCAAACTGAAAAGGATATGCAGAAATCTGTTGGCACTTGTACTTTCCTTGGATACAAAGATGCAGTAACAGTTGCCTTGGATACTGAGAGTTACAGTAAAAACTGGCTGGGACAGAAATAATTCAACATCAAAACACCTTTAGAGATATCAAATTCTGAAAATATAGCCTTCGGTGACCTCATCAAATAACTACGCACAATGTGTGTGTGACTATTTATTGTTTGTACCTTAAACATAGCCGGTCTCCCTGGACGAGGCGTTAGCAGCTTTTTCCGTAACCCCGAATACTCTCGTGGTTGACGTGAGCGCACGAGAATTGGAGCGGTTCGAGTCGCACCAGTGACTTATGAGAGTATGGAGCCGGTCGCTCAGAAGGCAATGGCAAATTACTGAGCGTAATCTTGCCAAGAAATCAACAATCAACTGAAAGATGCTGATGTTGACAGCGATGTCCTGTAAAGGATATGCAAAACATTTATCATTTATTATAAACATGTGCCATTTGTTGAAGCTTGATGCTGTCCTAAGACACATTACGTACTGATTCTGCGCCCTACAACTAACTGGACGATGGGATATAATCAATAAATGTCTTTCGCTAAACAACTTGGAAGTAACTTAGTTGAGTTATCTGTCTTTGCTTGCTTGCTGGCTTGCTTGCTTGCTTGCGTTCGCTGGCTGTTAACTCAAGCGCGAAGTCATGTATGTCAGATTAAGACATCTTGTTGTCCAACATCAGTGTGATGCCATACCGGACTGAGGTTTGCGTGAGTATCCGTTGTCCCATGTCTGACTTATTGGTGTGCAGACTGGTGGTTCCTTGCCGTGCAGGCAGATACTCTCCGACTTCGGAGGAATCAGCGATCCTACTACTTTAGCCAGGACCCCGAAGGGACATGTTACCCAGGACGCACGGCTAGGACGTGTTAGTAGGGCTTGGCCAGTATAGAACCTAGCTCAGGTGGCTTGGAAACACCTCTGCGTCCCATCTGTCTTTGTAAGACTTCACATCCATATTTATCTATTACGTTGTTGTAATGGCTAGGACGATACGCTAACAAAGCCATGAGTTATAGGACCAATTATAGATATCAGCCCTTGACGTTCACTATGGGAGGGAAATATTGGCCACCTATCCCTCGGTGAAGTGATGCCTGGAAAAGTTGATGGTAATAAAACATCACATACCCACAGCAAGTTCCTGGTACGGGAGATGTTTCGGCCTAGTTGAGAGTGACACATCTGTTTTTTTTTTTTTTTTTTTTTTTGTATCTGAGTTTAAAATGTCTCTAAGAATGTCTTTAACGTTTACTCTGATGAGAATTTCCATTTGAGCAAAAGTGGTGTCGCTAGTATTTTGAGTAGAACTGAGATAATGAAAACATTCAGCTGTGCAGAACTATTCAGACTGAAAGCAGCAGGTTATATGAGTGCATTGCTAAGATGATTATTTTTAAGTTTTCAACCGTGTCGTCAAAATGTGCTGTCTACCTATGAAGAATTCAACAAATTCACATCTTCAAGCTTGAGACATTCGTTGTCATTGTGGTTTCTGTGGGTAAGGTATGTGCTCGAACAGCAGTCTACACATTTCTGATAGCTCCAGATTTTTCTTGCTGGTACAAAGCCGTCTCACCTGCTCTTAATATGGACAGCCTTCTTTACACTTGCCAAGATGATATTCTAACTGTACATCACGGATATCGACTTCTGGTCTGCTACTTGTCACCTGGAAATTGACAATTTTCAACTAAACCTTCTGGACAATGCAGCTACTTTTGGATTCCAGTAATATGACCCAGACAAAACATAATTTTTGCTTTATTTGGGGATGTACATGGTAATCCGAGCCATAATAGTCTTTACATTCATCATCAGGCGTCATCAAAATCAATATCACGCTATTCTGCAAGTCTGGTAAGGGATACGCTTTGCCTAAATCATACGTGTTATCGAGGACAAAAGTTTAAAGTCCTGTATTACATTTTTGAACAATTATTTTTGGTGTCCTATACGTTTTGCCTTGAGTGCTGCTACATCACGACATCCATCGCTGGCAGTATCTGTGTGGACGTTTTGGCCTTCATCTACACCCTAATACTTGTAGGCCTGCTCAGTTTGTCTCACCATATGGTACCATCCTGTGGCCGTTCTACAATGTGTCATTGGCTATCTTGTTGGCAGTCCAGTTTCTGTTGGTGCTTCGATCCCTCTACACCTCCTGAATTACCTATCCCTGGTTACAACACATAGGTGCCTCCATTAACCTCAAGCATATGCTGAATTGCCGGAATATTACAATCATCCCAAATCTGTTAGTTAATTATTATAGAGATCTGAACTTTCAACTATGAGAACCTCTTGGGTAAGATGGAGTACCCTTTTAGCCCATCTAATATGGTTACGTCCAAAGTTAAAGGTGTAACTTCCATGCCTAGCAACTGCATGGTTGTGGATAACGGAGGCATTCAAGCCGTTAAAGATACGACGCTTGGCTCATGGGCATCTTGCCCATTCCCCAGCATGAGGGTAATACTGGGATGACTGTGTATGAACCCTCAAATATACAGCACTTTATAAATGGTATTCAGAGAAATCGGAATCAGATGTCAAAAAGCTAACGCACTTCCATATCAACTATCGCCTTTACTGAAACATCCAAATATACCCATGTCGGCAAAACGACAGATAATAAACAGCATATTCACACCAACCCTATGCTACCAATCTCAAACCTGGAGTTTATCCAAACACACCTTCGCAAAATCAACACCTGCGAGATGAGATGCCTGAGGAGAGCTGCCAACCTAACACTCCATGAACGAGTAAGAAACGCTATTATCAGACAGACTGTGGGATCAACACCGTGTGCCACATTTATTGAAAGGCAGAAGATCAAGTGGTTTGGCCATGTCGTTGGAATGCAACACCAACTACCATCACTGGCCTTACATCTAAGCTTATCCGCGACAAGACCAACAGGACGTCCAAGAAGGCAATGGATTGACGACATCAAAGACATTATACAATCACACGGAATGACACTATCCAGAGCCGTCCACCGGGCGCTGTAACGCAAATTATTCCTCCCCACGCCGCTTGATGGCAGGAGTGGAAAATGATGATGATGATGATGATGATGATGATGATGATGATGATGATGATGATGATGATGATTCAGTTTTATATCTGAAAATCATCGCGGGAGCTACGGAGTACGTGTTGTGCACTTCAGTGGTCAGTATAGATTGCGTGAAGAGGAGAAAGGGAGGGAATGGAGAGATAAGAAGGCGTAGAAATAGAATGGCCAGGGGCCAGGAGAGTAAGAACAGAAACAAAGCCTGAGATTAGACTATTTAAGCATGCACTCTCCGAGTTGTGGCAGTGCCAGGCAGAGATGATATGTACTGAAGAAGCTGATTTATGACTGTGATGTCATCATGCCGCAAGAATTACATGGAGATGATTACTAGTGCCATGGATATGTCAGCCACACTAACCCGACTGGACAAGGGAGACATGAAAAGGGTCTTCTAGTGAAGAAGGAATTAAAACATGAGGTTTTCTGCATGTTGTTTGATGCTAAACTGATTGAAGTTGTCATTACAACCTTGCAGCTCCCTTCACTGGTGACAAGAGATCGCGTCAAATTTGTGAATTGTCAATTGTTTAAGAAACGAGCCGGTGTTCGCTTTGTACACGTGGCTATTCTATTTGCGCAACTTTGCGTCATAAATTTGTAAACGATTAGGAGCGGGATAAAATTGTATTACACATTATAAAAATAAATTTCACAGCCGGTGGGAAAGGCAATAACAAGACCCATGTTTATTGATTGGTTAACCACTGAGCAATTGCGACTGTAGGTTGATGTGTAGTAGGCTAAAGAACTACTGAATGATGCATGCAATGAACGTGTAGCTATGTCTATCGGTTTATGTTTACGAGCGAATCGGCGGTTGAGTTTGGAATAGCCCTCGTAGATACAGCTTTGTGTTGAGAACTTCTCTTGCCCTTAGCCTACCTGTAACCTAACGAAGATCAAATGGTAAGACAAGATCCCAGATACTGATGTCTTAGACAGAGCATGCACGTCCAGTAGGCCTACCCACGCTCTACTAATGAAGAATCGATCCGCTGGGCTGGTTACCTGACTCGCATTCCTGTTCACAGGCTCCCTGAACGATGTTATTTTTTGTGTGTGTTTTTTTTTTTACGGTGAGCTGTGTTGGAGTTTGGAAAAGTTATCTCGGAACAGTCATAACATCTGATGGGAGATGCCTTAAAATTATTAGAGCAAGAATTGCCATTGCGAAGTTAGCATTTAGCAAGAGGGAAAACATACTGACCAATAAAAGGATATCAATTCAAACGAGAAAAATATATGTTGAAGTGCTATATAGAACGTGTTCTTTTGTATGGATGTGAAGCGTGGACAATGAGCAGACAAGGTGAGGAAAAAAACAGCTGATGGCTGTGGAAATGTGGTTCCTAAGGAAAATGCAAAGAATACCATGGACAGACAGAAAAAGTAATGAGCAAGTCCTTCGAGAAACAAATGAAGATCGTAAACTGATTAGAGACATTAGACGTGGACAGTCAAAATATTTTGGGCATGTTATGAGAAGAAATGAGTTGAAGAGCTTGGTGACAACTGACAAGATCGAAGTGAGGAGACCAAGGGGAAGACCGAAAAGTAAAAACCTCTAGACCCACGGAGTAAGTCTACGACTCTGGTGATCGAGTGAGATGACAAAACATGACCGCCCTCGCTTATCGGCATTGCACATGAAGGATGGATGGTGTTGAGGTAAACGTTCACAAGGCGGCCATAGGAAATGCTTTAAAGACACTCTGGAGCCATCGCTCTGGGCTTTTTGGACACGACACACAGGAGACTGCCGCCAAAGACCAAAATTTATGGAGTACACCATAATGAAAGAGTGTAGTCACTTGCCAAGCAAACAGGACTGTAAGAACTGTGGGGAAAAAACTGGAAACAAAAACCACTACAGCATATCCTCTTCCTGGAACGTCAAGCATTCTTTATCCACATTGTCAAAGAATATCCTAGAAAACATAAGTCTTGCCAGCCATATTAGAACTCACGGCTCAAAATGTTCAAGCCTCACTGGATAAGATGAATAACCATCATCATACTTGATAGAGAAAGATATTTAATCACTCATGGGAACTGGGATCATTTCAAAAGTTTCCTATGTCGATCCTGCCTAATATGAGTATCATAAAATGTCCCGGGAAACACATGCAGACACAGTGGGAATTATAGTCAGACACGCTGTGAAATGTGGGTAGACACGCGGGGAAATATAATCAGACACGCTGGGAATTATAGTCAGACACGCTGGGAATTATAATCAGACACGCTGGGAATTATAATCAAACACGCTGGGAATTATAGTCAGACACGCTGGGAATGATAGTCAGACACGGTGGAAATTATAGTCAGACACGCTGTGAAATGTAGGTAAACACGATGGGAATTATACTCAGACACAGTGGGAATTACAGCCAGACACGCTCGGAATTACAGTCAGACACGCTGGGAATTATAGTCAGACACGCTAGGAAATGTAGGTAGACACGCTGGGAAATATAGTCATAAACGCTGGGAATTATAGTTAGACACGCTGGGAATTATAGTCAGACACAATGGGGAATATAGTCAGACGCGCTGGGAATTATAGTCAGACACGCTGGGAATTACAGTCAGACACGCTGGGAAATGTAGGTAGACACGCTGGGAAATTTAGGTAGACACGCTGGGAATTACAGTCAGACACGCTGTCACATAAATAAACTTGAGATTCGACCAATGACAACCAGACCCAACATAAGCCTGAAAAAAACAAGTAATCCTTTGATGTACAGACTGAGAAAAATACGTCGTTAAAACTGTTTACACAGGATCGGCATTTCTAACGGGGAAGCCAAACACGTCGCGTCAGAATGTCTATACCTGGTCGTCGAATTTGTTATGATGTGGGTTGCTCGAGACGAACAACGGCGTCATTTGTCTGCGAGGCGGGAGACGGCATTTGAAGTGCAAGACGAAATGTCTGAATGCAAGGCGGGATGGATTCTCTGATGTGGGGAAGTCTCTGGTTCACAGACAGACTGCAATTTCCCCAAATGAAAGCAAATTTGACCGCGGGTTGAATCCAGTTAGTCTAGAACAGGAGGAGGAACCAGACTCTGAACTGGTAAGCGTCTGGACTTTTTGGTGACGTCACTCACAGACCAAAATTAAAAGCGTTGCAGTAAACAAGAGGAGTGAGTTGACCAGATTTCTGAAGTTGGAAAGAGCGATGCAGTATTCCGAGTTGTGTTACTTAAAAGAAACTAGGGGTGTCAAAGTGTTGATAGTTATCGGCGGATATAGATCCAGTCTGTGATCGCCTAGTTTCGATTAGCAACTGGAATAGGCATATGGTAGGCTATTAATCATATCTAACTTAGAGTATGATTAGGAATAGAGTACAGTATGTGCGGTGATATAATGTATCATGGTGCGGTAATATAATGTATCATAGTGCGGTGATATAATGTATTATAGGTGTGATGATATAATGTTTTATGATTACTGATAGAATATTCTATAAGTGCGGTGCTAGAAAGTATCATCTGAGCGTCGGCACTAGTATTCTATTGTGTGGCTTCAACTAGCTTGTGTGATATATCATTTTACTCAGGGAGTTGAGGACAATGTAGTGGAATAATAATTAGAGAGATTAAGGAAGGTTGAAAGGGAGGAGAGGAATGTGAAATGGTAGGATCTTCCAGTAGGGCATCTGCTGGGTTTCTACCCGTTCCTTTATTCTTTCCTGGTGTTGCCATGTCTCAGATCATATGATGAGTTATTTGGCCGTATGACAGAGATCGGATCTCTGTTATAGATCTGAGTGCTGCTATTGGCCTACACTCACTTAATTCCGGCCAGGATTGAGTTGCCCTCACCATAGTATTCTCTATTCTACAGGTTCCATTTACAGGTCCACGTATGTGTGCTATGATTTTGACCAGTGAAGCTAACACATTTTAGAAGATGATGGCTCAGAATTTGAAGACAGAAATTGCTGAGAGGCCACTACATTGGGCGTATACCCAAGTTGGTTTGCGGGAACCTGACTTCTGCTGAGCAGGATATGCTGATGATACGTATGTTTTAGCAAGTGATAGGTGTATCACTGAACAGTCAGAACATTATATATATATTCTACATATACAACACTGATACCAGAAACAGTCATATAAATATTATACTGATACCGGGAACTTCAGATTGTGTTGTTAATATGGGGAATCTTTAAAACCAGTGACACTAGATCAAGTAAGATTTCCCAGTAACAGTGACAATAGTGTTAGAATTTTCCAATTAACATTCGGTTAAATAACAGAGGAAATTCATTGTGTAAAACAGATTGAAGACTCTCATTAGACAGTGTTTGTCATGGGTGTCCAGGCATCCCAGTGGTTCAAGAGACAACGGAGGAAGTCTTCACGTGACCGGAGGAGCATCACCTTGGTGAGGTTGGTTGTCTGGACTGAATGGTGCTAGTGTGTTCTCAGCACAGTGATGTGAATTACTATACTCCTGAACACTGATCTGAGTCTACAGACACTTTAGAATATACGTCACACGTTCTACACTTTATATACACACACACACACTTCTCCTACATATACTCTTTGCTTTAATACATTTCTTGTGTTTATTTGTTGAAGCTAGAGTTGTCACGTATGTTATGTTGGGGAAGAATGAGAGGGGGCATGATCCAGGAGTGAGTAAGAGTGAGAAGAATGTGTCTTCAGATTGAGGGAGTGTTGTGGACGGAGTCTACTGGATATCTCCAGGATAGAGATATTGAATTAAAACAAATGTGGGTGTTGATTCCCCTCACTCCAGGGACGACACTAAAGTGGTAAAGAAGAACAAATAACTACTACGACATTCATTCTTTACACACACGACACACGCTGAGAAATGTAGATAGACACAGTGGGAATTATAGTCAGACACGCTGGGGAATGTAGGTAGACACGCTGAGAATTACAGTCGGATACGCTGGGACATGTAGGGATACACGCTGGGAATTATAGTCAGACACGCTGGGAAATGTAGGTAGACACGCTGGGAAATGTAGGTAGACACGCTGGGGAATGTAGGCAGACACGCTGGGAATTACAGTCAGACACGCTGGGAAATTTAGGTAGACACGCTAGGAATTACAGTCAAACACGCTGGGGAATTTAGGTAGACACGGTGGGAATTATAGTCAGACACGCTGGGAAATGTAGGTAGACACGGTGGGAATTATAGTCAGACACGCTGGGGAATTTAGGTAGACACGGTGGGAATTATAGTCAGACACGCTGGGAAATGTAGGTAGACACGGTGAGAATTATAGTCACACATGCTGGGAATTATAGTCAGACACGCTGGGAATTATAGTCAGACACGCTGGGGAATGTAGGTAGACACGCTGGGAATTACAGTCAGACACGCTGGGGAATGTAGGTAGACACGGTTGGAATTATAGTCAGACACGCTGGGACGGTGGGAATTATAGTCAGAGACGCTGGGGAATGTGTGTAGACACGCTAGGAATTACAATCAGACACGGTGGGAATTATAGTCAGACACGTTAGGAAATATAGATGAAGTGAAAGGAATCATCATTGGATGAGGCATGATCATTGGAGGATGAAACATCAATAATATTAGATATGCGGTGATACAGTATTGATTGCAGATAATGAGCAGTATCTGCAATATTTAGTAGATGCGGTTATTTTACACAGTGGCAACAAGGGTTTGAATTATATTGTAAGAAGATACAAATTATGGTCGTCAATTGGAAGAAGGAGATACCACAAAGTAATATACAAGGAAATGGGAATATTCTTAAGCAGGTGAATTGGTCCAATTACGTCAGAACTTTCATAACATCTGATGGGAGATGCCATGGAGAGATTAGAACAAGAATCGCCATGGCGAAGGTAGCATTCTTCTCGTATAATTTCTTTACATCCTTCACATGCAATGTATCAGTTATATGTCTAACTTTCTCCATACATTCCTCTCATATATAGCGTGTCAGGTCTTAGTCAGATATGACTGAGGTACCGTATAACAGTCGACGGTACTACCTGCTTTCTGTTAGCGCCGAACGTTGGGCGACGCTTACCAAACCCAACACCCCACTTTGTGCCAACGGCTTCGGGCGGAAGAGCGCAATTGGGAGGGTACAAGCCTTACCCTGGTGCGAGGAAATGCAACCTAAAGACAAAATGTCATGGCAGGGCAGACCAGGCCCTAAGCCTTGGTTGGCGGCTGGTCTAGGATCGAAGTTCCGACAGGCGGACCGTTATAGCATTGCTTTGCTGATCCGGCAGCTTCTGAAGCTTGCTTAACTTGTTCCACATGTAGGTGTGTTACCTTTCCTCTGGAGTGAACTAGGCAGGCCGAGAGAGGGATCATGCTGCATGGGCAACACATGATCTTTATATTTTAGCCCAGGCTTTGTGCTATGCAGAGGCAATAACTCCATCCCTGGTCTTAACTGGTCTCGAAATCAAAGCGAGAGGCAACTGTTACGGGTTATAAGTCCCTGTCAATTGGCGTAGACATGGGGCGCCACGCGTTGCCTCTGACGATGGGAGACACCTACAGGTGTCACTGATCAGCTACCGCCCGCCTCAAGCTGGGAAGCCCACGGCCCATTGGGTGCTGATCCGCCACAGCCTGCCTGCTTGGGGCTAGGACAAAATCTGATACATCTTCTTCTTATTCTTCTTCTTCTTCTTCTTTTTCTTCTTCTTCTTCTTCTTCTTCTTCTTCTTCTTCTTCTTCTTCTTCTTCTTCTTCTTCTTCTTCTTCTTCTTCTTCTTCTTCTTCTTCTTCTTCTTCTTCTTCTTCTTCTTCTTCTTCAGCGTTCCGAGCCATTGAGGTTCTTTGCTGCAGATACAATCCGTCTCCATTCGTCTCTCTGGTGGATCTTCTCTTGCCAGTCGTTGATTCCAAGTGCTTGTAGGTCTGTATATGTATTATCTCTCCACTGCCTTCTTGGTCTACCTCGGGGTCTACGGTTATTTATTTCCTAAGTGTAAGCGAGTTTTGTTTCCCTATTATCTTCTATTCTTTCTATATGCCCCAGCCATTGTAGTCTATTAGCCTTCATGATACCAGTGATTAGCGGTGACTTAAACAGATCATAAATGTCTTTGTTACTTCTTCTTTTCCACTCACCACTTTGTGTATTCCTAATGGGTCCAAAGATGCGTCTTAAAATTTTGTTCTCAAAGGTTTGTAACAAGGCTTCGTCTCCTTTCGTTGTACTCCAGGTTTCAGAGCCATACAGCACAACTGGTCTGATCAGTGTTTTGTATATTGTGATTTTGGTGTTACGAGATAGCGCCTTTGATTTTAGTAGATGTTGTAGTGCATAGTATATCTTATTTCCAGAGTTGATTCTAGTTTGTATTTCTTCCCTTATGATGTTAGAGCAGTTGAAGATTGTTCCCAGGTATTTGTATGTTTCCGTTCTTTTAATGGTCATATTATCTATTTGTATGTGGCCAGAGTTTTTAGCCATTCCGTCTCTTGAAATTACCATATATTCTGTCTTATCTTGGTTGATAACCAGCCCCATCTGTTGGGCTTTTTCCTTTAAGTGAGTCAATGTTTCCAATGTCTTTTGTTCACTTTGCCCTATAATATCTATATCTTCTGCATAACCAAGCAGCTTGGATGTTCCTCCAATATCACATTCCTCCTTTACCTTCCTTACAACTTTCTCTAGAGCCAGATTGAAGAGTAGCGGCGATAGTGCATCACCCTGTTTCAAGCCAGATGTTATTTGGAAGGGGTCTGATTTCATGCCTTTATATGTTACTATATTATAAGTATCTTCCATGCATAGTCTGGTCATGTTGATTAACTTCCTTGGTATTCCAAATTCCTGCATAGCATTCCATAGACTATTCCTATGGACACTATCATAAGCCTTTTTAAAATCCATAAAAATGTTATGGAGATCTCTTTTATATTCCCAACTTTTCTCGGCTATTTGTCGTAAGATAAATATCTGATCTATTGTTGATCTGTTTTGTCTAAAAACCCGCCTGGTAGTCATTTAATATGTATTCTGAATATGGTTTTAGTCTATTTAGTAATACTGCGGATAGTATCTTATAGCTTGTGGACAGTAGTGATATTCCTCTATAATTTACACATTGGAACTTGTCTCCTTTCTTAAAGATAGGTACCAATAATGACTCTTTCCAGTCATGGGGTAATTCTTCTGTCCTCCAGATTTTTATTATTAGTTCGTATAGCTTTAGATGTAATGCATGGCCACCTGCCTTTATAAATTCAGCAGCAATTCCATCAGTCCCAGTTGCCTTATTGTTTTTAAGTCGTGTGATTACATATAGGATTTCTTCAAATGTAGGTTCTTCAATTTGTGGTTCGCATGTTAGAACCTCATCCTGTGGGAAAATGTTACTTGGAGCTTCACAATTTAGTAATTCAACAAAATATTCTTTCCATGTGTTGCACATTTCCTCACTGGTATTTATCATATTCCCATTTTTGTCTTTTAAACCATATGTGTTTTGTTGGTGCACTCGTTTAATTGACTTCATTTCTTTAAAATATTTTCTGGATCCATTTTTCTGGTGATTAGTTTCCATATCTTTGATTATATTACTGATATATTCTCGCTTCTGCTGTCGGACTATTTTTGTAGCCTCTTTACATTCATTTATATAATGCTCTTCCTTTTGGATGTTGTTGATGTCATTTAACCATAAATGTCTGGCATTCTTTTTCCTAATGACTGCTTCTTCACATTTTTGATTGAACCATCTGTTCTTTCTATGCATGGTTAACACACCGAGACATTCTTTTGCGGTAGACTAAATTGTATTCTTGATGTTCAACCAAGTTTGGTCAACGCTTTCCTCCAAAGGGTTTTGCAGAGTTTCAAGTTTACATTTTATTTCATCTGTAAATTTCTCTTTGACTGTAATTTCTTGTAGTTTTTCTCTGTTATATGTTGGGTGTAATCTTTGTAATTTAGTATAGAAAGCCCTCTTAAGTTTTATTTTAAATTTTGCTCCAACAAGGAAGTGATCACTGTGGCACTCAGCTCCTCTATAACTTCTAACTTGCTGTATGTTTGATGCGTTTCTGTTGTTAATTAAAATGTGATCTATTTGATTATAGGTTCTCTTGTCACATGATTTCCAAGTTTGTTTATGAATATCCGTTCTTTGTAGTCTAGTACTGCTAATCTGCAGTCCTTTGGCTTCTGCCAGGTTGATGACTCTCCACCCATTATCATTTGAAGTTGTGTGTAGGCTTCCATACCGGTTACTTTTTTATTAGTTTGCTCTCTACCTATTTTTGCATTAAAGTCTCCCAGCACAATCAGGATGTCATGTTTTGTGGTTTCTTCTATGACATTTTCCAGATCATTATAAAAGTCTTCTTTAAAATCATCTTCTTTCTCTTCAGTAGTTGCATGTACATTAACCATCGTTATATTTTTCCATTTACCTTTTATTCGTAATTTACTAATCCTGTCATTAACAGCTTTAAAGTTTAAAACGTTCCCCCATAACTCGTTTTTGATGACAAATCCTGTTCCTAATTCATGTTTATTTTGTGTGTTTCCTCCATATATTATAATCATTCCATTTTGCTCTTAAGTACCCTCTCCTGGCCACCTTATTTCTTGAATTGCTGTTATATCCATTTGATATTCAACCAGCTCCCGGGTTAGATCTTCGGCCGCTCCAGCTCGATATAGTGTCCGTACGCTGGCTGTAAAAAGCATGCACCAGGCACAAATACAAATGAAAAATAGAAACCTCAAGCTACGGCTTGCAACCTGGAACGTGAGAACCATGTATCCAGGATTTTCCACTGACTTGACCAATATTGACGATGTGAGAAAAACGGCTGTGACTGATGCTTAACTCAATCGTCTTAACATTGTTTTTGCTGGCCTGCAGGAGACTCGCCTCGCCGAGGAAGGGTTACTCAGGTAAAACAATTACACCTGTTTTTTGCAAGTGTAGAGGGCAGGCAGAAACAAGGCAACGCGGTGTGGGCTTTGCAGTAAAGAATTCGTAACTGGTGACATGAGATGGCTGGCAGGTGTCGCTCCTGATGGATGAAAAGACAGAAACAGTTATGGTGAGAAGTTTTCGTTCGGTCTTGTAATTTTCAAAGGACAGCGATCGTTCCTTGAAACACAAGCCGCACTTATTGGAGACAGAAGCGAAGTCCCATGGGGGATTGAAAGATTGTTGACTGTTTGAAGTAACGGAGAAGTAGGTCGCATGCCCACCGGGACACTCGTCGAGAGGAACGGAGAATCACCGATGCCCAGGAAGATCGTTTATCTCCGGTAAGTTCGGAGCATGATCAAACAGTTGAATCGCGTTGAAATACTGTGAACGGAGTCCTTTGAACAACGACCAGGAAAAAGAACAGAGACTGATGGGTTAAGAACAAAACAAGTGACGTAGTCAAGCCAATAAATATGGACTGAATTTGCGGTTAAAAAAATCAGTTGAAGATTGCATTTACGACCGGCGGGTATGGATTTGATTCAGTGCCAAAATATAAAATATATCACAGAGTTTAGGTTGTGTAAAGATAACCAGCCCTGTCCCTTCTTGGGAATTAAATGATGTACTTCTAGGCCTACAATAAAATTCAATATATATATATATATAGATGCAAAGTAGAACTCTAGCATAGTGAACTTTCGTGTGTAAGCGTAGTATAGAGGGTCGACAGCATTAGGCTGAAGAGTGATTTAGGTTGTGTAGAGTAAGGTGTCTGTACAGTAAAAAGGATAAGTCTATACTAGGATTTATGTGCTTTGCTTTAGCGTTTCTTACTTTTACCTGGTATAGGGTAGAGTGCTGAACTAATCTGTCTTATAAAAGAATATAGCTCTAGTATGATCTATATAGGTTATTTAGTGAATATAGCCAATTACCTACATTCACATATCATAGGTCGGAGTTGAGTTTCTCTCACGGGCTGTTGTTTTACTCAACATGTTCCCTCCACTTGACATTGAAGGTGATAACCCATCTGAGCTGAAGCATTTGGTCAGACTTGGGTGAAGTAATACAGGATGTGAAACGGTGAACTCTGTGTCACCAGAAGTTCAGACCAGTATGAGTTCAAATGACCCAGGAACTTGAATCACTCTAAGTGAAGTGATAAAGACAGGTATAAAATATATGTAAATAATGATGAACAGGACTATTTAATATAGACCATAGAAAAGGAAAAGACGATCATTAATATTTTTAAAGGAGTGACAATCCTCAGTGTATAAAGGTTATAATGTTGGACTGGTGTTTACATTTTTCAATCCAAGGACTATATTACCGATCGTGTTGTTTCTTTTGGAAAACAAAAGGACCAACAATAACGCAATCAAGCAGTGTTGATCTGACATTCACTGGAACTATAAATATTCCAGATTGTCGAAGGTATATATGGGAAAGTCTCGAACTAACATAGAATTCAGTGGAGACTATATTATTCAATACGGTTCCAGAACATATTGGCAACAACACCATCATCAGTCAGAGAGAATCAGTCGGGTGAGAGATTCCACGTTATGCGCTTTGTGAAGTCGAATAGCTGTATAATGAGGACAAACTCTGATACTCATCCTAGACGATATTCTAACACACATTCAAGATAGATCACATCACATATATTAACACTCATACATTGCACACTCAAATGACACTTTTCTGCAATAAATGTTTTATTATTTTGTTCGAAACCTGTGTTAGTGGAGGTATGTGCTGAAGGATCGTGAAGAGGGGTATTGTCTGTTGAAGAGAGAGAGAGAGAGAGAGAGAGAGAGAGAGAGAGAGAGAGAGAGAGAGAGAGAGAGAGAGAGAGAGAGAGAGAGATTAAAAGACTTTAAAAATAAACAGGGGGGTTTGTAGACAAAGGTCCACCAGCAGAGGAAAACCTAGAATAGGATAATTAACAAGTGTGCTTGTTGATTCCATTTTCCCCCCAGGGGCCACAAGCGAAAACTGGGAATGATTGAAATTCCAGCAGGAGGAAATGAAAGACTATATTATCCCTGAGCTTGGCAACGTCTTGTTGTTTTGCCACCATTATTACTGCATATGCACCGACACTCGATTCCTCTGATGATGTGAAGGATTCGTTCTATGAGGAGTTAGACTCCGTGATCAAGGCAGTTCCAAAATCTGACTACATTTATATGCTCGGTGATTTCAATGCTCGTGTGGGCAATGACTCGAGTTCATGGCCAGTGTGCCTTGGAAAATACAACATCGGTCGCATGAATGAAAATGGGCAAAGGCTGCTGGAGCATTGCACCAGTAATGACCTATGTATTACAAATTCATTTTTAAAAACAAAAGAGATGCATAAGGTCACATGGAAACATCCAAGATCCGGCCATTGGTACCAGCTGGACTTCATCATCACACGGAGACAACATCTAAACCATATATCATTGATTGGAAGTTACCACAGTGCTGACTGTGATACGGATCATTCTTTGGTTGTTGCAAGAGTTAGACTGAGACCAAAGAGAATCTACACAGCTAAACACAAATTGATCAACAGGATTAATATTATTAACACTCATGATCCTGAAAAGTGATTTCAGTTTCAACAGCAACTTGAAGACGCTTTCGCTGATACACCAGAACATTGTACAGTAAATGAAAAGTGGAGTCAGTTTAAGGAAACTCTTTATAAATCTGCCGTAGGGGTTTACGGCACTGTGGATCATAAGAGACAGGACTGGTTTGCGGCAAACAGCAAGTCTCTGCAACCCTTGATTGATAAGAAGAAGATAGCTCTCTTAAGAAACAAGGAAAGACCAACGCGTAACACTCTGAAAGAGCTAAGGCAAGCTAGGAAGGATGTGCAAAAGGCTGCCAGGCAGTGTGCAAATGACTATTGGTTCAAATTATGTGAGTCAAATCGCAAGTGATAAGGGAAACATAAGAAGCATATATGAAGGAATAAAGAAAGTCTGTGGTCCAGTGATCAAAAGAAGTGCACCATTGAAACCTTGACTGAAGAAATCATCACTGATAAGAAACAGCAGATGGACAGTTGGGTAGAGCACTATTTGAAGCTATACTCAAGTGAGACCAAACTAGAGGATGATGCCCTCAACGCAATAGAGGCTCTACCAATTCTTGACTACCTGGACACACTTCCATCCATAACAGAAGTTACGTGTGCTATAAATGAACTTGCATCTGGAAAGGTTCCAGGTAAGGATGGGATTCCAATAGAGGTTATCAGGAGTGGGCAAGACATACTCACTCTACAGATCCACCAGCTAATAGAGCTATGCTGGCGAGAAGGACATGTCCCACAGGATTTCAAATATTCAAGCATCATAACACTGAACAAGAACAAGGGCGATCGGAGCGACTGCAATAACGATACGGGTATCTCACTTCTGTGTATTGTTGCAACATTATTTACCAGAATTGTTTTGCGCAGACTTCAAGTCCTAAGAAATCAAGTCTACCCCGAATCACAGTATGACTTTCTACAGAACCGATCTACCATTGTTATGCTATTCTCTTTGCAACAAATGCAAGAAAAATGCCGTGAACAAAATTAACAACTGTTCATTGCCTTCATCGACCTCACATAGGCATTTGATTTGGTCAGTCGTGAGAGTCTGTTCAAGGCACTAAAGAAGACTGGCTGCCCACAAACTCTTCTGTCCATTGTGGAATCTTTCCACACAGGCATGAAGGGTATAATCAAGTTTGATGGTGCAACTTCTGAAGAGTTTGAAATCAAGAGTGGAGTTAAGCAAGGTTGTGTACTAGCTCCCACCCTCTTTGGAATATACTTTTAACTTCTACTAAAATATGCCTTTCGTGATCAGGATGGTGGTATATACATTCACTCACGCTCAGATGGCGGCCTTTACAATGCTCAGAGATTGAAGGCCAAGACCAAAATTAGGAGGGTACTGATCAGAGAGTTGCTTTTTGCAGATGATGCTGCAGTTACGACCCACTCTGAGGAATAATTGCAATGTCTACTATCTGCATTCTGCAATGTTTGTTCTGAATTTCGTTTAACAATCAACAAAAAGAAGACACAGATTATGTCACAAGGTGCACATGGGATACCATCAATCTTTATTGACGACGCCGAACTAGAGATGGCAGACCATTTTACATATCTAGGATCAGTGGTAAATAGCAAATTATCCCTAGATCAGGAAATCAAGATCCGGATTGGTGTGACGGGATGAGTCTAGATCACTATGCAAACACCACCACTACTACGTTAGGGGAATTCATAATTTACATTCTGGATTCAGTACGCAGCTAAATTACTAATAATGACGTCAGAATGACTACACAGACATTTTCTGCACTAAAACTACACAGTGCATTGGGGACAGCGTGTATTTTCACGTCATCTATTCGAATGATGTCACAAGGGAAATCCCCTGTCTTCAACCCTTATTAATATCAAGTCTAATGACTGGGGATATAGGTCCGTCACTCCCTAGCAACGGGAAAACAGCGATATGCTATTAGTACGGCTGCACCGGAAATTGTGACTAACAACTTCCGTCCGGTTCACAACGACCATAGCTGCTGTGCTAAGCAGACCTTATATGAAGTGAGCTGCCATATCCAATTGCATCCTTGGTAGATTATACCAAAACCTATCTTAAGTGCTGCAATAAGACTGGGAGTGAGTGTAGTAACATAATAATTATGATTATAATAAGAAGTGTGTACACATTTATATTCTGATATTGGGAAAACCCAAAACTTTCCTGACCATGTATATTTATGAAACGTGGTAGTTGAAAGGGGAGACATTGAGAGAAAACATGTGAGGCCTAGATATATTTATAGATAAAAATATATATAGATATAATGTATGAACATTACTGATTATTTTCATATGCATTTTGTGAATGTATTTACATGTATATTTTGTTGAAAATATGATAACATGATTTTGCCATGTGGGCAGAAGTAGAAGAGACATGTGGAACATGATTCTCACATGCCAGCAATGTTACTAGGCGATATATATTCAAACATAAATTTGCTTACCCCTGATTCACCGCCATGCCGAACTACATGACACTGACGGTCATAAGTTCAAAGCAAATACCATGTGGTGAGGAATCAGAATTTGGGGAGTAAATAACTCAACAAGGGATAACTGAGACATCCTAAAGCCCAATGCCTGGAATATCTCAGCCCCCTTGCTTGCCTGCTGGCCTTCTTCTTATCTTTTAGCTCGTATATTCTGTGGGGTATACCTCACGACTTCATGGCGACACTTGATTGCTTTATGCCTAATGACTGATGTGGGATTAGGTTGAATTATTGTTGGCCCTTCCTTAGCTATCTAGGGAAACATCCTGGCTGCCCAGGACTTCCTCACCATGGTGTTAAGGAATACACCAGTAATTATTGCATATGAGTCACTTCAAGTTTTACAACCATGTACATTTTGTAATGTTTTTTTTCAAACAAAGATTTGTCTACATGTTCTATTCCAATGGACCATGTGGTCTTAGAATATGTCCACTTCTGGACCCTTTTTCACCTTGTATCATCATGTCATACAAGGTATAGCCAAGCTGATAAGAACTATTGGCCTTTGCTTTTGATACAGAATAGCAGAGAGGAATTGTTTTATTCCTGTTCTGCATCTGACACATACACAACAGACACACAACACCAACACTCAGACACATTGTTATTGTCAAGACACTAAGGAGTCTGCAACTGTTTCTTTGATTTAAGGAGCCTCGCTGCTGATACTGCTGACACCTAACCGGTCCGGTTACCGAAACTTTGAGCCACCAACTAGTGGAGACGGAACCTGGAATCCGGAGGAGCATCGTACACCTGTCGAATGCCAGGGTCGACTCCAAGACATAATACAACCGAAAGCCAGCACTATTCCTAACAGAGATCAGATTATCTCAGGTGACTCTGTGTCTACATGTGTTCTGAGTGTATCACTGTCTGGATGGTGTGAATGATGACATGCTATCTGTCTAAGCATCAGAAAACTATTTTATTTTTGTACCTGTAACATAAATGTAACTATCATAGTTCACCAGTTGAACCACAATTTTCATTTTCTCTTTTATTATTAAAGAGTATTATTGTTTTATACTTTCACCAACGTACTCCACTCGTGATCATTTTGAACGCAAGGTGCGTGCGTGAAAGTATTTAAAACAGGGGGCTCCATCAATTGACGAAGGATCACCGACAGATAAACTAGGCATTCGTGTTAGGGCTTCCTACATACACGAGTGTTCTTCACCTTCTGCCTTTGTCTACCAAGTGAATCCCAGTCTCTTCTATCGGGACCATCCCTTTAGACATTCTTGTAACGAGCCATAATTTCTAGAGACTGTCGGCAAACTCTTGGATAGGGATTTCTGTCTATTTCAATAGAAACACCCTAACGGTCGGTGACAACTGGGGGCTCGTCAGGGATCTACCCAGCTAATTAGAAATATTTCTAATAAATTGTGTTACTTGGTAAAAAAAAAAAAAATTTTTCTCATCTCAGTAAAGGGTAGAGTAGTTTAGGAAACTCTGTAATTAGTTGTTTCCATTCGATTGAGAGAGTGAAAGTGTGTTTGTATCATTGTTTGTACTAACCATTTTTGTGTATGTACTAATAAGATTTGTAAATTATTGCAATTGTATTAGTATAACTTGAATTGGGAAGTAGTATAATATTGATATAGAAATTGTAGCCCACTGATCACTCACCCTCTCAGTCAAAACTCAGTCATGAGTTCATCAGCAGATTTGCACGCAGCAGCGGTAGCTATGGGGTTACCGGAGCCCGAAGCAGCCAAATATGTCCATGATATGGAGAGGGAGTTAAGGAAAGAAGACAGGGAAGATAAAATACGTAGGCATGAACTCGAGCTTAAGAAACTGGAAGCAGAGACAGAGCTTAAGAAAATCGAGGCCGAGGCTGAGAAAGAACTTAGGCAGTTACAGGAAAACGAAAAAATCCGACAGCATGAGTTTAGGATGAAAGAGCTAGAAAACCAAGCTCTATCAGCAACCTGTTCTAACGCCAGCTCCCCGGCACCCAGCATTGAAACCCAGCTACATTCGACTTCTCATGTGGGTCCTATGAGTTTTCCTTTGATGCCGTTCGAGGAAACTCAGGAACAATTGGATAGTTACCTTCAGAAATTCGAGAAATTAGCTGAGTCATTTGGGTTGGCTAGGGAACACTGGAACTTGAAGCTTTCTCAGGCACTGAGGGGACAAGCGTATGTAGTCTTTCAGGGACTACCTCCAGGCCATGAACATTCTTATGAAAGTTTGAAATCGGCTTTATTGAAGAGATATGAGTTAACCTCAGCTGCTTATCAGCGGAAATTCCGAACCGCAAGACGTCTGAGGGGTGAGTCATTCTCACAATTGTCCGCTCGTCTGCAGAGTTATCTCTGTAAATGGGAGACCTTGGGAGAGTATGAACACTCCTATGCGGGCTTGCGGGAGATGGTTTTGTGTGAGCAGCTGAGGAACTGTATGTCGAAGCCAATGGAAACTTTCATCATTGAACAAGGGGCACAAACACTGGGGGAAATGATAGTCTTGGCTGAAAGATATTTGACTGCCCATGGGGACTCGGTCCCAACGCAACCTCCCCAACCTCAACAGAACCCACCTCCAAACAATCAGGGACAAACCCTTAGCAATATACCAGCAGACCAGAGGCAACCTCAGCAGCAGCATAACAAAAAACAAACCACATCTGGGGCTAGAAAACCATACTGCACGAATTGTCATAATAATTCCCACAGTACGGCAGACTGCAAGCGCAGAGCAAAACCCCAGATTGCGGCTTGCTTCTCGATAGGGAAGAAAACCACTACACTACCACCGCCTCCCGAAATGAGAGGACATCGAGTGGTAGAGAAGATCAATGTCAATGGACAGGTGGTCGAGTGTCTGCATGATACGGGTTTAACGTATGATGCCATAATAGCATCACACTTAGTAAAACCTGGTCAGTTGACGCAAAACATGGTTGAAGTTATGGGTGCGACAAGAAGTTCGCCTACCCTAACTTTACCAATAGCCCAAGTGTTAGTTAACTCTAGATTTGTAAAGGGAACTATATCGGCAGCAGTGATGGCTGATCCTATCTATGACATGATACTGGGAAGTAAATATGTCTATTTAGGGGAACCATCCACTCCCATGATAGTAGGGAGTGCACTGACCCAAGTCCCAACTCTAACACCTGGCTGTAACCAACTTCCTAGTGATAGGAAGACTCTCCAGAGAGGGAAATGTTTTTCCTCAAAACGTTCGCTAGCGGTAGGGGACAAAGTGTTACTCTTAAGATCTAGTGGGACTAATAAGGAGACTGAGTGGCAAGGACCATTCCCCATAATGGAGAAAGTGTCCAACACCAAATATAAAATCTTCATGAAAGGTAAGATGAAAATCTACCACATTAAATTGCTCCGCAAATATTATGACAGAGCAAAAGAACGACCAGTACATCTGGTAGCTCTAAATGTTGTTCAGAAAGTAGGGAGGAGGGAAGAACCTCTTAGTTTTCCATACCAACCTCTGACTGGATCCTCACTAAACTTATCTGGAGAAATGCCAGGTCATACCAAAGTACCAAGCCAGCCCCGGAGTCGAAAGAAGTCTAATAGATCCTTCTCTAGAGGGGAACAATTGGTTCAGATATAATCTGGTGAGAATGCATAGTCGATCTAGGCTCATCCACCCTAAAAGTTCGCTGAGCCGTACTTTTCTCTAGGGACGGCATATGTGACGGGATGAGTCTAGATCACTATGCAAACACCACCACTACTACGTTAGGGGAATTCATAATTTACATTCTGGATTCAGTACGCAGCTAAATTACTAATAATGACGTCAGAATGACTACACAGACATTTTCTGCACTAAAACTACACAGTGCATTGGGGACAGCGTGTATTTTCACGTCATCTATTCGAATGATGTCACAAGGGAAATCCCCTGTCTTCAACCCTTATTAATATCAAGTCTAATGACTGGGGATATAGGTCCGTCACTCCCTAGCAACGGGAAAACAGCGATATGCTATTAGTACGGCTGCACCGGAAATTGTGACTAACAACTTCCGTCCGGTTCACAACGACCATAGCTGCTGTGCTAAGCAGACCTTATATGAAGTGAGCTGCCATATCCAATTGCATCCTTGGTAGATTATACCAAAACCTATCTTAAGTGCTGCAATAAGACTGGGGGTGAGTGTAGTAACATAATAATTATGATTATAATAAGAAGTGTGTACACATTTATATTCTGATATTGGGAAAACCCAAAACTTTCCTGACCATGTATATTTATGAAACGTGGTAGTTGAAAGGGGAGACATTGAGAGAAAACATGTGAGGCCTAGATATATTTATAGATAAAAATATATATAGATATAATGTATGAACATTACTGATTATTTTCATATGCATTTTGTGAATGTATTTACATGTATATTTTGTTGAAAATATGATAACATGATTTTGCCATGTGGGCAGAAGTAGAAGAGACATGTGGAACATGATTCTCACATGCCAGCAATGTTACTAGGCGATATATATTCAAACATAAATTTGCTTACCCCTGATTCACCGCCATGCCGAACTACATGACACTGACGGTCATAAGTTCAAAGCAAATACCATGTGGTGAGGAATCAGAATTTGGGGAGTAAATAACTCAACAAGGGATAACTGAGACATCCTAAAGCCCAATGCCTGGAATATCTCAGCCCCCTTGCTTGCCTGCTGGCCTTCTTCTTATCTTTTAGCTCGTATATTCTGTGGGGTATACCTCACGACTTCATGGCGACACTTGAATGCTTTATGCCTAATGACTAATGTGGGATTAGGTTGAATTATTGTTGGCCCTTCCTTAGCTATCTAGGGAAACATCCTGGCTGCCCAGGACTTCCTCACCATGGTGTTAAGGAATACACCAGTAATTATTGCATATGAGTCACTTCAAGTTTTACAACCATGTACATTTTGTAATGTTTTTTTTTCAAACAAAGATTTGTCTACATGTTCTATTCCAATGGACCATGTGGTCTTAGAATGTGTCCACTTCTGGACCCTTTTTCACCTTGTATCATCATGTCATACAAGGTATAGCCAAGCTGATAAGATCTATTGGCCTTTGCTTTTGATACAGAATAGCAGAGAGGAATTGTTTTATTCCTGTTCTGCATCTGACACATACACAACAGACACACAACACCAACACTCAGACACATTGTTATTGTCAAGACACTAAGGAGTCTGCAACTGTTTCTTTGATTTAAGGAGCCTCGCTGCTGATACTGCTGACACCTAACCGGTCCGGTTACCGAAACTTTGAGCCACCAACTAGTGGAGACGGAACCTGGAATCCGGAGGAGCATCGTACACCTGTCGAATGCCAGGGTCGACTCCAAGACATAATACAACCGAAAGCCAGCACTATTCCTAACAGAGATCAGATTATCTCAGGTGACTCTGTGTCTACATGTGTTCTGAGTGTATCACTGTCTGGATGGTGTGAATGATGACATGCTATCTGTCTAAGCATCAGAAAACTATTTTATTTTTGTACCTGTAACATAAATGTAACTATCATAGTTCACCAGTTGAACCACAATTTTCATTTTCTCTTTTATTATTAAAGAGTATTATTGTTTTATACTTTCACCAACGTACTCCACTCGTGATCATTTTGAACGCAAGGTGTGTGCGTGAAAGTATTTAAAACAGGGGGCTCCATCAATTGACGAAGGATCACCGACAGTTAAACTAGGCATTCGTGTTAGGGCTTCCTACATACACGAGTGTTCTTCACCTTCTGCCTTTGTCTACCAAGTGAATCCCAGTCTCTTCTATCGGGACCATCCCTTTAGACATTCTTGTAACGAGCCATAATTTCTAGAGACTGTCGGCAAACTCTTGGATAGGGATTTCTGTCTATTTCAATAGAAACACCGGATACCATCAATCTTTATTGACGACGCCGAACTAGAGATGGCAGACCATTTTACATATCTAGGATCAGTGGTAAATAGCAAATTATCCCTAGATCAGGAAATCAAGATCCGGATTGGTAAGGCAGCAACAACAATGAACAGGTTAAGAAAATGAGTACTTGGTTCTCTTCTTTATGGCAGTGAAACCTGGACAACTTACTCACACCAAGGGAAACGTTGAAACAGCTTTCATCTACGGTGTCTGCGAAGAATTCTTGGTATTAAGTGGCAAGACAAACTCATAAATACTGAAGTATTAGAAAGATCAGGTTGTGTGATGGTTTATTCCATGCTCAGTCTTCGTAGACTTAGATGGATAGGACATCTTAGGAGGATAAATGATGGTAGAATACCAAAGGACATCTTTTTCGGTGAATTACAGATGGGTAAGGGATCTCAGGGTCGGCCTCTACTACGATACAAAGATGTGTGTAAGCGGGACATGATTGATACAGGCATTGATAATGCGCATTGGGAGCACGTCGCCGTTGAACGTGTTGCATGGAGGGTAAACGTCAGAAATGGAATAAAGACAAAGGAGAAAAGGATTGCAGATTAGTCAGACACCGAGCGTATGAGACGTAATATGGTGCTTCATGGTGAAAATGACCATGTGTTCATATGCATCCTCTGTGGACGAACATTTACAGCGCGAACTGGCCTTATCAGTCACATTCACTACTGCCATGGGTTGTAGTTATCATGGCTTTTTGAAGCACAATGTAACAAACTATCGTCTGTCAAGATTGCAAGGGGCCACAATATTTTTTATGATGGATATTTGCATGATGGTGGAAATGACCACGTGTTCACATGCCCCCACTGTGAACGGACATTTACAGAGCGAATTGGCCTTATCAGTCACATTCGCTACAGCCATAGGTAAAAGTTATTATGTCTTTTGGAATCACAAACTATCGTCTGTCAGGACGGCAAGGTGTCAATTTACCTCTCATATAATGTTTTCTTTTTTTTTTTATTCATCTCGAATCTATGCCAAGCAGGGTGGTGGGTTAACGCTGAAAAGAATATGAAATTGTCAATGATCACCCATAACAGAATGATGAGATGGCACACGAAGCAAATGTTACGCCCGATCTAACAGAATCCACTCAATAATAAAACTCTTCCATGTGTAAAGCCGTCTTTTATGGTGTTTAATTAAACCTGGTGTTTCCAATTATTATATGATTGATATTTGTTCATTCTATTATTGTATCTCCTCTTGTAACTAAATCACAATTCTCCACTGCATCTTTAATTTTTCACTTTCCTACTTTTGCATTAAAATCTCCTAATATTATTCTTATTTCTTTTGATTTAATTTGAGACATCGCCATTTCTACTTCATCGTAAAAGTGTTGTATTTCGTCGTCACCACTGTTTGTTGTTGGTGCGTATGCGTGCTCACTATTTATATCTATTGGTTTACTTTTTCATTTTGACCATATTAATTCTATCTGAAATACACCAGTAACTTTTAATTGACGAGGATGATTTTTATCAAATATCAGTTCTACTCCTTTTTCGTGTATACCCCATTCAAAGAGTATGCTTAGCAAGGTTGAGAAAGGAATGTTTCGTGTGGAATGGCTCTCGTCGCTTCAGAGGTCACAGATTGTGAGAATTGTATGGATATTTTGCCCTGGCCATGCGGGTGTGCGGGGGGAATGAACAGGCTGATAGGCTAGCCTAAAATGCACCTCTTGGTGTTATTTTGCCTATGGACAAGGGGGAGGTGGTCGTGCGGTTGTGGGACCAGGTGGAGAAGAAAGAGGAACATATTGAGAACCCATATGTGGAAAGAATGAGATTGCGGGGGATCGGCAGGGGTTCTGGAAGAATCTCAAAACTGAGAAGGAAGACCAGGAGAACTTTTAATCAGATAGCGGTGGGAACGATTAGTAGTATGACTCTTCGCTGGCTGTTGAACGAGGGGACGGAGCACGTATGGGAATGTCCTGAGTGCAGTGATGTCGGTTCTTAACTTAACTTAACTCAAGTCGTGTATACCCCTTCCAGAATAAATTAATGTGTTTTTGTCAGTTATAATTTTGCCCGATCCCTTCCATCTCATCTCACTTATGCCTAGGATATTCAATTTCATGCTTTTCATTTCACGTGTAACATTGATCAACTTTTCAAGCACATTTAACGTTCTAACATTCTTTTTTTTTTTTTTCGCATATCCTTTACAGGACATAGCTATTAATATCAGCATCTTTCAACTGATTGATGATTTCTTGGCAAGATTACGCTCAGTAGTTTGCCAGTGCTTTCTGAGCGACCGGCTCAAATACCCCGTAAGTTACCGACGCGGAGAGAACCGCTTCCAATTCTCATGCAACGTCACGTTACCCACGAGAGTATACGAGATTACGGAGAAAGTCGTGTAACTTCTAGACTAGATAGACCGGCAACATTCTATGTACCTATTTTATATGTATTTATTTTCGTTATGATATATATCAGAAATAATCATAATAGTGAGAGTAAAAGAACAACCAATTACAACATATGTACAAATATACGCACCATGTAATACAAACACAAATGAGTAAGAATGCGAGGAATCCTACGAAGACATCCATGATGTGCTAAGAACAATAGAGAAGCAGGACAACATCATAGCTACGGGAGACTTCAATGCAAGACTAGAACATAATAGAGTTGGCATAGGAAACACCTTGGAGCATTTTGAGACCAACATAATGAAAGAAATGATCACGGAAGGAACGAACGAACGAACGAACGAACGAACTTAATTTTCAAAGGGTTAAGAATTGGGCACGCAGGCCCGTCTAACATTCTGCCCTTCTATCACTCTCTTTCATACATTATTTCATTCACACATCATTCAAGGCTAACAAAGAACAGTAACAATATAAAAGATATGCATTATAAAGGCATGGGCAAAATGCAAACATCAAAACTACACGACACAGTAATATTAGATAATGGTCTGACACTTGTTATTAGCCATGTGGAATATACTGGCCTACAAAAAGGTGATTGGCTGTTATACTAGGGTTTTGTTATTATTATTATTATCTCAATTATTAAGGGGGAAGGTAATCCGTATTGAGATAGTGTTCGAATATTTTGCGATTATATGAATAGAGATTGGTGATGAGTAGATGTCAATTAGCGGTTTGGGGCCAAAAGGGTCGGGGCACTACAGGAGCGCCAAAAGAAAGCCCCCTAGGGCCAAAAGGGTCGGGGCACTACAGGAGCGCCAAAAGAAAGCCCCCTAGGGACCCAACCCCCGGGGGCCCCACCCCCCAGGGCCCCGGGGCGCGACCGCCCGACCGGGCCGTCCTCTGTATCCCGGAGCGCACGCATGGCGACCGAGCCATCGATTTAGAGTGTATCATCTACAGACATACCAAGATGCGCACCGCGAAGAACAGTTGTAAGTGGCTACGGCTACGTTCCACAGAGCCCTGCAATCGGAGTTGTATGAGGGACTACTGCAAAGTCCATGCAGTGCTAATACGGAAGGGTTCATGTACCAAACCGTGCAGAAGCTGTGGGAGGGGGGTCACAAACTATCTATCAATTTGTAAGGAGTGTGGTTATAACGCAGCCAATCGCCGAACATGGTACCATGAAAAGGTAAAGCCTTTTAACGCCGAGTTTAAGCGATTGGCTATGATCACAGAAATATAAAAGTCAATTAGAGACATGGAACTATCCACTGTACGTACACACTCACCTGTTAGAGACTGACAGATCTGTGTATTTAGCCATGCCTACGCTGATTCAGTTGAAACAGCAAGCCCGCGAGTATGGCATGCCATACAGTGGGAGGAGGAAGGCCGTTCTTGAGGGGGAAATATCCAGAGCGCGTGAGATGGCTCGGGCCACCCTGCTCGAGAAGAACCCCAACCTACAAGGGGCACGACTTGAAGCAGGGATTACCACCGCCCTGAGATTTGTATATGGTACCGCCGCGGACCGAGCCGCGATCGTCGCCGAGCGACGACACCGCGCCCGGCAGCGTGCTCAACGCCACGCCGACCTCGAAGCAGAGTTCCTTGCCCGAGCTGATAGTGTGCGAGAGGAAACGGATGAGGAGTTGGCTGAGCTAATTCGCAATGCACCCGAATTGAAACTCACCCGGGAGATTGAGGGGAGCCTGAGAAAATATGAAGCAAGCGTCCCAGAAGGTAGCATCGACTATGATGAGCCTGGACTATTTATGTTTTCGATGGAGCCCGCCATCAAAGCCCTGGTGGTAAAAGGGTTGGGGGATTATGGCAGTGTTAAAATACAGCTGTATCTTCATCTAAAATACTATCGCACCACCCCAGAAGGCGAACAGATTACGGCAATCGCCACCCATGGAAGCAGGAACTATGAAGTACTGCACGAGGGGGAAATTGATGAGGGGCTGAAGCTCGCCAGAGCCAAGATATTCGCTGACAGTGAATGCTTCACCGAACAGGGCTCGGATTGGCAATATGATGAGTGTGTGCAGCTCGACCTCTACATAGTAAAATACCAACCATTCCGAGGCTCTAGCTACTTCGCGACCCCCAGCTTCATTCCACCACGTAGTGTTATAAATGTAAAGAATGAGGACAACCGCTCCTTTGAATGGGCCATACTCTCAGCACTCTACCCAGTAGCACATGGAGAGCATCCTGATAGGCTCAACAATTATAGCGCCCACTTGGGAGAGCTAAACTTTGAAGGAATCCAGTTCCCAGTGCAGCTGACCAGCATTGCGAAGTTTGAAAACCAGAATCCTACCATAGCCATCAGAGTCTTTGGGTGGAACAAAGGACCAACCATACTCCGGACCAACACACTCCAGCGCAACCAAATCAACCTCTTGCTCCTATGTAAGGATGAGAATAGGCACTATGTCTGGGTCAAGGATGTGGGGCGGCTTCTATATGGAAACAGTAAATATGAGGGTAAGAAGTATCCATGTCTCAACTGTCTCCATGTACACTCCTCTCAGGAAACCTTGGACCAACATGTGCCACTCTGCCAAGGCATCAACACAGCCTGCCAGGTGAATGTCATGCCTAAAGAGGGAAAGATGAATTTCAAGTCCCTCCAGAAACAGATGAGGGCGCCATACATCATATACGCAGACTTTGAGACCTTGAACGTTCCAGTACATGGTGCGGCAATGGATCCAAGCCAGAGCAACACGCACCAACTTGCTGAGCAGCCCCCCTGCGGCTTCGGCTACACCATTGTACGCTGCGACGGGCTCACCACAAACCCCGTCGTATATCGGGGGGAGGACGCTGCCAACGAATTCCTCAAACGCTTGGGACAAGAGCAGGCCACCATCCACCACAAGTTACAGCGGCCGGCTCTGATGGTGCTGGGGCAAAAAGACAGTGAAGACTTTGCCTCCGCCACCACCTGCCACATCTGTAAAGAGCCGCTGGAGGAGGACAAGGTGAGAGACCACTGCCATATTACAGGCAAATACCGGGGCGCTGCCCACAATGTCTGTAATCTAGCATGGCGCATCAATAGAGACAAGCTGAGGATACCTGTAGTCTTTCACAACCTCAGAGGATACGACTCCCACATCATCATGCAAGCGGCCGGCCGTCTGGACTGGGGAAAAAGAACGGTCTACAAGAAGAAGAAAAACGGCCAATGGCAAACCAAACAAGTAGACAACACAACAATCACCTGCATACCAAACACCATAGAGAAGTACGCCTCCTTCACCATCGGTCAGCTGCAATTCATTGACAGCCTACAGTTCATGAATAGCTCTCTAGACACCCTGGTAGGGAACCTCAGCGAGCTGACACACTGCGGTAAATCAATGGCTCTGACACGTAGAGGCAACGATATAATCTCAAGATGTGAGACGTGCAACACTGAGAAGCACACCCCCTGGGCTGTCTTAATGAACAAGTTCAGGACCACACTAAGCCAGAGCCAGTCACATCTCCTTCTCCGTAAGGGTGTATACCCCTACGAATATATGGACAGCTTCGAGCGCTTTGCAGAGGACCGCCTACCACCCACAGAGGCATTCTACAGCAAGCTCACCCGAGAAGGAATCAGTGACTCTGACTATGCCCACGCCCAGAAAGTGTGGCAGGAGCTCGATTGCAAAACACTCGGAGGCTACCATGACCTATACCTGAAAACAGACGTCAGTCTGTTGGCTGATATATTCGAGGCATTCCGAGACACCTGCATGGAGGTATATCAGCTCGACCCAGCCCACTACATCAGTGCACCCGGCCTGGCATGGGACGCACTCCTAAAATAGACGAAGGTGCAACTCGAGCTCCTAACCGACTTGGATATGCACCTCCTCTTTGAGAAGGGACTCCGAGGGGGTGTGGCCATGGTCTCCAAGCGATATGCTAAGGCCAACAACCCAAAGACTTCAGACTATGACCCCACAACACCCAATTCATGGATCATGTACCTAGATGCAAATAACCTGTATGGGTGGGCCATGATGGAATACCTCCCCACCGGAGGGTTCCAATGGGCCAATCCAACTCTCGAGGAGGTACTCAACACCCCCGACAACGCCCCAGAGGGATGGCTTGTTGAGGTTGATTTGAAGTACCCAGCGCACCTACATGAAGCCCACAGTGACTATCCGCTAGCTCCAGAAACCATGACCGTCCCAGAGGCCTGGTTGAGCAGCTATCAGCGCGAGCTCCAGAACAAACTGGGGGGTAAGTTCACGGAGCAAACAAAGCTGGTACCTCATCTCCACAACAAGGAGCGATACGTCGTCCACTACCGCAATCTCAAACTCTATCACAGCCTCGGTCTAGAGGTCACCCAGATCCACCGAGCCATCAAGTTCAATCAGTCCCAATGGATGAAGCCCTACATAGAGATGAACACCTCTCTACGAGCCCAAGCCAAGTCGGAATTTGAGAAGGACTTCTTCAAGCTGATGAACAATGCCGTCTTTGGGAAGAGTATGGAGAATGTTCGCAAACGCATCAGAGTCAACCTTATCAGAGGCACCGAGACTGACCGACTCCGAAAATTAATCGCCAGCCCCAACTACGAATCGTGTAGAATCTTCAACGGTGGACTGGTGGCGGTGCACAGCATCAAGAACAAGGTCCAGCTGAATAAACCAGTCTATTGTGGGCAGGCCATCCTGGACCAATCCAAGTACCTCATGTACGACTTCTGGTACAATCGGCTTAAACCCCAATACGGTATTAGACTCCAGCTCTGCTACACTGATACTGACTCCCTTCTACTTCAGGTGGAGACTGAGGATGTGTACGCGGACATGAAGACTCACCCCGACTGGTACGACTTCTCAGATTATCCGCGTGACCACCCCAACCATTCGACTGCGAATAAAAAGGTGGTCGGCAAATTCAAAGATGAATGCAACGGCCTCTCGATAGCTGAGTTCGTCGGTCTCAGACCAAAGATGTACTCAATCCTAGAGGAGGCCGCCAACATCAAGAAAGCCAAAGGAGTGGCTCGGACAGTTGTGAAGAAGGACCTCAGACACGAACACTACAAGGACAGTCTGTTCGGTCAGCGGGAATACAAGCACACACAGGTTGCCATACGAAACAAGGGCCACCAGATAGGGGTTTATGAGATGAACAAAACATCTCTGAGCCCCATGGACACGAAAAAATGGATTTGTGCTGATGGTATCAACACTAGGGCCTACGGCTACCTAGAATCCTGCTAGGGAGTAGCTGTGGAGCTCCTCACATCCACGAGCTGGTCCATCTACGAGGTAGAAGTCCATAGAGTAGAGAACCGAGGGATGTATAACGGGCAGATAGCCAGCCTGGGCCTCATCGCTTAGGGAGGATCCGGTCAGGAGGCATTTGGGTGTCGGGAGGAACAATCATCAGCTCTTCGCGAACGAAGCCCCGCGCTGGCCCATCCTCCAGGTAGTACAGCGCAGGCCGCCCATCCTGGCATACTGTTCTACGAATCTCGTGTACTGTTAATGACCACGAAGGATCAGTCGCCCGGCGCCGGCCACCTTCAAGCTAATGCTCCCCAGGCGAGCTTGCATACAGATACCGAACTAGAGCCTCAGGCGGAATCACAGGCTCCTTGAGGCCGATAGTACGGTGAGCAGGAGCGGCCGGTGAATGGGATACAGAAGTGTCCTTAATGGCATCAACCGGCTTCCGACCCGTCAAACGAGTCACCTCACCGTTAAGAGCCGCGACCACCTGAGGAAGAGCCCGAACCCATTCAGCTGAACGTTCAGAGGACCCTCGAGCCGCCAGTAGTAACTCTTGGGCGTACTGGGCACCGAACAGTCTCTCCACCAGAGTGCGATTGAACCTCTCGACGATCGCCTGCTGCCGGTGATTCCCAGCTTCTCCACGCCGTATCTGTGTCTTATGCTTTGCTGCCAGCTGGCTCACAGCACCCATAAACTCACGCCCCGGATCAATCTGCAGAAGCCGTGGCCATTTGAGTGGCCCGCGTTTGTAAATTCGCTCTAGGGCCAAAGCCACCCCTTCACTGCTCTTGTCTGTCAAAGCCTCTGCTTCCTTAAACCGTGAGGCAACATCCACAACTGTCAAGGCATACTTAAATGTCTTACGACCAACCCGGTCATGTGGTAGGTAGAGCAAGTCAGCCTGATGGACGGCATTCGGTCTATCTTCATCAATAGATGGCCGCGGAATGTAACGAGGAGCGGGAAAATAGATCTGAAAAATAGCTTGCTTCTTGAGCCAGTCTCGGGCAACATCCTCCGAAACATTAGCTGCAGCAGCTAGCTTCTTAATGGCCACCAAGCCTTTCCAGTAGCCCTGAGGGCTGTAGTAGATATCCTCCAGATCTTTCATTTTGGTAGCAGCGGTCAATCTCTAAAGCGACTTGTAAGCAACAATACCAGTCGCTGCCAGCCCAAGAACGATAAAAGTGATCTCGCGGTCTTTCTGCGGCTCTGATGGCACATAGAAATCCGACAGGCGAGGTTCAGGCTCGAGGGGCTCGACACGTTTGCCAGAGATCAGGCTGTATTCCCGCATGGCCTGGTCAACATCCTGGAAAGAGTGAACGGCGTGGCCTTCACGCTGTAGCTCATCGTTGAGCCAGTCCAGCCGCGCGGTTCTCTTTCTCATCCACTTAGCCTGGGCCGCCTGTAGCCGCTCGACAGCCTCATCGTGCCGCCTCATTTCTTCATGGGCGTCCGCATGCCCTAGCTTGGAAAAGAGGTAGTTGCCCCCCGTAAACGCGATGGCATTTACAACAGCGCCCCCTATCATCATTGCGACAGAGGCCATAGCTAGCGGGGCTGATACTGTAAGGGTTTATGCAATATATCAGCGGGGATCAAGCCCTCTTTGATAAGCAAATCTCGGAGTGCTAAGGCGATGGACGTGTCTAAAACCATCATCCCTAGGTCATACATATCAGCGTCTAGCTTGGGCAAGGTTGCCCCTTTAAAAATCACCTTGGTCAGTTTTGCGGTGCCTACCGTAAGCGCGGCCACCACAGCGCCGTGGTAAACGGCGTTAACAATAACTTTCCCGTCAACGCCTGCCATTATTCCATATAAAATGGATCTCTATTCTTTAATATGTTAGTCTCCGGCCGCTTGGAGGGCGCAGGTGGGGCAGGTGCTTTAGTCCGCCGCATTTTCTGCCTAATTACTCCGACGACAACGACAACGCCAGCCACTCCGATAATCCAGGGAGTCCAGCCGCGGTAATAAACGGGCACCATTGGAAACAGCGGTGGTGGGGCCTCCTCATGCTCGGGGGCTAACTTTCGTTTCTTCTCACGAACAGCCTGCTGCAGAGCTAGAGACAGCCTCTCTGCTTCACGACTCTTTCGAGCAGCAGCTCCTCTCTTCCCAGCCGCAACTTTCCTGGGGTCTTTCGTCACTAGTTTCTCCTGTGGAGCAATTTCGGGGGTCTCCTCCTCCATCTTGTTCTTGCTTAGGACAGATATGTCCAAAATGGCAGTGCCTAAAAGTTGCTAGTGCGACAGTTGCAGGTGCTAAGCACATACCGAACTTATGGTAGAGTTCACATGTAACTGTGTTTAGCGCATTCCCTAGAAACGGGTCGGCCTCCAGGTCTGTCACCAAAGCTTGATTATCAGCAATGGGGAGGAACATACTTGCCACTTGTGCGTACATCTGTAGCATAGCAGTGCCCAGGGTCTTTGTTATTGCAGCTCCAAGCCTCGCCTCGTGCCTCGCATATAGCTTCTCAATTTCTTGATCAGGCAAGGCCTCAACCTGTTCCATTGTAAGTTTGGAGTACTTACAGCCTATGTACTGCCCGGCACGTCCCCCAGCCGCAAGTGCTGCCAGCCTTCCACGATGCAACGCATGTCCGGACTGTGGCGTTGTGGCAGGTGGTGATGCATGTCCGGACTGTGGTGTTGTTGTAGGTTCCGGAGCAGACTCTACCGGCTTTGCCTCTTCACGTAACAGCTGGTCGAGTATGGTGTCACAATCCATCACAGCGTTTGCAAATACCCAACGTCTAACTCTAATATAGGAATGCACAGCCCATCCAAGCACACAACATGTGCATATCAGTTGTAATACAACTAAGGCTGTTACGGGGTGTCACCAACTGGCTGGGGTTAGATCCCAGATGGGCAACCACTCAGCCCAAATTCATTTTCTTCTACTGGTGTTTAGTTCTGGATGCAGTTTAAGATCCCCTAACTCTGTCAGAAGGGACTAATTAACACCCCAGACCCCAGAGAGAAAACGTGGAACAAATGTCTGTTATGCTGATTTAAGACACTGTCCCTGATACTCAAGAAAACAGCCAAGAAGTGGCTCGTTGAAGATAGAATATATCTATATAGTTTTGGCTGTACTTGGTATCACCAGAAGTGAGAAAGGAGGAGTTAAGACATGCAACGTAATCTGGTTACTTATGACTGCATAGGCAAGATACCTCCCGGACATAGATTCCCACTTCTGGACAATATGTGCGAACCCCCACTAAATGATACAATAATGTGTGTACTTGATTAAGCTACACAAACATTTATAAACATTTAGAATTATACGGACAAATTGAGTTTTAAAATACAACAACTGTGTTTATTATTGCTATTGATGATCATATGATGATGATGATTATATTATGGTATACGTAACTCATCTGGCTGAAAAGCTCAGAAGCACATAGGTCATGCTTCCCCCAGTGAGACGCAGTTCACTGTCAGATTGAAGGAGTCCAAATTGGTCCCTTCACAAGGCTAAGTCACTTCCGGATATGGGTTGTTGACTGTCCATTGCTCCTAAGAGATCTGAAATGAAACGAACGGAGATGGGTAGTATCTACGTCTACACATCTCAAACACATATGTCTATACATTCATATAAACATACATTCAAGTCATAATATATGATGGTATGATGATAGATGATGGCATGTTACATAAACATATATCAGTTCTAAATAAATAAATATATATGTATATATTAATAAAACTATTTAGAACATCTATAGCTCAAAACATACATATTCATATACATTTGTGTAATGGAGTGTTTCCCATATAAGTTCACCTCACTTACTCTTTCCCTTTCTGATTCATTCATACTGTCTTGTCTGAAGGGCTGGTCGCACAGTCCTGTCGAACATTAAATGCCTTCCCTGAATCTGTCTGGGATATTGAATGTCCTAAGTCATGTCTGTCCTCATGCAGACATCATGCAGACAAGGTGAACTGGTGCCATTCCTCAAACCAAGTGGTTTCACCACAATCTTGGTAGGCACTCAAAGTGTTGGTCCAAATAATCAACGTTAATTTGGACGCTATCAAGAGACTGGGAGCTCTCAGGAATTTCTCCTAAGTAGTCAGTCTCCCCAATGTTTAACATCATACAGGATGAATCTAAATGTATCTCCTGTACATGCATAAGCCACACGCTCATGTAGCTTGGATAATGGATTTCTCCAAATTATCACATACAACAAATCAGACAACCAAGTGGTGAATGAAAGAAGAAAATAAAGTTCACAGTGTAATAGTAAATCTAGAAACTGGAACATTAAGTACAAAGAAAATCCACAAGTGTAAAGTTTTGGAGAATATGCAGAACAAGAAACTACACAAGCCTTCAGACTAGCAGACAAACTAATCAGAGTAATGGTATTACCTGGGTTATAGCTAGGAAATCCTGTCATACGACTTCGTACAGAAGTCCAACAGAACGAAATGTTAATATTTCTCCAGTAGGTATCCTAAGAATGCTATTGTGAATTTGCGTCTGAAGTCTTGCTGGCCATGCATGTCGTTTTATTCTAATCAATTCCTGGCTAGTTTCCAGGTTGGCTAATTAATATTCCCCTTTTCATTAACTCCGCCTATTTTTCCATGTAAGATGATTTACCTAGATGGATTAAGTGCCAAATTCTTTTCACCCCTCCTCCTTTCCTGTGAAGGGTAGTTTCATCTGTCAATCAAATTGACCGATGCCCCCCACGCCTGAAACAATGAAACCTGCTTTGGCGGCAATGCAGTTGCGTCATTACATTCCAATAGGCGGGTAACACCAGCCTTCCCGGTTGCTGGCCGGAATGTGTCAGCCATGGGTTTCTACTTTGCCCCGTAGTATTGCGGAGAGGTGTTAAGCATCTGGTCCTAATTGCTCCTTTGTGGTGGCAATTACAGACGTCCCGGCTCCACAAAGTCTGGACTTTTAGATAGGTGTTAGGCCTGCATTAAATTGCCGTCTTTGGATCCCACGGGGTTTTCCCCTGAGTAGCACTGCCATGTATTATTTCAGACGGGTCTGGCTGACCCTCTTGATTCTAAACTAACACGTCAATCTCAACTGACTGGCTCCGCGATGTCTGGTTGATCAGAACATCAAAGGGAAAATCTCTTAGATGTAGAGACCAGACGTTGCTTTGATCTACCAATGTAGTAAAAATGATAGTGCGGGCTCTAAGTGACTCTGTATTTTTCTCTTACGTTTTTATCCTCTTCTGGGGAACGTTTATTCTTTTAGAGACTTTTAGAAAAATATTGTGGGCTCTGTAATTCCTTGAAAACTTGTGTAATTATGATGCTGCCGGGCTGTCCCGCCACATAGCTCTCCAATTTAAGTAGGTTCATTAATGAAGCCTATAACAGAGCCTCGGCAGCATTCAAGAATGTATCTAAGTTCTCTCCGTTCTCCAACTGCCTCCCAGTCTGGGTTCCCAATATTCTTTGTGGCAGTGGGATGTTCTATGAGTCAAAAGAAATATCCCATGTCCATTCTCCCAGGATAAATCTTGCAAATCTTTGCTCCTGGTGTTGTGTCGGATTTCCGGGCTATTGCTCGGTAATGTCCTGTCCTCTGGAGGTTTTACTTTTTCCCAGCCGGGAAATTGCAAAATGTATAACAAGATTCTCCTGCGCCGCAGAGAGACTGCTATTGTCCACTCAATTTCTGGCCCTTGTCCTATAAGCAGAGGAAGTGCCATCAGTGTTTTCTTAAAAGAATTGGTCGCAGTAATGTTGCTCCATTTTCTTTTTCTCCGTCGGCCAACGATCATAATAAAATCCTTTAATCTCCTCCTTTTGGCAGGAAATTTGCTAAACATCATAATTTTATGATGTGCATTCAACTCATACTTGCCTCTTTCTTGGTAGGATGTCAGTTTACTACCTCTTGATTTAAGAGTTTTCTTCCTTCGATAATTATTTATCCAGGTGCGTTCCTCTTCAACAGAGTTCCATTTTGAATCTGTGTTTGAAAGTATAAGGCTAGTAGAAGTTGTCCAGCTTTGAGAAATCATGTTGTTCCCCAAGAACTGTGAATTTGTATCACTCCTTGTAGAAGTATACATAAACAGCTGTTCTCCCCATCCAACATTGGTTGAAGTGAAAGGTAAACAAGGTCCTGAGTGTTGAGTATACCAACCGCTCCGGTTTTGTTCCGCTGCAGAGTCCATCATTTGTGATCCCCTGTTAGCTTCAGCTGTGTTGATGATAGGCATTACCTTCATCCTGTCCAAAGAAGTATTTTCTTCTTTGTTGTTAGCAGACATGTTTATCGTCCCTGAATCAGAGTCCGTGGTATAACCTACATGAATGCTTTGTGTATCTTGAGTTTCCTTTTCGAAAGACTCCAAGATACTGACATCGTAAGAATTCTCCTCCGTGTCTTGTTTGTCCTCCATGGCTGGGCTCTCTTGTGCCAAGTCCAATTGAGGTATTCTCTCCCTGGTCTGGTTTTCTTGTTCCAAATCCAATAGAAGTGAATGTTGTGGGATGTCATTTTCAATGCCATATCCCACCTGAGATAAGTAATTCAAACTGATAATTATTTCATCTTGTGTGGCCACACCGTGAGAAACAATGGAATCCTGTTTTACATCCATTCCGGTCTCAGTTGAATTCATTTCCACTCCTAGTTTCTCTGAACTGAAGGGAATAAAAGAGTCGGGTAAGGTCTCGCCTTCGATCTCTTTAATAGTTTTCCTCAGGTCCTCCTCCTCCTGGATTTTTCTCCTTTGGGAAGTCTTAGGAAGCTCCTGAGATTGCTGGGTTGCCAAGCCAGCTAATCCGCTTTCATTGCGGTGTAAACATTTATCACGTTTGTGACTGTTTACCGAACGCTTGGTACATTTATTCCTATTCCGTTTATTTTTAATATTTTTAGGAATAGGCGAGGGAAGCATCTGCCTTTCTGTGCGCAAGTTTTTGTTTTTCTGAGCCATGGGGATTTGCGAAGGAATGCATGCCTCTTCTTTGTGACGGTCAGCTTCCCCGCTTTCTATCAGAGTTTCGGCTTGAGTGATTGGCTTTTCCTCAATCGAGCTGGTAGATTCCTCCACGTTCAGTATTTCAATTTGCTTCTTCTTCATCTCATCTTCTTCAGCTTTGTGACGCATATCTGCTTCTAATTCTGCAACTCTTTTCATCATCTGCTCATCTTCTTTGTCCCACCAATCCATTTCTTCTCTAATAAATAGTTCTAGCTTCTCTCCTACCAAGCCGAGCCTTATGCCCCATCCTCTAGCGGACTCTAAGAAATCTGTGCGTGCATCCATGATCTCTTCTCAGCTTAAACTCAGGTAAGTAATTATATTATTACCCTACAGAGAGCTAGTCAGATTTATGCTAGAGCAGGATAGTGACAAGAGGAACAGACACTGCTATGAGAATGATAGTAGTGAATTAGAGTGAGAAAGTTGATGCAAAGCAGTCCGTCATACACTGAATTAACTAAGAATTATCAAATTATTCATGATTAAATCAAATGATAAAGCATGTAATCAAAAAATCATCAAGTAAATCATCAATAAACTAATTAATATCACTAATTAATGTGATTATTAATTCTACAGTGGTGAATGATGTAAATTAACTCATATGATATTATCCATTATTAACTTTTTAACAAGTTATTTAAATTCTACAGACTTCCCTAGAAACAAATTCCTAAGTTAATACTTAGCAAATGTAATGGGTGAAGAATGAAAGAATGGTTTATGAAAATCAATAGTCTAGAATTTATTCTCTGATTCTATCATGGATGAGAAGTCCTGATGTGTCAAAATCTTGCCTACAATCAAGCAAGCTATTACATTAGAAATAAATTATAACTAACTAATGCTGCTAAGAATGTAAGTGAGAATTACCTAGGTTCTATCCATGGGCAAGACCAGAATAATACCAGACTAACAGATTTGAAATAGGTTCGTTCCTTGCGAGCGAACCAAGTTTTCTAGGGTTTACTCCCGTATTCTATAGCGGGCGAGCAGACCAATAGGCTCTAGGGTTTACTCCCGGATTCTATAGCGGACGAGCCGTCCCAATATGTCACCAACTGGCTGGGGTTAGATCCCAGATGGGCAACCACTCAGCCCAAATTCATTTTCTTCTACTGGTGTTTAGTTCTGGATGCAGTTTAAGATCCCCTAACTCTGTCAGAAGGGACTAATTAACACCCCAGACCCCAGAGAGAAAACGTGGAACAAATGTCTGTTATGCTGATTTAAGACACTGTCCCTGATACTCAAGAAAACAGCCAAGAAGTGGCTCGTTGAAGATAGAATATATCTATATAGTTTTGGCTGTACTTGGTATCACCAGAAGTGAGAAAGGAGGAGTTAAGACATGCAACGTAATCTGGTTACTTATGACTGCATAGGCAAGATACCTCCCGGACATAGATTCCCACTTCTGGACAATATGTGCGAACCCCCACTAAATGATACAATAATGTGTGTACTTGATTAAGCTACACAAACATTTATAAACATTTAGAATTATACGGACAAATTGAGTTTTAAAATACAACAACTGTGTTTATTATTGCTATTGATGATCATATGATGATGATGATTATATTATGGTATACGTAACTCATCTGGCTGAAAAGCTCAGAAGCACATAGGTCATGCTTCCCCCAGTGAGACGCAGTTCACTGTCAGATTGAAGGAGTCCAAATTGGTCCCTTCACAAGGCTAAGTCACTTCCGGATATGGGTTGTTGACTGTCCATTGCTCCTAAGAGATCTGAAATGAAACGAACGGAGATGGGTAGTATCTACGTCTACACATCTCAAACACATATGTCTATACATTCATATAAACATACATTCAAGTCATAATATATGATGGTATGATGATAGATGATGGCATGTTACATAAACATATATCAGTTCTAAATAAATAAATATATATGTATATATTAATAAAACTATTTAGAACATCTATAGCTCAAAACATACATATTCATATACATTTGTGTAATGGAGTGTTTCCCATATAAGTTCACCTCACTTACTCTTTCCCTTTCTGATTCATTCATACTGTCTTGTCTGAAGGGCTGGTCGCACAGTCCTGTCGAACATTAAATGCCTTCCCTGAATCTGTCTGGGATATTGAATGTCCTAAGTCATGTCTGTCCTCATGCAGACATCATGCAGACAAGGTGAACTGGTGCCATTCCTCAAACCAAGTGGTTTCACCACAATCTTGGTAGGCACTCAAAGTGTTGGTCCAAATAATCAACGTTAATTTGGACGCTATCAAGAGACTGGGAGCTCTCAGGAATTTCTCCTAAGTAGTCAGTCTCCCCAATGTTTAACATCATACAGGATGAATCTAAATGTATCTCCTGTACATGCATAAGCCACACGCTCATGTAGCTTGGATAATGGATTTCTCCAAATTATCACATACAACAAATCAGACAAACAAGTGGTGAATGAAAGAAGAAAATAAAGTTCACAGTGTAATAGTAAATCTAGAAACTGGAACATTAAGTACAAAGAAAATCCACAAGTGTAAAGTTTTGGAGAATATGCAGAACAAGAAACTACACAAGCCTTCAGACTAGCAGACAAACTAATCAGAGTAATGGTATTACCTGGGTTATAGCTAGGAAATCCTGTCATACGACTTCGTACAGAAGTCCAACAGAACGAAATGTTAATATTTCTCCAGTAGGTATCCTAAGAATGCTATTGTGAATTTGCGTCTGAAGTCTTGCTGGCCATGCATGTCGTTTTATTCTAATCAATTCCTGGCTAGTTTCCAGGTTGGCTAATTAATATTCCCCTTTTCATTAACTCCGCCTATTTTTCCATGTAAGATGATTTACCTAGATGGATTAAGTGCCAAATTCTTTTCACCCCTCCTCCTTTCCTGTGAAGGGTAGTTTCATCTGTCAATCAAATTGACCGATGCCCCCCACGCCTGAAACAATGAAACCTGCTTTGGCGGCAATGCAGTTGCGTCATTACATTCCAATAGGCGGGTAACACCAGCCTTCCCGGTTGCTGGCCGGAATGTGTCAGCCATGGGTTTCTACTTTGCCCCGTAGTATTGCGGAGAGGTGTTAAGCATCTGGTCCTAATTGCTCCTTTGTGGTGGCAATTACAGACGTCCCGGCTCCACAAAGTCTGGACTTTTAGATAGGTGTTAGGCCTGCATTAAATTGCCGTCTTTGGATCCCACGGGGTTTTCCCCTGAGTAGCACTGCCATGTATTATTTCAGACGGGTCTGGCTGACCCTCTTGATTCTAAACTAACACGTCAATCTCAACTGACTGGCTCCGCGATGTCTGGTTGATCAGAACATCAAAGGGAAAATCTCTTAGATGTAGAGACCAGACGTTGCTTTGATCTACCAATGTAGTAAAAATGATAGTGCGGGCTCTAAGTGACTCTGTATTTTTCTCTTACGTTTTTATCCTCTTCTGGGGAACGTTTATTCTTTTAGAGACTTTTAGAAAAATATTGTGGGCTCTGTAATTCCTTGAAAACTTGTGTAATTATGATGCTGCCGGGCTGTCCCGCCACACGGGGTAACAAAGCACTGCTTCATACATGCTTAGCTGATTCTTAACATATGCTTAGCTGATGCTTAACATATGCTTAGCTGTTGCTTAACATATGCTTAGCTGATGCTTAACATATGCTTAGTATCTAACAAACCTCACCAGCTTTGAGCACTTTATAAGAAAATGGGAACTTGGTCCTCAGTACCAGCTTTGAGAACTCATTGGCTTCGAGTTGCTTTCGCACCCCATCACGTTCCTCCTTAGAGTGGATGATGTAGTTCTCATCCAGGCAGTCTTCAAAGCTATCCTTATCCTTGGAATGGAAGAGCGCCACCCATTGTGTCTGCGCTCTGAGGCCTTTCGCAACGGCGTTGTACTTCTGGGTTTGAACCCACAGACTTTGCTGGGCATGTCGCCCACTAAAAGCTAGATAAGTCAACATAGTCCGCTTCTGCGCAATAGCGTCCTCTGCGCTGCAGTCATCAATGATGTATAACGTTGGTGTCCCCTGAAACATTTTATAGAAGGCCTCTAGCCATTTGAGCAGCCGATCACCGGGGTCAAATATGAAGACCTCGCGATCTGACCACACCCACGGCCGGGCCCGGTATGTTTCATTGTATCGTACCGAAGGGCAAGCAATTACAATATGCTCGAAAACACCCCTGTACGGGCCTTCCAGGAGGTCGAGAATGAATTCTGTTTTACCACACGATGTGGGGCCTGTGATGATGGCCGAGTGTGGCTTAAGTGGGAACTCCATTAATAAACAGCACTAACGAATCTCCCGGTGTCGATGTTCAGCTGTCGTCCATAACCAAATAAACGTAGCAGTACAGGGGCCCCGCCGGTTCGGCCTCTTTCGTGATCTGGAGAGTGATGCCCTCAGAGCCGTTCTCTACACGCCGGCCGCTGCCGTGAAGATGGTCATCGTCGGAGGTCCGGAAGTCCAGCCACAAGCAGAATTTTGACGTCAAGTACTCGCCTAGACTAACATCGAACAATCCTAGCTCTTTGGCGACTGCGCTTGTCTCAGGGTGCCTTTTGAGGCCACCAGCGAAGAATTTCCTCGCTTCGTCCCAGAGCTGGTGTGGTGCTAAGCCGTGCGCAAATAGCTGATTGGCTTGTCCTTCTACGATGACTTCAACTTTGGTGATCTGTGGGTTGTAAAACCACTCTGGTTGGCGTGCAAAATCCTTTTGGTGGGCGGGGTCTTCCCATAATAGGAGAATGCCTTTCAAAGACTTACAGGGTGTGTTCAGATTGATGTTCCATATCGAGTCCTCCTTTTTCTGAGGGATCCGTCTATGTCGTAGGACCCGCTCGTATAACACCACCATACGGCTCTCATACATGCTCCGAATTAGCCGGGCCAACGTGGGTTCAGTGACTACTTCGTACTCGAGACAGATGTTTTCTAGGGAGTATGAGGAGTTGCCGGCATCTTTACCAGTTGCGTGAATCACACGGGAAGCGTCGTTAAAGGTCAACTCAATCTCCAGTCGATCACTAAGAGCAGATTGGTAGAAGGGCGCATGCGTTTCAAGCAGCTCAAAGTCTAGTGGTATGTAGTACCTGTTTTTGAAGGCCTTCGCGATGGCCACGTCTCTCGCATTGGCGGGGGGGGGGGGGGCAGAACAACAGCATCCGCTGCACCAACGCGCGCCTTGGTCACATTCCTTCCGGTGCTTGTATCGATGCCTTGATACACAGCGCTAGCCCGCTCCGATTGGCTCTTCCAAAGATCCAGATAGATGTTGTAGACGTCACTGTCCACAAGAGAGAAGACTTCATTGCCCGATAGCCTGACGGTCAGCTTTTGAACCAGTGCTCGGCCGAGGTTCTGGACCACGGACCGGTTGACATCAGGGGAGCTAAGGTCGACATTGAATGCCAGCCGCACCGACCCAGGCACGATAACATCGTGTGAACCGAGATTGGGAAAACGAACTAGTAACTGCTGCTTCGGGCCGATCGTAGAAGGATTGTTAGTCACGATTATCGTTTGCCGCAATCCTTTCACACCGAGCGGCTCCCGGAGACGGCGGTAAGGGTTAAGCTTACGACCATATGCACTTGAAGACATGGCTAGTTGTTTATTATTGTTGCTTTGTAGCAATATCTAATATGGATAGAGTTGAGCTGACTGATTTTGGTGGTGAAGAGGGGAGGCCTGAAACGGGCGAGGAAGAAGAGACAGGCTTCATCGACGACGATTTTGATGTCGATAATCCCCGCATTGTTAATACCGAGTGGCCGTCACAGGGGGAGACGTCACAGGGGGAGACGTCACAGGGGGAGCGCAACTTATTCATAGAACTAGAAAACAGCGCTATTAACGACTATTTTAAAAGTGTGGAGAAGATGTGGGGTATCAAACCTATAACTGGTATAGATTATACAAAAATTCGTTTGGGTCGCCGGAATGCTCTCTATGTTAACCACCAAAGGATTACACAGTATGATAATGGCATGCCGTTAGCTGTGAATAACCTCAGAGTGAGTACCAGAGAGGTACTGGGGTTTGTGGACAAAATACCACCAAAGGTTGTCACCATCCTTGAGGAGACTGCTAGTGATCTGGCGGAGGAAGAAGCTGCTCTAAGTGGTGCAGATATTCAGGCTGTCCCACAAATAGCTTCAAATGTTGGCAACATCTTAGAACGGGCTATGTCGAGTCCAGAAGTGCAGCGGGTTTTAGAAACCTCACACGTAGACCAATACCTGGGAGAGAAAGGCTTACCTCCAGTGAGAGAACTCCGGGGGCTCATGGCGCTTGACAAAGCGGTGACAACGATTAAAGGTAAACTCACAAACTATCTGGTTATTCTCAACCAGCAAGATAAAGAGGTCGCCATAAGGCGGCGGAAAATGTTGATAGCACCCAATGAGGAGAGTAGGGACTTTCAAGAGCAAAAGATTGCCGATATTGAAGAAGCTAAGAAGAGGCTTTTAATAGAGGTCGCTGAGTTACACGAAGACTTACGCACCCAATTCAGTCGGATCCGTGAAACCATTCATCGGGTGGTCAATGAAGACACCACACTGGGTGCGAGGCTGCGGACTCTGTTCCGAGAGCAGGGTATCACCATAGCGAGCATTCTCATAGCGATCAGCCTCTTAATTTCCACTATCACCCTAGCCATTACTGGTGGTGGTCCTACCCCACCGCATGGCCCGCCACCTATCCCACCACCTGGCCCGCCACCTGGCCCTGGGGCTAAGGAATGGATTCGGCAGAAACTGAAAGACCTAGCGAGCCTTCTAGCCAGGCTAGCTGGTAAAGCTGCGGAGGCACTCCCAGGAGTCATAGGCGGTATTATCTCCTGGCTTCTTAACTTCTTGAGTAAGGGTGTGGGATGGCTGGCTGGAAATCTCTGGGCATTAGTGGTTGCACTCGGTGGCTTGCTGCTGCTGGCTATCAGAGAGCGGCTAATTGCGGTGAACAAACCATAGGACCACTAGACCGACTGCGACACCCCCAGCAATGAGTGCTATCTTTTCATTTTGATGCTGCAGCCCAGCTGCCTTATCAGCTATGCTAGTGGTCGGCTGCGCTGGCTGAACAATGCTGGGCAACTCTACCGTCGGCTGTGCAATGGTGGGCAGCTTAAGGGCATTAATGGTTGTATTCAGGCCACGCTTTAGGCCTGGCTCTGCGATGACGATCATGTTGTTATATCCAGCTATCTGGCCAATGCGGAGCAGCATGTCGCTGGGGGCCATATACAACCCCGTTCCAAAGACATAATTAACTTCTGAGGTCGCGTTTTGTAGCACATTCTGATATCTTTTGATGGCCGCCGCGAGATCGACGGGCGCAGAGATGGCGTCTTCTACTAATACCAGGAATTGCTTCTGGGCATCAAACGCCGTTCCGGTTCCCAGAATTCGTGTTCTAGTTTGAGCCTGGGCCCCTAAGATGGCCCACACATAGGTTCGAATGCTGTCATTTATTCGCTCAACACCGGGGCGTGTGAAGCCCTGTGACTTGTTAAGAATGAAAGCCTGCCAGCCAGAATCAGCGTGAATATCGTCTTGCGAGATATAATCTATGTGTAGTATGTCATTTGTGGTTTGTTGTGTGAATGAATGGCGCTTTGGGTCATATACACCATCATGTCCATCAGGCAGGGCGCGATAACCTGTGTTCGTCCAGTAAATGTATACGCTCCCCAACCCGTTATTCCTCCCGAGCCGTCTCCAGTTATCATTCTGGGGAATTCCAAATTCCGCGCATATACGCTGATAGGCTCTTACATCGTAGGGATTTTCAAAGGCGTTCCAACCCTGGTCTTGTGGTAGAGCCACACGCATCTCTTTGAGGATTCGACGAATCTGGTAGTAGACATGGAATATGAAGACGGCTCGCGTTAGTGGGTCAGGGCCGGACAGATGCTCCTGCGCGGACACCCCACACCCCGCCGTGGCACACCATACTGCGAAGTTGAGTTGGTTTTGCCAGAATTGCATCGGATTGCTGTACCAGGCTTGCACGATCTGGTCTGACTCCACGTATGGCAACCGGTATTTTTCAAACATGTTGGGGAACTGTGTCGGAAAGGCTCCTTGGAGGTTGACCTGTATGTCCACCTTTGTGAGATCCTTTATTTCTGCAAACGGGTAAACCCCACCCGCCGGGTATTTGGCGTCCTTATTGAACTCGTAAGCAGTCATTATTATTAGCTGTGCTAATATGTTTTTCACACTTAGCAACGTCCAACATGGGGAACCCATCCCCCTCAACCCGGTCCTAGACAATCGCGATGGTGACCTAGAGGTGGCTATCGTGGAATTGTTGTTCTACCCCGCGTGGGTTAATATTTCCGCGAAGCTGAAAAACAATTGGTTCAAACTTGATGATGAAGTTGTTACTATCCCCGACGGGTATTATGATGTCTGTGCTCTTAACAAACAATTCTTTGAGCCACGGAAGCTCTCTCTTTCTCTCAACCCCGCAACAGGCCTTGTAAGTCTCAGTGGTATAAAATCGGGGGTGGCCTTAGGGTTCGGAGGGCTAGGTGGGGTTCTTGGTTTCGGCATAGACTACAGAAGTGAGCGGTTCAATGAGGTGTTTACATTCCATGCGGAGAAGTTTCCTAAACTTATCATATATAAGGAGTTGTACATTCATCTCGAGGGCCTATCATCATATGAAAACCGTCATAATTCGCTTCCCTCCACACTCCTCCGGGCTGTACCTGTTAAAAAAGAGGAATGTAATCAAGGGAGACATGAGATTTTCTCTGTGCCTCATTATAAAAGGCTAGAAACTGGAACGGTAGGGGGAATAAGACTTTCGGTCCTAGATGAAAAGGGTAACGACGTGCCACTGGCATATCTAAGCTGCGTACTTCACATCAGACATGGTTGCTCCGTTGGGTATTTACCATCCTTATTGAACTCGTAAATTATCATTATTAGACGTGCTAAGATGTACATCACATTAACCAACATCCAGCGTGGGGAACCCATCCCTCTCAACCCGGTCCTAGACAACCGCGATGGTGACCTAGAGGTAGCTATCGTGGAATTGTTGTTCTACCATGCGTGGGTTAATATTTCCCAGGAGATGTCCAATAATAAATTCCAGGTGGGGGGTGAACAGATTGTTATCCCCGATGGGTACTACGACGTATGTACCCTAAACAAGCAATTCTTTGAGCCTCGCAAGTTTTCTCTGACGCTGAACCCCGCAACTGGCCTTGTAACTCTCGCTGGTCTGTATGCGCCCGATATGATAGAGGGTGGCCTAGCCTACACTCTTGGGATTTTCGATTATGTTTCGGTTAATAAGGCTATGGTTGGAACAGCATTTCCTAAACTCCTAATATATAAGGAGTTGTACATTCATCTCGAGGGTATATCATCATATGAGAACCGTCATAATTCACTTCCCTCCACACTCCTCAGGGCTGTGCCTGTTAAAAATGTGGAATGTAATCAAGGGAGACACGAGGTTTTTTCTGTGCCTCGTTATAAGAAGTTGGAGACAGGAACTCTAAACGATATTAGACTTTCAGTCTGTGATGAAAAAGGCAAAGCCGTGCCGCTGGTATATCTAAGTTGTGAACTCCACATCAGAAAACACAATGGCTGATTCAGAAGGTCCAGGAAGGCATCGCCCAAGAGCATGCTCTACCCTAACCTTTGCTGATTTAGCCGACACTATTGGGTGGCGGGAGCCGGGTTATAACTACAAGATCTATGGCCTCCAGCTCACTCCCCAGGGGGTCTATGCTCGTGCCGCCATAGACCATCCCGACGACGATGACTGGGATCTGCAGCTTGAGCTTCGCACGGGATATACTCACCTCGAGCCCAATGGGATACTTATCAGGTTAACCAACATGGGCAAGGTGTTTGTGAGTTATCAGGCCTGCAGGACAGTCACACGCCCCAACAAGTCTCCTGTTGTGACCTACCAGTCATTTCTGAAAATGCAGTGCGCCAGGGCTCTCTTCTATGCCGTATCGGTGACTGAGGCTAAAGTCCAGGGGACTAAATATTGTCTGAAGGCTGTTACAGATTGTAAAGCTGACCTTGATATGCTAGGTAAGCCTCCTAAGGAGTCAACCATCTATCTCGAGTTAGTTATTGGGCCTGTGGCACAGACAGAGTTTGCCCCAGTCCTTCCTGGGGTCTCTATTAAATGGAGTGCGTCATCACTCCCCAGGCATGTTGCTCTCGTCATTACTTCCGCGGCCGACGGGACGTGGGCGGCCCGGGCAACAGAGACGGACATTATAGTAGAGCTCGGTGAGGTTGCGGTAGATGAAATCATTTTTACTACCATTACTGCTTTTGTCCGGCTTTTGTTCACTACAGGGTCGATTAGCACCGTTCGCATTGAACATTTAATATCTCAGTTGAAGAAGTAGGTTTGACGCGCAAAGAATAATGTCGCTCTATCCTACAATCGATACTAGTGACGGCGGTGCCTATCGTATTCAAGAGCTTACCCGTCTTCGGAAGTCTCTGGAAGATGAAAGGGACAAACGGGCTGCACTGTATAAAAAATATCGGCGTGCCGTTAATGCATTAGACGCTGTGGACAGCGCGATGCTGGCGGCTAGCCTTGGTATGGGGGTGGGGGGTGTTGGGCTTCTTACCACCATTATCGCTGCCTCTATAGTTGTCGGGCTCGAGATAGCTGCCCTAGCTTGTGGAATCATGTCCGCTGGGAGCAAGCTAGCGTCCCGCAAACTAACATCAAAAGCTAAGAAGCATGATGAAATTTGCACTCTGGCGACGGCTAAGCTTTCTAGTATAGCCGACCTTGTTTCAAAGGCTTTGGATGATGGGAGAATTTAAGACGTGGAGTATAAAATAATTACAGCTGAAGAAAATAAATTTCACCAGTTGAAAAAAGATATTCGGAGCAAGGCGCCGGCGGATCTGGACGAAGAGACAAAAAAATCTCTCATTCTGAAAGGCCGAGACGCGGCACGGGCAGAATTCGTCAAAGCTATAGGATCGAAATAACCTGTATACACGATCAGGACAGTTTGGAACCACCCCCCTATTCCACCGAACGATCCGCCAGTGGATAATGCGGATATACTCCTCAGATAAACAAGGTGTGTATGAACATTTTTTCTCTCCCACGTGACACGGTTGCTCGCAATGGTGGTTGGCCGGCGAAATTTGCGCTAAGCCACACCTATAGGCCCTCTGGGCTATATTGAGGATCTAACTTCACCCCTTTATAGAGTAGCAGGTTGATTCCAGTCGTCTTTTCAAACTTCCAAACCATCCTATGAAGCGCGTCTAGTGTGCAACGCTCACACATCTCATATGGTTTCCTAACACCCCTCTCACAGAATATACACTCTTCTATCACCTCGCCCCGCTTTGCCTCATGCCAAGAACAATAAAGGCCGATGGTTGGGCGGCCGCAATGAAGTTCTGTGCCGAGCTTCGGCCACTCACATCCATAGGTCTCCATCTGTATGTGCCCAATAAGTCAGCCTCTAATTCGACGCGCCCAAATATTTTTCAGATATAACACCATAACGAAAAAAGCCGCCTAAACCATCACGCGAATTTAAAAAAAAAAAGAATTAAAAAAAATGCAAAAGGTCGCCATGCGTGCGCTCCGGGATACAGAGGACGGCCCGGTCGGGCGGTCGCGCCCCGGGGCCCTGGGGGGTGGGGCCCCCGGGGGTTGGGTCCCTAGGGGCCTTTCTTTTGTCGCTCCTGTAGTGCCCCGACCCTTTTGGCCCTAGGGGGCTT
>OY992879.1:24004058-24028090 GCA_963921405.1 Cepaea hortensis | reverse complement strand
TCCCTCTTCCTCCCTCTCCCTCCTCCTCCCTCTTCCTCCTCCTTCTCCTCCTCCCTCCTCCTCCTCCCTCCTCTTCCCTCTTCCTCCTCCTCCCTCCTCATCATTCCTCCTCCTCCTCCTCCCTCTACCTCCTCACTCCTCCCTCCTCCTTCTCCCTCCTCCTTCTACCTCTTCCTCTCTCCACCTCCTCTCTCCTCCTCATCCTCCTCCCTCTCCCTCCTCCTGCGTTCTCATATTCCCTCCTCCTCCTCCTTCTTTTTCTTCTTCTTCTGCTGCTGCTGCCGCCGCTCCATTTACCCAAGTTAATTGTTGGGGGAATATGTAAAGATCTTTCAAGTGCTCTTTCTAATGCTTTTTGTAAGTTGGTCTTCGTTTATCTAAGGTTGTTCTAATCGCAACCAATAAATGATTAGACAGACAGACAGACAGACAGACAGACAGACAGAGAGGGAGGGACAGACAGACAGACAGACAGACAGACAGACAGACAGACAGACAGACAGACAGACAGACAGGCAGTCAGTCAGTCAGTCGGTAACGGGAACGAGAACTTATATGACTACTTATATGAATTAAATGAGATGCTCCCCACCAGGGTCTGGGCGAAGCCGGGCAGGGTCAGCTAGTAATTAATAAAACAACGAAGAGAACTGAAACAGAAAGGAGGTGAGTCCGATAACAACAGGATGAAGTATAAATATTTCTTCTTTTTCTTCAGCATTCCGAGGCATTGAGGTTCTTTGCTGCAGATACAAGCCGTCTCCATTCGTCTCTCTGGTTGACCTTCTCTTGCCAGTCGCTAATTCCAAGTGCTTGTAGATCTGTATGAATATTATCTCTCCACCGTCTTCTTGGTCTACCTCGGGGTCAACGGTCATTTATGTCCTGAGTGTAATCAAGTTTGATTTCCCTATTATCTTCCATTCTTTCCATATGCCCCAGCCATTGCAATCTATTAACCTTTATGATACCACTGATTAGCGGATTTAAAAACAGATCATAAATGTCTTTGTTGCTTCTTCTTTTCCACTCTCCACTTTGTGTATCCCTAATGGGCCCAAAGATGCGAATATTAGGGAGGGACAATGAGGGACATGATTTTAGGAGGGACCGCCTACGAGGGCGGTAGGAGCCCTGGAAGGCGGAGCCACATAAGAGTAGAAGGGCTGGAAATAGGAGGGCTGGAAATGGTCGTGGTAAAAAATGGAGAAATTGAGTCGTGACTGGAAATGTTTTTGATGGATGTGAAAGTAGCGAGGGTTTGTGTGGGGAAACGTTAGTACCTGGAACGTCGACGAAGTGTGGGAAAATGTGTGTATGACGGCTCATAACAGAACCGGATGTAAGAGGGCTGGGAAAAAGTTATTACGAAAAAGGATGTTGTGTTAGCACATTGGGAGTGTATGAATAGAAGGAATAGGTGGCGCTAGTATTGGGTTAAGTGAAATTAGTTAATAAAGGTGGTATGTAGATGTTCATAGTAGCTTATTCACTATTATCATTACAAATGAAACCTTGAAAGCTAAAGATCGTTGATTGTAATGGATATGGTGTAGTGTCACTTGGTGGTAATGGGTGGGTACCAGGTATTAATAGTCAACAAGTGGTCAAATAGGGTTCAAGTGGTCGATGGCCATAGTATATGGGGGTAGTCATCAATCTTAAACGTAATGGGTATTGATAAGGGGTGGTGTCAGCAACCCACTTGTTACAGGCATACAAGGATTCTCTTCTTTTGCACTAAACGAAAGTGACAACTCGTCTTATTTGCAAAAGGATACATTTTTATTCGGAGCAGATCATACAATAGCTCCACGAGCGGAATACACAACGGTATTAAACATCTTAGAATGTGCTGACGATAAGATGGAATGAGGAGATGATATCAATATTATAACTACTGAAGCTAAGCTAGACTATTATAACTATTATACTGTCCTTCACAACTACAAAGTATCCCTAGCGGATACGCGACTGATTCCTCCGCCGTCCCGGTCTCTGTCTGAGCCCGCTGGGTGAGCGTTAGTTGGTTTACGTGCTGGGCACTGGGCTGTGTTGACCAGAGTTACTTGGTCCTTACCTCGTGAACTGGGTTTCCCAGTTTCTTGGGTAACACTAGCTCATCTGCACTGGTTGCCCTCCTTGTTGACACAAGTGTGTCCCGTTATAGCTATTTATAGCGTTTGTGTCTCTTCTGTCTGGTCTCCTGTCCTATTACGTCACCTGCCCCTAACTAAGCTCTATTTTAGCTCTCCTTAGCTCAGAGCTTTTCTCCTAAGTCATTGACAGGCTCTCCTTCCACCCCTGTTGTGTTACAAACTTTTAAGTTGTGGGGGTAACACAAGTAATCTTACTAAAATTGGCTGTCTAATTTTGTCAAAGACTTCGTGAGTTCTCTACTTCTCTTATGGGGATAGGACACTGTTGTATTACTTCACTCGGCTAATTGAGTAGCTCATCACACTAGTATAGTTGGCTATCAACTGTCATTATATTTATAAGAATTGTGAGGTCAGGATCCTATGCCATAAGCCTTTCCTCAGATTGTCCAAATTAACAATCCCAAACAACTTGCCTCTATTATGAATGCAAAACATGGACAATAAACTGTTCATGCTCTCATATAATAATCACCCCAACTCGTATACGTGTCATATGTTAGTTAGTTAGTTAGTTATCAGTTGGGGTATCTTCGTTGCAATCCGGACATGTCCATAGGTGCTCAGATCCTCCCCCCCCCCAGCATATGCATATATGTGTCATATGTGCAACTCTTTACCTTTTAGCTTCCGCTTATGAAGACATATTTAAGTGTTACATTAAGGTTTTTAGAGATATTATTGTGTCCCCTGTTGGAATAGTTATGATTCATTGAAAATAATGGTGTATGCAAGTTTATATGTTTGTTTTTCTTGTTGGTTGTGTGTTCTCTAATAAACTACAGTGTATTTAACTTACTAGCATGTGTATGCGTTTCTAATTTACGTGTATGTATTCTTTCGAGCGCCGTAAAGCGGTTTATTGTAGCCACAAATGAGTGTGTTATGCTAATTTATGTCTACAGTGTCGTTTTAAGATGCTCAAAATATGTTCCCTATGTTTCTCACTAAAGTATGGCAACTACACACTTATAAAAAATGACAACACATTGGTTACACAGATTGACACAGACAAGTCAAAGCAAGTCGTTTTGTGCGGTGAAAAAAAATACCGCAATATCTCTCTCACTCTCCTAATTTAATTCATTATCTGTCTATCATTCACGCGTCTTTCGTTCTCCTCTCTCTATCATTCACACATCTCTCGTTCACCTTTTATTCAACAGTGGTTTTAAAATATTGCGTCGTCATTAGAATATGGTTCAAAAAATAATGCATGGATGAACCAAAATTATGTACATTACATAATTTGGCTGAATTTACATGCGTATTCAAGCCACATGACTGTGCTGTCTTTATGCACTTGTCAATTATATACAAAAATATACATGATTGAAAAGGATTGTTCGCTACCAATCCTATGGTAAACCCTGATCTAACTAATCTATTATGAGTTGGTGCACTGTTCTAAATTTATCTAAGGGAAATAATCTAACTAATTAATTCAATTTAAGAAAAATTGATTATTTACCTTAAAGTGTTTTAATGCCTAAAATGATATAAATTATTAAATGATGGTGTTAATTTGTAAGTGATGTTTTAACTAACTTATCTAACTAAATAAGTTTAAATGGTGATAAATTAAAGTAATATGATGTAGATGTTAACTTAACTAAGTTCTTAACTAACTATAGGTAAATTATAACTCTAAATAAGTTATATAGTAAATCTTAATGAATAATTCTAATATTTCCGCAAAATATGAAGTTATACGCGATTGTTTATAAAAACATATTATATACATATCACACATAATTTTTAACTAACTACACTAACTAATTACATCCAGGTGTGATGTTCGAGCCGTGTCCTCTGTAGAATGTCCTCGAAAACAACGTTCAGGTAGACCAAATCTGATTTATGCTCCCGTCCTGGGTAATGCTCATACTAAAGGTATGCTACTGGTTGGTGTAGGTTCAAGTCTCAAATTTCGATCCACTCAAGGGTTATATAAGTGGTAGTGGTGTAGACACTTCGCAAATGCGTCTGTTCATTTCACTAATGCTGACACAGTTTATATTACATAAATGTAAGCGACTGGCGATGGTAACGCACTTTAGTGTTCACAACCACCACATAGGGCACTAAGTAATTACAGTGTCAATGTTTTTAGTGATGTGCGGTCGCTCTCTTCTCCTATTTCAGGTATTTCGATATGAGAAGGTCTACTCAATGTGTCAGCTAGAGAGTTTAAATTTTCCTTCACATGTTTAATAGTGAAGGCATAATTCTGCAAAATTAAGGACCATCTGTAAATCGTATTGTTGCGATGAACCCCTGTTTGCATTACCGTAAGAGGCGAATTATCGGTTTCGATAACAAACTCTGTACCCGCCAGGAATCGATGAAGTTTCCTGACACAATAGATCACGCTTAAAGCTTCCAATTCAGAGACTGAGTATCTTCCTTCAGCCGGGCTGATCTTACGACTCACGTACATTATTGGGTGAAACTTGCCTTCATAAAATTGGCCTAGGACCCCAGAAATGGAAATGGAACTTGCGGCTGTACGGAGGAGATACGTAAGATTGACATTAGGCAAATGCAAGATAAGCGGAACGCTAAATAAATATTTCAATTTTGATAACGCACCGATTAACTTTGCATCCTGAACATCAAGTTTTACAGATGCTTTTAACACATTAGAGAAAACCCTGGTGATTTCAGCCAAATTATAATTGACCTGACCAAGCAAGCTACGGACCTGTTTCTTGGTCGTAGGCATAGCTAGATTGAGAACCTTGGTCACTATTTTCTCATCAGTTCTTAGTTGGCCTCTGGTGATTGTATGGCCTAAGAAATACATTTCTTCCATTCCCAACTCCACTTTGGCGGGTTTCACTGTAAGACCAAATAATCGCAATCGATCGAAGACATGTCGTAGTTTCAGTAGGTGTGTTGTCCAGTCTGCTGTATGGATGCAAATGTCATCAATATAAGTAGATGTATTGGTCACTCCGTGAAGAAGATCCCTAGTGAGTCGGACAAAAGTGGCTGATGCATTACGAAGACCGAAAGGAAGAAATCACCACTCATACAGGCCTAAAGGAGTAGATAATGCTGTTAAAGGAATAGAGGATGATTCCATCGGGACCTGCCAATAACCTTTCGTAAGATCTAGTTTCGAAAAGATACGTGATGTTGACATGTCAAGGATTAGGTCGTCACAAGATGGGATAGGCTCTGCATCGACCTTGGTCACGTTGTTTAAGCGCCGATAATCGACGCAGAGACGAATAGTCGAGTCCTTTTTTCTGACTAGAACTATGGGAAAAGAATATTCTGACTGAGATTTCTGAATTATTCCACTCGACTCAAGATTTAACAATTCCTTGTCGAGATTTTCCCTGTAACTCAATGGGATGGAATAAGATCGACATTTGATGGGTGTGCTATCAGTCAGAATTATAGAGTGTTCCATTCTGTCTGTCTTACCGGGATCTCAGAGAAAATGTCCTTGTATTCAGTCACTAATTCTATCAGTTGTTGTCGCTGCTCGTCTATCAGTTTGGGTTCTATACGTATGCTATCGATTGTCCCTGTCGTGTAGACTGTCGGGACTGGTAGTTCTATTCCGTCGTCATCCGTCTGATTAAGTACTGTTGTTGTACTAGCTGTGTGTACTGTTTCCTGGCTAGGTGTGTGTGCGATGTCGTCATGGTCTGTCGCTCTACCTAGTGTAGTTGTGTTGTGTACGTCTGTAGTCCGGTTAATTGGTGTAGGTGCACTCTGTTCGTCTGTCCTAAGTTCTTGTCGTGAGAAATAGGGCTTCAGCATGTTGATATGAAATATCTTTAATTTTCCCTTTATCGATATTTCATAGTCGACATCTGATATCTTCCGTTCGACTTTAAATGGCCCTTGCCATGATGTTAGTAACAAATTACGTTTATCTGGTAGTAAAAGTAGCACCTTTTGATTGGGTTCAAGGTGTAGGGTTTTGGCACCCTTGTTTGCATATTCGCGGTACATCTGCCCTTTTCTCTCCAAAGATGCTTTGGCTATTAGACACGCCTTCATAATTTTATCGCGTGTCTCTGTTACCATCTCATACGGTGTTACTGCTGTTGGATTCTCTACTGAGCTTGTGATTAGCTGATGGTAGATTGTTAGGGGTCCTAGAGGGTTCGCCACATAAACTAATTCGAAAGGTGAGAAACCCGTACTTGAGTGCGGAATTTCTCGATGGGCAAATAGCACTGCTGGTAGTAGGGTGTCCCAATCAGATGGGTTCTCAGCTGTTACTTTCGCCGCATGTGCTTTAGATCCCCGTTAATTTTTTCTATAATCCCATTACTCGCAGGGTGATACGGTGTATAGAAATGCTGTTCTATTCCTAGCAATTTTGTTAGGGTTTGCATAGCAGCCGAAATAAATTGGGTTCCTCGGTCGCTCAAAATGGTACGAGGAAAGCCAAATCGACACAGCCAAAAAAAAACACATTTGCCACATCTTTGGAGGTAATTTATTTTAGTGGTACCGCTTCGATCCAACTTGTACAGAGATCCACGAGAGTTAGTATAAAACGGTTTCCTTTGTTCGACACCTGATTCAGGGGTCCAAAAATATCTACCGCTACACTTTCGAATGGTCTAGAAGCCAAAATGGAACGCTGGACCTCGGCTGTTACATGCTTTCCCTTTTTTACTAAATGTTGACAAATAGTACATGATCGACAGAACAATTTAATGTCGTTACAAAATTTAGGCCAGTAAAATGTGCCAAAATTCTGGCTCTTGTTTTGTTATAGGCTAAATGTCCAGCAAACGGTGACTCATGTGCAATGTTTAGCACATTTTGTCGGTGTTTTACAGGTAACACCGTCTGCTGAATTTCATGGTTATTTGTTGTATAATAACGCATGAGAGTTCCGTTATGTACTTTAAAATACCAAGATGCATTCTTAGTAACTTTCGCTCGCTCACCTAACAATTTAAAATAAGGTGCGATAGTTTGATCGTTGCGTTGTGCCTCGATGAATTCTTGTCGAGTAGCACTGTTACTAGCACCGGTGGGTGTTAACAACTGTAACATTTCGTTTGGTAGGTCAGTGTAATGTGTTTCAGTATCTGACCTCGTTACAGCATTAGCCGTGTTTGTTTGTTTCCAGGCTAATAATTCTTCATCAGTACACTGTTTTAATGATGGCAAGCAACCCAAAATCAAATCAGTGCAGGCATTTTTCAGGATCGCGCACGTAAATGTGCCGGCAAGGAACGGGGTGTTTATGCGTACTTTTGCCAGCGGGTATTTCTCTATGTTTCCAGAGAAAGTGCGGCATTTGACAATCTCCCCCGTATAATCTTTTGGCTTAAATAGGTCTCTTTTGACCCCAAGTAGAGTGCTTCCGCTATCAAGTAAACATTAGCATGGTTGTTCGTTGACCAGTGCATCGTGGAACGTTAAATTGCCTCTAGAGGCTAAAGCTGCATCTTCGTTGGAACATGGCACAACATGACCACATTTAAGTTTTCCGTCCGTATGAAACTGGTGACACGTGTCACACTTATTAAAGTCTAATATATCAGTAGCTGCACTCACACTCTCACACTCACTGGTTGGTAATACATTTTCAAGTTCAGAATCAACCACACTTTCATCGTCAGAGGACGTATCAATGAACAAGGCATTGTTTGCCTTCATTCTTTGCTTGCCCAAACACTTAGAACTATAATGGCCATAACTTGAACAAAGGAAGCATTTAACAGCACGTTTATAAGAGTTTCGTTTGTCTTCCTGCTTCTTCATCATCATTTCTAGATGAGCAGGATAAGAGGGGCTCTTATCACGCATGGAGTACTGCGGATGGAACAATTTACAGTATCCACGCTGTGGTGGCTTCTGATATGGTTTATTTTTATTTTGATACTCTTTTTGCTTGTAAGACCTGCTTGGTATGTTTTTAACAAAGGCAGTAATCTCAGTATCATGTATCGATGTTTTAAATACGTCCCTGTTGGAGGAAAAATAAGCAGAACATCGTTTTTCGAGTTGTACAATAGATTCAATGTCTGCTTGTTGAAGGAACTTAGCAAAGGGAGTAGGAACGGTGGATATGACTTTATCCATCACCATCGAGTCCTGTAATTTATCAAAATTCTTCCCTACTTTCGCTGCCTTAAGCCATTTATTGAATATACTCTGCACGTTTGAAACATATTCTAATAACGTTTCTGTTGGCTTTGGCTTTATCTGTAAGTACTGGATCCGATTTCCAGGAGCATCGAGTAGAAAATGCTGCATAATCCTATCATGGATGTACTGATAGTTACTTCTTAGTTCTGTTGGTATTGATTCTATGACCTTTAATGGCTCCCCACTGAGGTTTCTCATGTAGGTCATTGCCCAATCATCTAATGGTATTTTCTGAGTTCTCAGTTGGAATTCTACATTCTCCGTCCAAGCTGATATTGAATCGCCTTGACTGTAGGGCTTGATCACCCCTTTATATTTGGAGAATTTATTTTGTTCTTCCTGACTTTTCAATTTAGTAGAGGCTATCTGGGTGTTAGAGTCAATTTCCATTTCTTTCATCTTTAACTTCGTTTGTGACTCTACCTCTATCTGTTTCTGTTTTGTGGCTTCGTCCATCTCTATCTGCTTCTGTTTTGTGGCATCGTCCATCTCTATCTGCTTCTGTTTTATTTCCAATTCCTTCTGTTTAGTTGTTTCCTCTAACTCCTTCATCTCTTTCTGATGTTGCCTTTCCATTGCTCTCTCATCTCTCAATTTGTCTGTTTCTTCTTTGTATCTTTCATTTGCCCATTTCTCTAGTTTTTCTCCAGTATACTCGAGTTCTTTGCCAGCCTGGTTGAAGTCATTTAATGATGCCATTTTAAGGCTTTAGTTCTCTGACAATTAATAGTAATATATTTTCCAAACACAATTTCACAGTTGTTATGTGTTAACTATTTACAACATTTGCTGAAAAAAAGGATGCGTCGTTATGGGTGCATATCAAAGTTAGAGAAAAATATACTCATCTAATCTTGTAGCAAAATACGGCCCTCGAGATGTTCCGCCGCTGTCTTTCGTACAAACGACTGATCGCCTTGCTTTTATAACTGATGTTTCTGTTTATTAGAACATCAAAATTTTAGCAACATGCATGTAATGTGTCATACATGTGATTAATTGAGATATTAACGTTTCAACGGATGGCAAAGTTCAAATGTGGTATAAATGATAATGATTAATGTAGATGATATGATTGTATGATAGTCTAAATGAACGTCAATGAATGTCAATGTCGTCTTGTCTTCACTTTCTATCGTCTCCGACTGGGCTGCGATGTATGATTTTAGCTTAACCTCTAATCTCCTACTGTTGTGCGAAAAGATATTGTTTTTTTTTACAAATACTAACGTGATTGTGATAGATGTTGACATTCTGATAGTATCAAACAAATGATGGTTAACTTCTCAATTCGTACACAATCAGTTTATGTTTCATACATTTTCATTCAACTAATTTACATAGATAATATATCACTGATATTCCGTAGAATTTCCGAAGATGGTAAATTATATGGTACTTTTCACAATAGTATGCTAAAGATACTTGCAATCAAATAGTACATTGCTATTTTTATCACTGCTAAGTTCAATTAAATGGCACAACTTTAGCGGTGGTTCAAGCCCCACGAGAAATGATAACGTGGTATCTTGGCAAATGGTAATGAGTGGTGGTTCAAAAACAACAATGGTATCCTAACAAATGGTATTCTATTGCTAAATGGTAGTGAGCGGTAGTTCAAGGAACTTCTGACACCAACTGGTATCCTGCCTGTCAGCAACCCACTTGCGACAGGCATACAAGGATTCCCCTCTTTTGCACTAAACGAAAGTGAGCAGATCATACAATAGCTCCACGAGCTGAATACCACAACGGTATTAAACATCTTAGAATGTGCTGACGATAAGATGGAATGAGGAGATTATATCAATATTATAACTACTGAAGCTAAGCTAGACTATTATAACTTTTATACTGTCCTTCACAACTACAAAGTATCCCTAGCTGATACACGTCTGATTCCTACGCCGTCCCGGTCTCTGTCTGAGCCCGCTGAGCATGGCGTGTTCAGCCACGAGCAATTTAGCTCAGCGTGTGTTAGTTGGTTTACGTGCTGGGCACTGGGCTGTGTTGACCAAAATTACTTGGTCCTTACCTCGTGAACTAGGTTTCCCAGTTTCTTGGGTAACACCAGCTCATCTGCACTGGTTGCCCTCATTGTTGACACAAGTGTGTCCCGAAATAGCTATTTATAGCGTTTGTGTCTCTTCTGTCTGGTCTCCTGTCCTATTACGTCACCTGCCCTCTAAATAAGCTCTATGTTAGCTCTCCTTTGCTCAGAGCTTTTCTCCTCAGTCTATGACAGGTGGTGTGTTATGCAGAGGGTCACAATCACACATTGGTCAAGCAGTGGTATGGTGGTCAAGTGTAGAAACATTAGGGAAAAGTAGTTCTAATGATATGATAGTGATTAAAGGGTGGTCAACCAGTGGTCAAGCAGTGGTCAAGTAGGGGTCAAGTGAGAAAATTTTAGGGAAACGTGGTTGTAATGATATTGTGATGATTAAAGGGTGGTAAATTAGTGGAAAAGTAGTGGTCAAGCTATGGTCAAGTGAGGAAATTTTAGGGAAAAGTAGTTGCAATGATATGCTGATGATCAAAGGGTGCTAACGCAATGGTCAACCAGTGGTCAAGGAGTGGTCAAGTGGTCAAGTGTGGAAATTTTAGGGAAAAGTAGTTGCAATGATATGGTGATGATAAAAGGGTGGTAATGCAGTGGTCAAGCAGTGGTCAAGCAGTGGTCAAGTGAGGATCATTTATTGAAAGGTAATCATAATGATATGGTGATGATCAAAAGGGTGGTAAATTAGTGGATAACCAGTGGTCAACCAAGGGCAACCAGTGGTCAAGTGAGGAAATTTTAGGGAAAAGTGGTTGTAGTGACATGGTGATGATCAGGATATGGTAAATTAGTGGTCAAGCAGAGGTCAACCAAATGATAGGGACAGCTTGGCAGTCCTTAAGGCGTACTGTAAGGACCTGTCGCTAATGCTACCCAATCAAGTGATAGTATTAGAAAAAGTGTCTAGTGGTTTTGGTATGAGACCTTCATAAAAAAGAAGTATTCAGATATCGTGTATGATATGTCATGTTTGATGACTTCGACAACAACAGTGTTGTTTTTGATAGTCAACCAAGCTATATCAGACAAGTGTATACTCAAGAATGAAGATCACTAAACCAGAAGCAAATTGTGTTGAATCAAAAAGTTAACTAATCATGTATGTCATTGATTTTTTCCCCTTATGATATATTACTAAACTGCTTTGATGAATATGTTGTGAACAAACATATATTGGTGATAAAAATATTGAAATCAAGATTTTTTGTTTGTTGATTTTCTAAAGTTGTTTGTTTTCATGACGTTTTCTTCTCGGATCAGAGCTTACATTACCAGACATGAAAAAAGTCGAGGAAAAAATGTTATGGGAAATACATAAATATTTCAGTCAAATGTATAAAAACTAGGAGTTAATCAAGTATGAAAAGGCCTAAAGAGAGAAATATCTCGCCCAAATTTATGAAATGTACGAGTTACCCAAATGGAAAAAAATCTTGGCCAAAAAGGAAAATTTGTTAACCAAATAGGAAAACAATATTGTCCAACTATCGAAATACACCATTCAGGTTTATGAAAAGTCGGAAACTTTGGTAGTCAAAGGCGAAAACTTATAAAATGTAGGAGAATGTGAAAAGGCTAAATACGAAATGTCTCAGCCAAACATGTAAAGAAAGAGTTAGGCAATTTGGAAAAAAATATTAGCCAACCAAAAAAGTATCGCATCCTAACTTACAAAATACCTAGTCCAAACATATAAACATTATAAAAATAACCAAATGGGAAAAATATTGATAAAGTAAACAAATATATCAACCAATCTTATACATATTTCGATCAAACTAATAAAAAATAGGAAAAAAATATTGGCCAAAGTATGAAATATCTCGATTAAACTTACAAAAAGTAGGAAAAAATGTCGACCAAGGTAAGAAAATTGCTTAGGGAAAGATGAAAAAATAGTGGCTCAGTAAAGAAATATCGCATCCAAATTTTATAAAATGTATGAAAATGTGTCAGCCAACGGTGAAAACTATTGACCAAGTAAGACATTTCTTGTCTAAACTCATAAAAACTAGGAGTTAGTCAAAGGCGAAAAGGTCAAGCTTATAAATATCTCCACCAAAGCTTATAAAATGCAGGAGTTAGCCAAATTGACAAAACTGTTGACTAAACTTCTAAATCCAAACTTATAAACATTATAAAAATAATCAAATACGAAAAAAAATATTGACCAAGTAAAGACATATTACAACTACACTTGTCACCAAAATTGGTGAAAATTGTTGGTCAAGTACAGAAATAGGTATGGGAAAGTAAGTCCACAAAACTTTAGGGGGAAAACATGAAAAAACAAAACAAATGTAACTTCTGTAGTCTTGATTTTTTATCTGAAAAGACATTTCACAATACATAAACATCAACATCACCACTTTTCGTTATTTTACATTACCGAAGAGCGTCAACGTATCTGCTACAGAAACCTTTATATCCAAAATGCGGGCTCTATTAAAGAATACGTATGAGATACACAAAGACAATAAGAACATATCATAGAAAACAACTCACAAACCAGACTTAGAACTAATCTCACAACCATATCACATGAACCTCCCACCCAACAATAAACAACTAGAACACAAAACATATCATAATGAAACACAAACAACATGTGACACACAGAGCATACAGCACCAGACAAAATACCTGGACTCAAGCAAATTTTGGTTCTTGCACTGTAAGATTCTACCAACACTTGTTTTCCTATCACCAAAACTAAACGTCTATCACAAACACTGGCCATTTGTCCAACATAATACCCAAATAATCATACACCAACACAAGATTTTCCCATCAGAAATAATGTCCCTCTCATTCTTAGACCAGGCGAATGCAGAATTTCACGCCCATACTTACACATTGTCAGACATTGGATTTAAAGCCCCAACTACTTCTACCACTACCACATCGCCCGTGTCGCACTCCCCTGTTTCACAAAAACACCCTCTTGTCAGTTGTTAGTGGCCTGATAGCCATTACACCAGTCCAGTATTGTGACTCATGGAAGCTACACTCACACCGTCTTATCTGTGGTATGGGGTGCGATCAGAGATTCTTCTATAGTATCACATTGTAATCCTAACTTTGAAACTTAAAAAAAAAAAACGTTTAATCTACTTATCTACTAATCTACTAATCGAAAGGTCCTTACAGTATGCCTTAAGGGCTGCCAAGCTGTCCCTATCATTTGGTTAGATATCCTCTGCTACTATGAGTGGGTGTGTTGTCAGGTATGGGGTGTCTAAGGGTGTCGTCCTTTCTCGTGATGTCTGGTGATGTGTTCGTAAGTACCGTTGTAGGTTCGTATTGTATAGATTGTCACGTAACTGACAGGGATATATTTCATCATTATGAATGGTCCCATTGTGGCGGGTAAGCTTATCATTGAAGGCACAGTGGTGGCAGTCTGGTACTTGACTTATACTACGACGATGCCGTAAATATACATGTGGTGCTGTCATCTCTGGTGTTGAATTAATTGGTTCTGTTGTATTCATAGGCGGCTGATGATGTGTTCGTTTGTGGTTGTGTAGGTTATCGTTCCTATTATACACCTTATCAAATAACTGACATAAATATATTTGATCTTTCGTACCCTGAATGGTCCGAATGTGGCGAGTAAGGTTATAGTTATTGCGGAAGTCTGTGTCGCACACTGAACACGTGAAAGCAGCTTTGGTGGCCATATCGATAAACGTGCTGGTAGATGAATACTTTTTTTTTCAGAGCAAAAAAGTTATGTTGTATACACAATAATATATGTTTTACTCGTTTATGAACAATCAGATGCCGACGGCAGTAATAAGGCTAAGCGACTCACACCATCGTGTTTCAGAAATCACCTCTGTAGCTACCCTAGTCACCACGTGAACTGCTATAGAGCGACTGAGGAGACACCGTCTATTTTATACACTTGTTCTGCACACGACACTACATAGCTGACGTGGCAGTTTTGTAGACAGGGTTTTCTCATGCCACCACCCGCCTTTAAGTGACCGAAGACTCACGCTACCACTTAATGACGTTTGCATATGGCGGTGCTGACGTAGGAGTTTTCTCGGACATCCGCGTTTGTTATCAAAAATGTATATGTTGTTTGTTTATTTTGTGATGTTCTTGTGTGCCAGGAAGAGGATATCGGTGTGTGTATTTGTGTGTTTGTGTGTCTGCAATCGTGATGTCTGTATGTACAAGTGTATCAAGTGTGTATTTGTGTGTATGTACAAGTGTGCACTTGTGTATGTTTGCTTCTTTGTATGTATGTATGTACAAGTGTGCATGGGTGAGTGTGTCTGTCTGTGTGTATTTGGATGTGGTTGCGTCATTGTGTAAGTGTGTCTGCACTCTTGGTGACTGTATGTACAAGTATGCACGTGTGTATGTTTGCTTCTTTGTATGTCTGCATGTATATGTATGCAAGGGTGAGTGTGTCTGTCTGTGTGTAGTTGGGTGTGTCTGCACGCGTGACGTCTGTATGTACATCTGTATCAAATGTGTATGGGTGTGTCTGTCTGTGTGTACTTGGTTGTGTTTGCTTATGGGTGTATATGTGAGATGTCTGTATGTACAAGTGTATCAAGTGTGTATGGGTGAGTGTGTCTGTGTGTACTTGGGTGTGTTTGCTTCTTTGTGTAAGTGTGCCTAACTGTGTCTTTGTTTATGGGTGAGTGTGTCTGTATGTTAATTAGTTAGTTAGTCACGGTTCCAACTTTACAGCAACCGGTCGTCCCCATTATGCTCCGTTCCTGTGTCAGTGAATATCACATAAAACACTTCCCATTGCCCAATGTGAAAAGTGGAAAAGACAGGAGTCTTGACAAACAACAGCCCGCACAGATACACTGTGCATAATGCCGCCGTCAGAATGTCAACACAATCATTGCCATTGGCACCTTGCCGTCTTGACAGACGATAGTTTGTGCTCTAAAAAGGCATAATAACTTTTAACTATGGCGGTAGCGAGTGTGACTGATAAGGCCAATTTGCGCTGTAAATGTCCGTTCACAGTGGGTGCATGTGAACACGTGGTCATTTTCACCATCATGCACCATCTTACGTCTCAAACGCTTGGTGTGTGACTTTTCTGCAATAATTTTCTCCTTTGACTTTATTCCATTTCTGATATTTGCCCTCCATGCAACACGTTCAGCGGCGACTTGCTCCCAATGTGCATTATCAATGCCTGTATCAACACAATAGTCCCCAACAAAACATCCAGTTTATCACTGATGGAATCGGCAGTAATTTTCCCATCTGGATGTTTCCTAGATGTTCACCCACACAGTCCACGAAAATACAGTTTATCATCGATGGCAGTGGCAGTCAACCAGAAGCACAGCAGCCACGCATTTATGCATAAGGCAAAAACCGGTCAACTCTGGGAAATAGCCAGCTGCCATCGCTCCGAACATGCAGTCACGTTCCAATAAACCTCAGGCAGATTCAAAAGAATTTCACACGAAACTCGCAGCTCACAGTGTCGCGCCAAGCACTTACTCAGTAGCAGGGCGACGCAACCATAGCTTCCCTAGTCGCCTCTTGCGACATGCCTGGTAGGCTACAGTGTTTCTATTCTTTGCTTCCCTTATGGGCACCGGAAACACACGTGAAGAGTGTCTGTATGTGTGTATAGTTGATGGTGTGGTGACAGTAGTAATGGTATAAGATGTCTGTCCTTGTATGTCTGTATGTGTGTGGTTGTGTCTTGTCCCAATTTATGTGTATTTGTGTGACCGTCTTTGTGTTTGTATGATTTTTACACACCCCAAAAAAGAGACTTGTGTCTCTACCAAGGCACCAACTACTATTATAGTTGCTACAACTAATATTGCTAGTACTATTATAATTACTACTGATTCCTCCTCACTTTATTCACTACCGTTGCACTACACGTACTTTCCCCTACAATTTAAGTGGTCACTCGAGCATTTGACCACTGGTTGACCTCTGGTTGACCACTTCTTGATCACGACATCGATCACTTTAATAACTATCATAATCTTAGGCACATCGTCCTCTACAATTTAAGTGGTCACTCAACCACTTGACCACTGATTGTAATTTGCTTGACCACTGCTTGACCACTAGTTTACCATCTCCTGATCATCACCATGTCGCTACAACCACTTTTCCCTAAGATTTTCTCACTTGACCACTGGTTGACCACTAATTTACCACCCTTTTGATCATCACTATATCATTACAACTATTTTCCCTAAAAATTTTTTCACTTGACCACTGCTTGACCCCTGCATTACCACCCTTTATCATCACCATGTAATTGCAACTACTTTTCCCTAAAATTTCCTCACTTGACCACTCCTTGACCACTGGTAGACCACTGCGTTAGCACCCTTTGATCATCACCATATCATTATAACTACTTTTCCCTAAAATTTTCCTCACTTGACCATTGCTTGACCACTACTTGACCACTAATTTACCACCCTTTAATCATCACCATATCATTACAACTACGTTTCCTAAAATTTCTTCATTTGACCACATGACCCCTTCTTGACCACTGCTTGACCACTGGATAACCACCCTTTAATCACTACCATATCATTACTACCACTTTTACTTAACATTTCCTCAAATGACCACTTGAGCATGGTTGACCACTGCTTGACCAGTGTGTGAATGCCACACTCTACATAACACCCCACCCCTTATCAATACACATTACAGTTAAGATTTATGACTACCCCCATATACTATGGCCATCGACCACTTGACCCCTATTTGACCACTTGTTGACCACTGATACCTGGTACCCACCCTTTACCACCAAGTGACACTACACCATATCCATTACAATCAACGATCTTTAGCTTTCAAGGTTTCATTTGTAATGATGATAGTGAATAAGCTACTATGAACATATACATACCACCCTTATCAACTAATTTCACTAAACCCACTACTAGCGCCACTTATTCCTTCTATTCATACACTCCCAATGTGCTAACACAACACCGTTTTTCGTAATGACTCTTTCCCAGCCCTCTTACATCCGGTTCTGTTATGAGCCGTCATACACACATTTTCCCACACTTCGTCGACGTTCCAGGTACTACCTTTTTTCCCACACAATCCCTCGCTACTTTCACATCCATCAAAAACATTTCCAGTCACGACTCAATTTCACCATTTTTTACCACCACCATTTCCAGCCCTCCTATTTCCATCCCTCCTACTCTTATGTGGCTCCGCCTTCCAGGGCTCCTACAGCCCTCGTAGGCGGTCCCTCCTAAAATCATGTCCCTCATTGTCCCTCCCTACTAATGATGCGTCTAAAGACTTTGTTCTCAAAGGTTTGTAACAAGGCTTCGTCTCCTTTAGTTGTACTCCAGGTTTCGGAGCCACACAGTACAACTGGTCTCATCAGTGTTTTGTATATGTTGATCTTGGTGTTACGAGATAGCGCATTTGACTTTAACAGATGTTGTAGTGCATAGTATATCTTATTTCCAGAGTTGATTCTAGCTTGTATTTCTTCCCTTTTTATGTTGGAACAGTTGAAGATTGTACCCAGGTATTTGTATGTTTCCGTTCTTTTAATGGTCATATTATCTATGTGTAAGTGGCCAGAGTTTTTAGCCGTTCCTTCTCTTGAAATTACCATATATTCTGTCTTATCGTGGTTGATAACCAGCCCCATTTGTTGAGCTTTTTCCTTTAAGTGAGTCAATATCAATTGCTCTTCAAAGACTTAATTAAGCAACTGAATAAATTATGGAGTGGGACAGACAGAACTACAAAAATTAGATTTTTAAGAGCATGCCTCTTTCCCATTGCAACATACATATGTGAGACCTGGAAACTTACTAAATAAGCTGAACAGCGCACAAATGCCTTTGAATATAAACGTTACATACGACTTCTAAAGAATATCTTGGGTAAAGAAAGGAACAAATGCATCCATGCATCAATAGCTGAATATTGAATAAGTTTGGCTATTAAAGACAATAAAACAAAGACAATTAAAATATTTTAGTCACTAGAAATGTCACGAAAGTTTGGAGAGAACAATAATGTAGTGGTATATGTCTGGGAAGAGAGAACGAGGAAGGCCAAAGAGAAGATGGGTGCTGGATGTGGCGGATGATCACCAGATGGGTGTTTCGCATGCGGAGCATCTTGGTTATGATCGAAAGGTTATTCGGAAAGTTGTTATGGGAGCGAGGTTCTGCAAAGGGCATGCTACAGAATGAATGAATGAATGAATGAATGAATGAATGAATGAATGAATGAATGAATGAATGAATGAATGAATGAATGAATGAATGAATGAATGAATGAATGAATGAATGAATGCAAGTGCGTTCTATGCTTCCATCTTCTCACTTCCATGAGGGCCCAACAATACTAATGTGTTTATGTATTATTGAAATGTATATTTCAGATCAAAGTATGCATTGCGGAGAAGGATGGCAGTTGGCTCCTGAAAATCAAAGGTGTTATATGTTTGGAACGTTAAGAGTAAACTGGTTCAACGCTGTGGTAAGATAAGCTGTGGTTTCTATCTATCCATCTCTCTATCTGTCTATTTCTTTTCTGCTTCTCTCTCTCTCTCTCTCTCTCTCTCTCTCTCTCTCTCTCTCTCTCTTTTTTTTTTTTCCCTCTCTCTCTCTCTGTATGTGTATAGTTGTGAGGATGTGTGTGTGGGTGTGTATGTGTGTGTGTATGTGAGGGATGTGAGGGATGTGGGGAATGTATTGTGGAGGGGATGTGTGTGGAGGATGTGTGTGGGTTGATGCGTGATGTGCAAATGGGTGAAGGGATGTGTGGTCGGTGGGGATGTATATGTGTGAGAGATGTGTGTGTGGGTGGGGATATTTGGGAGGATGGTTGGAAGTATGTGGGTGTTGGTTGGTTGGGGGTGTGGGTAGGGAATGTGTATTTGGGTGGGTGAATGGGGGTGTCGGAGATTTGTGTGGGTTTATGATGGGTGTAGGGGATGGGTGTGGGGGTGTGTTTGTGAGTGAAAAATGTCTGTGTGGGTCTGAGTGTGTGAGTGTGGATGAGATAAATGTAAGTGGCTGGAAGATGTATGTGTGGCCGGTGAGGATGTTTGTAGGTAGGGGATGTGTGGGTGGGTGGGGAGATTTGTGTGTGTGGGCGGGAATGTGTATGGGGAATGCATGTGGGGGATGTATGTGTGGGGATGTATGTGTGGGGGGATGCATTTATGGGTGGGGTGTTGCGTGGGATGGGGAAGGTGTGGGATGTGCCGGTGGATGAAGGATGTATGTGAGGATGGGGGATGTGTTTTTGGCTGGGTGGTTGGGATGTGTGTGGGTGGGAGAGTAGATGAGAGATGCATGTGCTGATGTGTGGGTGGGTGATGTGTGGTTGTGATTGGTTGACGTGGGTGGGTCAGTGTTGGTAGGTTATGGGATGGGTGGAGGATGTGTGTGTGTGTGTGTATGGATGGGTGGTAGGCATGCATGTGTGCCTGGGTGTGTGGGTGGGTGGGGGACGTGTGGTGGGTGGGAGATGTGTGTGTGTGTGTGGGTAGGGAGATGATGAATGTTGGGGTGTGTTTGTGATGTGTTGGTTGGGGGATGCGTGGATGGATGGGGTCATGTATGTGCCTGTGGGTATGTGTGTGGTTGGGCGGTGGATGTGTGTGTGGGGGACACGCGGATAGATAGATGGGTGGGTGGTGGGGGATTTGTCTTATAACATGGTAACATGCATTGTTTATGCTGAGAGAGTTATTGAGTGTGAGCGAGTAAGGGAGTGTGAGTGTGTGTGTGTGTGTGTATATATATATATATATATATATATATATATATATATATATGTGTGTGTGTGTGTGTGTGTGTGTGTGTGTGCGTGTGTGTGTGTGTAATAAGAGAGAGAGAGATAGAGAGAGTGAGAGAGAGTGAGTGAGTGAGTGAGAGAGAGAGAGAGAACGAACGAACGAACGAACGAACAAACTTTATTTTCAAAGGGTTAAGAATTGGGCACGCAGGCCCGTCTAACATTCTGCCCTTCTATCACTCTCTTCCATACATTATTTCATTCACACGTCATTCAAGGCTAACAGAGAACAGCAACAATATAAAACTTATGCATAATAAAAGCATTGGCAAAATGCGAACATCAAAACTACACGATACAGTAACATTAGATAATGGTCAGACACTTATTAGCCATGTGGAATATAATGGCCTACCAAAAGGGGACTGGCTGTTATACTAGGGTTTTGTTATTATTATTATTATCACTATTATTATGGGGGAAGGTAATCCGTACTGAGATAGTGTTCGAGTAATTTGCGATTATATGAATAAGGATTGGTGATGTCTTTTATTTCTTGTGGAAGATTGTTCCACAGCTGAGCTGCAGAGTACGTTAAGCTTGTTTTGTATAAGTCAATCCTAGGCTTCGGAATGTGTAATATATTTAAACGTTTACTGTGTCTAGCATTATATTTAAACAATGGCCAAAGGTAATTTGGGGCATTCCGATGCAAGATTTTGTGAATTAGTTTAGCTTTATTGAAAAGCAGGCGTTTGCGGAGTGGTAGCAACTGAAGGCGTTTATACAGGCTGGGATTGTCAGATAAATGTTTGCTATAAATTAGACTCATGGCCCGTTTCTGGAGTGAGTAAACTCGCTTGGTGTTTGAATTAGAACAACCGTCCCAGATTGTAGAGCAGTAGTCAAAGTGTGTCTGAATATGAGAAGTATAGAATAGTTTCCTTGTGTCCTCATCAAGGAAGTTTTTAATTTTGGCGAGTTGGTAGACTTTTTTCGCTGTTTGTTTAATGAGCGCTTGAACATGGGAATTAAAGGTTAGGTTTCTATCAATGATTAGGCCTAATGTTTTGTGCTCAATTACACTTTCTACTGGCATGTTATCGATGTGAAGTTGAAGTGATGTGTGTGAGCTTAGAGTTTGAAGTCTTTGTCTGGTTGTTAATAACATTGATTTTGTTTTAGTGATATTAATTTGCATACGGTTTGAATAGCTCCACCTAACTACATTATTTAATTCTTGTTGTAAAGACGACTCCAGTAAAATACAGTTTTCAGCGTTTGTGTACACTGTACAGTCGTCTGCAAATAGATCGCAGGACGATGAAAGATGCAAAGGTAGATCGTTAATATATATGGCAAATAATAGAGGGCCAAGAATAGAGCCTTGTGGTACTCCAATATTGAATGTAGTGGTTTGAGACAGCGATTTATTATGTGATACTACTTGCTTTCTGTCCGATAGAAAAGATGATATTAGAGTGACTACATTAGGACCAATTTTCATTGTCTCAAGTTTCTTAATTAAAATAACATGGTCTATCATATCAAATGCTTTCTTGAAATCAATAAACACAGTTCCACATAGACTGTTGTTGTTTATACTCTCGTGCCAATTTTCTATCATGTTTGTTAGGGCCGTATGGCAAGAATACTTTGGTCGAAATCCTGATTGGCTGTCAACAATAAGCTTGTTGCGAACTAAATACTGTAATGTTACTTTATGGATGTGTTTTTCTAGTGGCTTAGATAGTGATGATAGTAAAGAAATGGGTCTGTAATTGTTCGGGAGACCATTGTCCAATGAACCAGATTTAAGAAGAGGGTACACTTTAGCGATTTTGAGAGCTGATGGAAAGTGGCCTTTGGTGAGACACTGATTATATACATAGGTTAGTGATATACTGATCACTGGCGCAGCACAACGGAGAATCCGGTTGCTGATTCCATCTAAGCCAGATGAGGTTGTGTTTTTTAGGTTACTGAGGTAAGTGAATACTTCAGTGATTGTCATTAGCGGTATGTCGGAAAGAATATCGCGGGAGCATCTACTCTCGCAAAACGATGACAGCAAAGATAAGTTGCAAGGAGAATTAGGTATTGAAGCCTTCAACTGGTCTATGTCAGTTTGAAAAAACTTACTGAATTGGTCGCATGTAATATGATTTGATGGTAAGGAATGTCGGGAGTTATACTTGTTTGTCAAAGTGTTAATTGCCTTCCATATATCCTTACTATTTGTTTTATCTATTACTAAGTTCTTAAAGTAATTTTTCTTTTCCCGTCGTATGGTATATTGAACTTTGTTTCTAAGAGTACGGTATACGTTGAGATCCCGCTTTTTATGTGCTTTATCTCTGTCTCTCATAATTTCAAGTATTTCCTGTGTGATCCAAGGTGACTTGACGTGGTGTTTTACTCGAACTTCCTTGATTGGCACATGTCTATCAAAAACATCAATAAACGTTTTCATCCAGAATTCCAAAGCATCACCCGGGTCAGGAAGCTGATATACATTGTCTAGAGGTGAACTGAGCAAGTCCTGTAAAAATGCGTTTTGGTTGAAATTTTTGTAACTTCTATATTTTACACTTATGTGTTTATGTTTAGGAGTTTTAATTCCTTTTTTAGACCACGTGCAGCATATTGGGTAGTGATCGCTCATTGCACAATTAGGTACGGTGCATTCTATGATGTTGTCTGAGCAAGTTACATAAATGTGATCTATGATTGTTGAAGATGACTTTGTTACTCTAGTAGCTTGTTGTACTATTTGTTGGAAATTGTATGATGCAATTATATTTCCCCATATTATGTTGGATTTGTTGGTGTCAATGTTAAAGTCTCCGAGTAGTATAATTTCTTTACCGGAAGCGAAAACCACATCCATCATGGTAGTGAAGTTTTCGTACCAGACTTGTCCAGCACTGGGATTTCGATAGAGGTAGCCAATTATCAGGGGTGTGCGGTTTTGAAGTTTTAGCTCTAACCAAATACATTCTATTTCGCAAGTTTCAAAGTCTAGCCTACGGTTAGCATTTAGTAAATTAGAAACATATGTTATTATGCCTGTCTCTTGTTTCCTACAGGGATCCCTTCTGAAAACTTTGTACCCTTTAATAGAGATGTCCTCATCTGAAATGTTATCGTTAAGCCTACTTTCACTAAGGCCGAATAAATGAAAATTTTAATTGAGAATAGAAGATAACTCTGATAGCTTGTTAAATAAGCTGCAAATGTTTAAGTGTCCAAGGCGTATTCCTGACTTATTGAGCCATTGTTGCAACTTCTCAGACATTTCATCCATGAAGAAAGTGTAAATTAGTCAAAGTCAAGCAAAAATACAAGATCATAAACAAAACACAATTACATTAACTTACAAAAGAGAGAGAGAGAGAGAGAGAGAGAGAGAGAGAGAGAGAGAGAGAGAGAGAGAGAGAGAGAGAGAGAGAGAGAGAGAGAGTTGAATTGTATCACTAATTTTTAAGTTACAAAATGTATATGTACAATTTTTCTCCATTTTCTTTACAATTGTGCGACAATGTTCACGACAGTCGTCACTGTATGTGTGTTTAAAGTGTGGGAGTTTGATCACAATAGTAGGTTGGCGGATGGGAGATGTGTATGGGGGTGGATTCATGATGTGTGTGGGTAAGCTCAGGATGTGTGGGTGGGCAGGGTGGGATTGCTTGTGTGGGTGGGGGATGTGTGTGTGGGTACGTGCGGGATGTATGGGTTGGTGGGGAGATGTGTGTGTGTGGGTGGGGATGTGTGATTGGCTAGGTGGTTGTGGGTGAGTGGGTGAAGGAGGACATGTGGGTGCATTATTAATGGTGGGTTATGGGATGGGTGGGGGATATGTGTGAGTGGGGAGATGTGGGTGTGGGGATATGTGGTGAGTGGGAGAT
>OY992879.1:23931558-23999058 GCA_963921405.1 Cepaea hortensis | reverse complement strand
TTGTTCCAAGTCATAAGCAAGTCTGTGTGCTACAGTTTTATCCAGTAGCTTGCCAACAATGTTCTGCATCGTAATGATTCTTTGCTACTTATCTTGAAATGGTCTTTGTTCTGTTTTGGCAGCGGCAGCAAGTAGCTGTGTAGCCATTCCTCTTTGATCTGACCCCTCTGATACTGATGTTGAATTCTCTGGCCAGTTCTTCCATGTATTCATTTGACATCACCAGTATGTCACCATATCGGATGCCGTCTGGGGCTGAAGCGGTGTTATGTGATTTCTTGATCATCGCACGTATTGTCTCAGTTGTGATTATGCATTCTTCGTCAGTCCCGACCCCCTCGCACAACTGAGAGAGTGTCGTTGTGGTCCTCTGTCTGGCGGGCTCGTCTTTCTGATCAGTCTGCTCCATGTAGCGTGCAAGAAGGGCCTTACCTTTATTCGCATCCGACTTTTTCCATGTGAGGTCTGTGCCTTGAAAGTCTGGAATACACCTACGTTGTGCAGCACCGTTTATGCTCTTATGTAGGCGCCAGAATGTCGTAAGAGATCGCTCGGAGCACACCTCCATGCAGACCTCGTCCAATTTCTCGGCCTAGGCCTGTTTGGCGCAGAATTTGAATAAAGTCATCGTCCTATGAACCTCAGTCTTCAGGTTCACCAACTCACCCTGTGGCATATTAGCCTTTCTGGCTTTTTTTGCCAGTCTTTGACAGCCTGCCTCTTTCCCAGCCAAGCCTTCTCGACCTCTCCATTCCACAATGGTGGTTGCAACCATCTTTCGTGTCTCCTGCGGGAGGAAGTTAGTTTTCTTCTTCTGATTTTGCTTATGGCGTCTTGACCAGTGTTGTCATACGGGAAGGCATTGTCTTGTTTCCTTGAATTCTGGCCCTGTCTTTCTCGAACAGGATGACACAAGGGTAGTAGTCACTGTCGTGGTATCCCAGTGTGCCCTACCGGCACCTTGGTGCGATGGTGGGCGACAACAGGGCCAAGTCAATGACGCTGTCAGAATCACCTGGTCGAGTGGCCAAATTCTTGTGACCTTACCATCATTCGGACAGACTAGGGCAGCAGATGCCAGAGCGTCCTCCAGATTTTCTCCCTGTCTATTGGTGATGCTATTCCCCCATTGACTGCCTCTGGCATTAAAGTCCCCACAGTAGATGATATGCCTGTCATCCATATTGAACAAACTCTGCCATTGTCGAACATAGAGCTTCCCATTACGCGCATAAACGTTAAAGATTACAAGCTGCACCGGTGTCATTATACTTAATGCCTGCACTTGCAGGGCATTACTGTTCCAGGCGGACATATCGATATCAGACACCAGTACGCTGTCGCAGACCAGAATGGCCAGTCCGAGGTGCCGCCTGTTATAGAAGTGTGGAAACCCCGCGACATTGATTGTTCCGTCGCCGAGCTGTGTTTCTTGTAAGACAACAATATCGTTTCCGTAGAGTAGCTTTTCATGAATGGGTCGGCGTTGACTAAATGATGCAGTCCCAGTATAGTGCTCGAACGTGTCCGATGCCCAGTCTTTCACATTTTAACCGCATTTTGAGTGCGCCTGCTCTTTTACTACTCTGTGTCTTTGCCAGTCGTCTTCTGGTCGTAGTGTTTGGCTTAATAATCGCCACCGGGCGCCGATGATGTGCCAAAGAAAGTCCGGGCGCGCGTACATGAACTCCGTTGCACAGTCCAAACTCTATTCCACCTCGAAAAACACACTTAAACTACAAACATTTAGGCAAAACCACGTTCCATTCTAAAGGAGGAAAAAATGTCCCGCTATCTTGCTTCAAGGAAGTTACTACATAAATCACTGATCAACGATGATTAAATACACCACATTAACAGTTCACACATTGTGTCCATCAATCACTGGGCAACGGTAGTTAATTAACCCTTCTGTCCATCAATCACTGGGCAACGGTGGTTAATTATCCCATATTACCTCATTACACATCATGCTCATCAATCACCGGACAAAGGTGGTTAATTACCCCACATTAACCGTTCACACATTGTGACCATCTGGGCGGCACTGGATAGCGTCATTCTGTGTGATTGTACAATGCATTTGTTGTCGTCAATCGAATTTCTTCTTGGGCGTCCTCATGGTCGTGTCGCAGATGATCTTTGATGTGGGGCCAGTGATGGAGTTGATGTTGCAATCTAACGTCATGGCCAAACCACTTGATCTGTCATTCAACAAATGTGGCACAAGGTGTTAATCCCACTGTCTGTCTGATAACAATAATTCTGACTCTGTCTCGGATTGTAAAGTTGGCAGCTCTTCTCAGGCATCTTATTTCGCCGGTGTTGATTTTTGGATAAAGTCCAAGTTTGCGATTGGTAGCTTAGGGTTGGTGTGAATATGCTGCTTATTATCTGTCGTTTTGTGGAGATGGGTATATTTGGATGTTTCAATAAGGGTGATAGTTGACATGTAAGTGCATTAGCTTTTTGACATCTGATTTTGATTTCTCTGTTCTGTCTGCCATCGTCGGTGATCGTACTTCCAAGATATTTGAATTCTTTAACTTGATTTCAGAGATGTGCTATTTATATGTATACTTAGTGGGCCCTGCGATCTGCTAACTTGCATTACTTTGGTTTTGGCTGTTGTTATACTCATATTGTATCCCCTGCATGTTGAACTCAGATTATTAATATGATTTTGCGGTCTGCGCTCGTCGCTATAAAACAGGCACTGAACGTCTGCAAATAGAAGTTCATTTATTTATTGTGGATCAGTTGTTTCATTTGGAGTAAAGAGTTCAAAATTTCTGAATGTGTTCTGGCAAGACTTGCGTCTCCGGACATTCTATCCATGTAGTTATTAAATAGCAGGGGAGAGAGCACACATCCCTGTCTCACTCCTGCATTGACTGTCAACACATCTGTTATACCTACTGTGTTCTTACTGCATTTCGGCTCGAGTGGTACATGGCTATGATGTTTCCTAGCAGTTGCCTTGAAACCCATTGTCTTCAAGGACAGTCCATAATTTGTATCTGACTACTCTATCGAAAGCCATTCCTGATCTAAATAATGTTTTGCATATCCTGTACAGGACATCGTTGTCAACATCAGCATCTTTCAGCTTTATGTTGATTTCTTGGCAAGATTACACTCAGTAGTTTGCCATTGCTTTCAGGCGGCCGGCTCAGTATCCCGCAAGTCACCAGCGGGGGTCGAACCGCTCCCAGTTCTCGCCCGCTACGAGACTCTGCGTGATAAACGGGAGTACGGAGAAAGTGTTGTAACCCCTTGGCCAGAGAGACCGGCCATTCCTGATCTACAAGCACAATATTCTGCTGGTCACTATTTTCGATAGTTTTTTTTCACATATTTTTCTAAGTGTAAATAATGCATCAGTGCAACATTTACCTTTCCAAAAACCGAATTGTACTTTCCTTAATTGTTGTTCAACTATGGGTCTAGCTCTTTGTTAAAATGGTTTTGCGTGACTCCTGTGGGTCGTCGCTAAAAGCTACGGAGTTCGTGCTTTGTGCGACGCTTTCCGCGCTGCGGAAAGAGACCGAGCCATATGGGATAACACCCGATGCAATGAAGTCGACCCTGTCGGCTTTTTTATTCCCTATATGGCTCAGGAGTGATATACCTCTGTATGTTTCGCACTTTCTCATATTGCCTTTCTTTTTCCATATTGGTACTAATATTGCCTGTTGCCAATCATATGGTACTTTTCTTTCTTCCCATGCTATATTAAAAAGTCTTGTTAGCCATTTAACTCCTGTTTCCCCACAGGCCTGAATAGCTTCTGTGGTCATTCCATCTGGACCTGGTGATTTGTTTTTATGACTTTTCTGTATAACTGCATTGACTTCTGCAGGTAGGAAATTTGGTTCTTGCTGTCCCTGGATTTTAGGCACAAAAGTGAGGTTTTTTTTTATGTTATGTGTGGTGTTAAGTAGTTCTTGAAAGTATTCTGCACACCTTGCTAGTACCTGTTGTGGATTAAATATTGGTATACCTCTTTTTCTGTTTATGATGGTGGTTGGGTTGTAGCATGCATCTCTGTTTCTCATTGTGTTGACACGTTTATAAAATTCTCTTCGGGAGTCTTCGCTAAGGGCCGCCATCGGTTCACCGTATATGCTCCAGGATTCATCTTTAGATGGTCTAATTTGTTCGTTTGGCATTTCGTCGTGCTATTCTATATGTAACATAGTCTTATTCAGATTTAGTTGTGATCCATTTTTTTAACGTCACCTTCTTTGTGAATAAATTATTTTTAACTTCGAAAGTTGAAAATTGTCCATTCCTTATCTACGCTTGAGTGATCATCAAGGATGTTCATATGTAGGTTGTTTTTTAATTTCTTGATTGAATTCGTCTTGAACCGTATTTTCCTGAAGCCTCCTATAATTGATGACATGTTTTGTTACCTTTTTGTTTCTTATTTCCTGTATGTTGAAACAGGATTGGCGCAAATTAGACGGAATAATATGGAATGGCAAAATCACAAGTGTTTCGCATAAAGAGAACTAGATAATTAACATTAAACCCAGTGGTGAAGAAAAGACGTCGGAGCTGGAAAATGCGTACATTGAGACAATCTAAGATTAGTGTAACTAGAAAGCCCGTTGTCTTGAATCCACAGGGCTAAAGAACGACCGAACTAAAGAACTTCATTTTCAAAAGGTCACACATTGGGCACACAACACGTTTTACATTCGGCTCTTTTAATCACTCACCTTTCGTACATCAATTATCCAGTGTGCTTGTTACAATCACATAGGAAACACAACGTTATCAAATGAACGTTGTAAACATAAACAATGCAAATTATCATGTTATTAGACAGACATGCAGCGAGGCACACATACAAACATGAATGCATAAACACATACATACATACCTGTCTGCATACTTACATCATTTATACAAACGTTCACGGTTATTTACCCACTGAGTACACAAATACACACTCCCTCGTCTACACATATACTCACTGACAATCACAAACTCACTAACAAAAGTTTATTTATGTATACATATTCTCTCTCTATCTCTCTCACTCTCTCTCACTCTCTCTCACTCTCTCTTGCTCTCTCTCTCTCTCTCTCTCTCTCTCTCTCTCTCCCAAGTATATGTGTGTGTTTGGCTGGGTGGTTTGGCTGTGTTAATGTGAGTGGGTAGATGAGAGATGTATGTTTTTATGGGTGGGTGGGGGATTGTAGGTGTGAGTGGTTGTGGGATGAGTTCGTGAAAGGATAAATTTGTTTGGGGGATGAGTGTATCGATGAGGGATGTATGTGTGTGTGGGAAGATGTGTGTGGGTGGGGATGTGTGTGTGGTTATATGTGGGGTTGCGTGGGTGGGAGGTGTGTGTTTGACTGGGTGGTTGGGGTGTGTGGGTTAGTGGTGGAGAATATGTGAGTGGCTGTGTGTTGGTGGGTGGAGGATGGGTGTGTGGGTATGGGGATGAGACAACGAGAGAGTGTGTGTGAAAGAAACAAAACAAAAAGAAAGAGAGATGGAGAGGGTTGAGCGCATGTATGTCATGTGACGTGCTATTCCAGATTTATTTTCTGTATTCTCATCATACATATAATTTTTACTGCCACTTGATTTTCTAACACATACTGACACAACTTTGTGCATTGTTTATTCCATCATGTATATGTCAATTTTGGGAATCAACTTATTTTATCGCATCGCTATTTTCTTACGCTACACAATGTATGTGCATAATTTGCTCTCCATTTTTTACATTTTTAAGTTACGTGAGAATGTTCACGATAATCGTCAGTGTAGATGTGTGTAAAGTGTGGGAGTTGGTTCACATTAGCTTCAGTGACTATTTGAGGCATTTTGTGTGTGTCTAGATGTGAGCATTCTGTTTGTGTTGGGGGATGAGTTTGTGGGTGGGGGTATGTTTGTGGGGGTATGTGTGTGTGGGTGGGGGAATATATGTATGGATGAGGAATGTTTCTGGGTGGAAATGTGAGTGGGTCAGTAAGGATGTCATTGTGGGCGAAGGATGTGTGTAAGTGGGTGGGTATTGGTGGGTTGGGGTGTGGATGTGTGGGTGGGGTATGTGGATGGGTGTGTGTGGATGTATGTAGGCGCTGTGGGAGTGTGTGTATGGGTTAGGGGATGGGTTTGGCCGATGTGTATATGGATGGCAGAGGTGTGTGGATTAGGGATGTGTGTGTGTGTGGATCGTTTTGTGTGTGTGGTTGAGGGAATGTGAGGATAGGGAGTATATGTGTTGATTGTGAAGGTGTGTGGGTGGGTAGGAGATGTGAGTATGGATTGGGCGTGTGAGTGGATGAGGGATGTGTGGGAGGAAGATGTGTGTTTGGTTTCGTGTGTTTGCGTGGGTGTTGGTGGGTAGTAGGATGTGTGGGTGTTGGCGGGTGGGGGATATGTGGGTGTTGATAGGTGGGGTATTGTGTGGAGGGATGTGTGGTTGCGTGGGAGATGTGTGTGTTGGTGGCAGAATGTGTGTCGGTAGGAAATGTATGTGTGGTTGTTGGGCTTGTGTGTGGTTGTGAAATGTGTGGTTGAGCGGAGAAATGTGTGTGGATGGATTGTGTGGGTATGGGTGGTTGATGTGTGAGTGGGTGAGGGATATGTGTGTGTTGGTACGGGATCTGCGTGTGTGAGGAGAATGTGTGTGTGGTTGGAGGGTGTGTGGTTGGGTGGATGTGTGTGTGGATGAGCTTGAGTGGATTGAGGTATGTGTGAGTGGGTGGAAAGATGCGTGTGGGTGGGTATAGGATATGTGTATGTGTGGATGCCAGATGTCTGGGTTGGTGGCGGGATGTGTGAGTGGGAGGAGGGATGAGTGGGGGATGTATGGTGGGTCTGGGATGTGTGGTTATCAGTTTGTGATGTGTGAGTAGGTGTGACGGGACGGCCCCGGCAGCATCAGAATTACACAAGTTTGGAAGGAATTAAAGAGCCCACAAAAATGTTTCTGTCATTCTCTAAAAGAATAAACGTCCCCCAGAAAAGGATAAAAACGCAAGAGAAAAATAGAGTCACTTAGAGCCCGCTATCATTTTACTACATTGTGCTCGTAGATCCTAGACCAAAGCAATGTCTGATCTCTACATCTGAGAAATTTTCCCTTTGATGTTCTGATCAACCAGACATCGTGGAGCGGGGACAACGCGTCTGTAATTGCCACAACAGGGGAGCTAGGAACAGACACCTAACACCTTACGTTTAACAGGACCTAACGTGTGAACCAGCCACGGCCGAATGAGAGATAAGAGGGTCAAACTTTGCAGAGACAGAAAACGTTTGTAGTTGCCGCAACAAGCGAGGAGGCACCAGCAGATTGGAATGTAGGTATGACGCAACGGCTGTTGCAAGGGCCAATTCATTATTTCGGGCCGTGGCGGGGCATCGGTCAATTTGATTGACAAATGGAACTACCGTCCACAGGAATGTAGGAGGGGTGAAAAGAATTTGGGACTTAATCCATCTCGGTAACTCATTCTACATGAAATAGAATAGGCGGAGTTAATGAATAGGGGACATACTAATTAGCCCGCGTGGAAACTAGCCAGGAATGAAGAAAATAAAACTATGAGCAGTGACAACAATCCTCAGACGCATTCACAATAGCATTCCTAGGATACCTACTAGAGAAATGTTAACATTTCGTTCTGTTGGACTTCTGTACGAAGTATTATGATGGAACTTCCTAGCTATAACTCAGGTAATACCATTATTCTGAGTTTGTCTGCTAGTCTGAAGGCCTGTATAGTTTCTTGTTTCTGTTTATTCTCCCAAACTTTACACTGGTGGATTTTCTTTGTACTTAATGTTCCAGTTCAAGCTTTACGATTTCACTGAGAACTATCATCTTCTTTCATTCACTACTTGGTTGTCTGATTGTTGTATGTGATAATTTGGAGAAATCCATTATCCAAGCTGCATGAGTGTGTGGCTTATGCATGTACAGGAGATACATTTAGTTTCATCCTGTATGATGTTAAACATTGGGGAGACCGACTACTTAGGAGAAATTCCTGAGAGCTACCAGTCTCTTGATAGCATCTGTTCACCTTGTCTGCATGATGTCTGCATGAGGACAGACATGACTTAGGACATTCAATATCCCAGACAGATTCAGGGAAGGCATTTAATGTTCGACAGGGACTGTCGACCAGTCCTTCCGACAAGACGGAATGAATGGATTAGAAAGGGAGAGAGTAAGTGAGGTGAACTTATATGGGAAACACTCCATTACATAAATGTATGTGAATATGTATGTTTTGAGCTATACATGTTCTAAATGGTTTTATGAATATATACATATATATTTATTTGTTTAGAACTGATATATGTTTATGTAACATTCCATCATATATCATCATACCATCATATGTTATGACTTGAATGTATGTTTATATGAATGCATATCCATATGTGTTTTGAGATATGCCCATCTCTGTTCGTTTCATTCCAGATCTCTTAAGAACAATGGACAGTCAACAACCCATACCAGGAAGTGACTTAGCCTTGTGAAGGGACCAATTTAGACTCCTTCAGTCTGACAGTGAACTGCGTCTCACCGGGGGAAGCATGACCTATGTGACCTCTTAAGTTACGTATACCATATTATAATCATCATCATCATCATATGATCATCAAGACTAGAAATAATAAACACAGTTGTTGTATTTTAAACTCAGTTGTCCGTATAAATTCTAAATGTCTATAAATGTTTGTGTAGTTTAAATATGTACACACATTGGGAGAACATTTAGTGGGGGTTCACACATATTGTCCAGAAGTATGAATTTATGTCAGGAAGGTACCTTGCCTATGCAGTCATAAGTAACCAGATTACGTTGCATAGCTTAACCCCTCCTTTCTCACTTCTGGTGATACCAAGTACAGCCAAATCTATATAGATATATTCTATCTTCAACGAGCCACTTCTTGGCTGTTTTCTTGAGTATCAGGGACAGTGTCTTAAATCAGCATAACAGACATTTGTTCCACTTTTTCTCTCTGGGATCTGGGGATGGTAATTAGTCCTTCTGACAGAGTTAGGGGATCTTAAACTGCATCCAGAACTAAACACCAGTAGAAGAAAATTATTTTGGCTGAGTGGTTGCCCATCTGGGATCTAACCCCAGCCAGTTGTGGATGCCAGATGTCTGGGTTGGTGGTGGGATCTGTGAGTGGGAGGATTGATGAGTGGGAGGATTGATGAGTGGGGGATGTATGGTGGGTCTGGGATGTGTGGGTATCAAATGTGATGTGTGAGTAGGTGAGGGATGTGTGTGTGTGGGTTGGTGCGAGATGTGTGTGTGGGAGGGGGATGTGTCACATAACATGAGAATATTCATTGTTTATGCTAACAACATTCATTTGACAATGTTTGTTTTCCTATGTGAATGTATCATGTACTGTTGATGAAAAAAAAAAAAGAGTAGTGATTGGATCAAAAGGAAAAGTAAGGCTCCTCCTTCCCTCCGCTAGCCTACGGGACACCCTTGGGCAAGGTGGAGTACCCGTTTAGCCCCCCAATCAGGGTTACGCTCCCGGGTAGGTGGAACCCGTTAGCTTTGGACAGCAATCCATCTAGGAGACATAAAACTCCAAATTTAAACCTCCCAAGTTTAAGGTGGACCAACGTGCTGAGGAACTGGATGGCCATGGGTTAACTGGTCGTGAACGTTGGACGTCTGGCAGGCGTGCGGGGCGGCACCAGGCGTATGGACTCCTGCGTGACATCCCCTGCCTCTTTCCTAGCAAGCAGGCAATGCTAGGGTGACCGTTTATTTCCTGCAATATCCAAACTTTGCCTATGAATTTATTTAAACATGGGAATCGTCGCCGGAGCAACGGAGCACGTACTCTGCGCTTGACACATCCCTCAGAGGCTAGCAAAGAGAGAGTTTGGAGGAGAAGACGAGGAAATGGTGTGAGACGACGGCAAAGAAATAGGACGGCAGGCGCCAGGATAACAAGGCGAAAAGTGGAGAGACTAGGTTTCAACAATGTAAGAGTGGGATACTGGAATTGTCGCAGTGCCAGACAGAGAGGTCCTGTATTGGAGAGACTAATATATGATTTTGACGTCCTCATGCTCCAGGAGCTAAATACAGACAAATACCATTGCCCTGGGTACGCCAGTTATATAAACCCTACTGGGCAGAAGAGACATGGACAAGGTCTGCTGGTGAAGGAATGAGTGAAGTATGTGGTACTCGACTTGAGCCAGTGGAATCACAGTGCAAGAGAGGTCCAGGGTATACAAATGGAGATTGGTGGCTTAAGTTGGAACATTATAAATGTATATGCCACAGTGGACTGTTTTGTCAGAAAGGAACATTGGGACTGGCTTAAGGAACTGGAGGAATTACCAGGTGATAGGCTACTCATCTATATATCATCAATGAGGCCTGGCGATGCAGACACAGCTATTGACTTGGCACTTGTCTCCCAGTCATCAGTCCTTGATGTAAAGTGGAATGTTTTGAATGACCATGGGAGTGATCACATGCCATGCTCAGTCCTGATCTCTAAATCCAGGAAAGTTAAAGCTGGGAGAGCGCGCAAGACCTTCCGGTATGAGTGGACCGATTGCCTTCTTGGACGCCTCAGACAAGGGACATGCAACAGAACTGTTAAAACTCCCTGTTTGCAGCCCCCATGGTGGACCCCAGAAGTAGACCGTGCTTGGAAAGCAAAGAGAGCTGCAGTGAAGCAGCTAAAGAAAGTGCTACAGACACTTCGAAACTCACGAGAGGAAGTGGACACAGCGGAAAATGTCAAGAAAGACAAGGTGGAAGTTTTCAAGCGCTGTGCTGCAGAGGCCAAAAAGGCAAAATGGGAATGTTTCATGAAGGAGATTGGAGGGGATAAAACACTGCAAAAATTCTGGGAAATGCACAGGCAAATGCAGAGAAAAGAGCGGCCGATGACAGTGGGAACAATCTATAGATATGATGGTGTGCGCGTGACAACAGACAAAGAGAAAGGGGAGGCGTTTCTCCAGAGATTTTAGAGCACACCAATCATAATGATGCGGACACCAGGGATGCAGTTAGAGAGGAGCTATCTGGCACCACGAAGAATATGCAGTATGAAGACATCATACGGGAGGAAGATATTAAATACATTTTGAAAAAGGCAAAAGACACGGCACCAGGGCCCGATGGGGTCAGGTATGGCCACATGAAGTTTTTGAGCGAAGCAGACCTGGAGGAGATGACCGACTGCTTTAACGAGAGCATTAGGACAGCATCAGTACCGCAGGATTGGGTGCACATCTATCTCATCCCTCTCCCAAAACCATTCAAGGATCAGTCAAAGCTTAGCGGCTTTAGGATCATCACCCTTCAAAATACATTTTTGAAGGTGTTAGAGAAGATAGTCGCTGTCAAGCTGCAAGAGTTTTTGGAAAGCGGGAAGCTTCTTCCAAGAGGCCTGGGGAGCTACAGGCCAGGAAAAGATACCTGGTCAAATGCAGCCACTTTTGCCTTTGATGTTTATGAGGGGTTCCCGAGTAGACAGGAAACGATGGCGGTAGCGCTTGATCTCGAGGATGCGTACAATAGAGTTCGATATGATATTTTGATGAATGCACTGATGGAGAAGGAGGACAATCCCTGGTTGGTGAACTGGATAGCAGCCGTCCTGCACTCTCGTCGGGTTGCTCTCCGTCTGGGCGCATGGACCTCAGAGCCACATATGTTAACCCCGGGACTGCCACAGGGATCTGCAGTCTCACCGGTACACTTTAATGTGTATGCGAGCAAGATTGCAAACCTAGAAGCACCAGGGGTTGGAAAAATACTACTATTTGCAGATGATATTCTTGCATATAAGCAAGGGAGAGATAGGGAGCAAACAGGCCAGGAGTTACAAGCGACAGTAGATAAAGTGATTGACTTGACTGGTGCACAGAAATGAGTGCTGTCATCCACGCGGAAAAAGCTGCTGTTTTGTGGTGCTCTCTGGACAACAGGATTGTAAGAGCTGATGTCCCAAGCCTCGTGATAGTTGGTAGAAATGTCAGCAGAGAGACCAAACTGAAGTATCTGGGGATCACATTTGACAGAAGCCTATCCTTCAAGGAACATGTGGAGACGGTCGTGACAAGATCTCAAAAGGGACTCAATGCACTTAAAACTATGGCTGCAATGGACATAGAGCAGAGAATGTTTTTCACAATATACCAGCACTTGATCCTCTCAGTAATTGATTATGGATTAGGTCTGCTCACTATCTCAGAGAGTCAGCTGGTGAAGTTAGAGCGCATACAGAACGAAGCTATGCGGGTCATTCTGGGATGCAATAGAGACACCCCAGTAATGTGTATGCGTTATATCCTTGGTCTGCAGACTGTTGCTGGTAGGCTCAAGGTGATGCAGGTGAAGGCATACCTCAGAGTAGCTGCAGACACAGACCACCCACTGCATGAGGCGCTGGATGCAGTTAAGGGTCAGCGACTAATAAGAGGGAAATCATGGATGGCTCAGGCGGAGGATACGATCAGACAGGTGTGCCCCTTGGAGAACATTAGGTGTGGAGAGGAGTGGGTCAGAGTGCCAGCGGAGCAGTCAGACTTGTGCAGAGTTATAATCACATTAAGCCGGGAGTGCAGGGAGTGGCCAGCAGGGGCCAAGGATGTGGAAAGCCAGCAACTAATTCAGGACAATGCTCACTCGAGTGATGTGATTATCTACACAGATGGTTCGGTGTCAAGAGGTGAGAGAAGTGGCTGGGGGTTCATAGCCAAAGCTAATGGTCGATGTTTGGAGCAGGAGAGCCTGGCATATGATACCACAACATCCAGCTTAAGAATGGAAGTGGAAGCAGTCACTGCGGCTCTCCGCTGGATGGAGAACACGACACACACCGTGATTGTAACTGACTCAGAAAGCATGCTGACGAGGGTGAGGACGGGCAGACTTCGTGCGGAGTGGCTTGCTTCGCTTCGGAGGTCACGGGTGACAAGCATCGCCTGGATCTTTTCTCCTGGGCATGCCGGTGTGCTGGGAAATGAACAGGCGGACAGATTGGCTGGCTCTGCAGAACTTGGTGGAGTATTGATACATGACAAGGCAGACGTCGTTGCGGCCTTGTGGGAGTACGTGCACACCTCGGAGGAGCAAATGGATTACCATGGTCTGGCAAGAATGAGACAACGAGGAGTGACGAAGGGATCTGGCCGACGCTCAATGCTCAGAGGAAAGGCGAGACGGACTTATAATAAGATTGCTACTGGTACTATTAGTGGTGGAACTCCTCGCTGGCTGCTGAGGATGAGGACGGAGCACTTATGGGAATGCCCTGAATGCTGTGATGTCGATTCCTAAATCAATCAATCAATCAATCAGATGAGTGATTGGACGGGCCGAATGTAAGATTCTCCCAATTTGTTACCCTTTAAAAATAAAAATCAATGCAATTTAATTCAATTAAATTCAATTCTCTCTCTCTCTCTCTCTCTCTCTCTCTCTCTCTCTCTCTCTCATGATAGTGTGAGAGAGAGTGAGTAAGTGAGTAAATGAGTGAGGAGTGAACGAGTGAGAGAGTGAGTGTGTGTTAGTGAGTGAATGAATGTTAGAGTGTGTGTGTGTGTGAGAGAGAGAGAGTGAGTGAGAGAGAGGGAGAGAGTAAAACAGTGAGTGAGTGAGTGAGTGCGCTAGGGTAAGAGAGTGTGTGTGAAACATTGAGTGATAGCGTAAGGGTGTGTGTCTGTCTGTGTATGAGTGAGAGAGAGAGAGAGAGAGAGAGTAAGAGAGATGGAGATAAAGTGAATGAAGATGGAGAGAGTGAATGAATGAGGGAAATAGTGAGTGTCTGTGTGTGAGAGAGAGAGATAGAGAGAGTGTGAGCGAGAGAGAGAGAGAGAGAGAGAGTGAGTGAGACAGTGGAAGAGTGGATGTGTTAGTGTGTGTATGTGTGCGTACATGCGTGTGAGTGTGTGTATACGAAAGAATACAGAGAGAGAGAGAGAGAGAGAGAGAGAGAGAGAGAGAGAGAGAGAGAGAGAGAGAGAGAGAGAGAGAGTTGAGCAGACGTACGTCATGTAACACGCGAATACATATTTTTGTGTATTCTCATCTGTTATAGTATCAGTTGAATACCATTTGATTTTATCATGTATAATATAAACTTATGTACATTACTGTATTTTGAGTGAGAGAGTTAGTGAGTGTGAATGAGAGACAGAATGAGTGAGCGTGAGAGTGAATGTGTGTGTGTGAGTGTGTGTGTGTATGTGCCTGTCTGTGTGTGTGTGTGTGTGTGTGTGTGTGAGCATCACTATTTTTTACGTCACAAACTGTATATGTACACATTTTTCTCAATGTTTAACATTTTTATGAGACTCCTAACGACAATTGCCAGTGTATGTGTGTGAGTAAAGTGTGGGCGTTTGTTCATACTAGTTCCAATGCTCACGTGAGGCATTATATGTGTCTAGATGTGAGGATGTGTGACTGTGTGCGTGGAGGATGTGTGTTAGTGTGGGGATATATGTGTGTGGGGGAAGTGTGGGTATGTGTGTGGGGTATGCGTTTGGATTGGTTAGGGTGTGTGGGTGTTGGTGGGTAGTGAGATTTGTAGGTGTTGGTGGGATATGTTGATGGATGGATGGGGGTGAAAGTAGTTTTGTGGGAATGAGTATTGGGGATATGTGTATGGGTGGAGGATGTGTGTATGGAACGGGTGCGGGGGATGTGTGGGTGGGTGGAGATGTGTGGACGGTTTGTGGGAAGTATGTGTAGGTGGCGGGGTTGTGTGGGTAGGGGATGTGTGTGGGTGGATTGGGGATGTAAGGGCGGGTGGGGAGAAGTATATGGTGTGTGGATTTGGGATATGTGTGTGGTGTGTTGGGAGGGATGTGTGCATGGTGTGTGGGTGGGGGTATGTTTGTGGTGGGTGGGTGAGGATATGTGTGAGGGTGGGGGATGGTGTGTTAGTGGGGGATGTGTGTGATGGTTGCGGGGATGTGTGTATGGGTGGGGGTTATGTGTGGGTGAGTAGTGAATGTGTGATGATTTGGGGAAGCATGTGTGGGTGGTGGGGTGTGTGGGTGGGGGATGCGTGCGTGGATGCGAAATGTGTGGGTCGGGATGTATAAGTGGCTTAGGGATGTGTAGATCGGTGAGGGATGTGTATGTGAGGTGGCGGGATGCGTGAGTGGATGGAGGATTTGTGTTGGTGGATGTATGTGTGATCTAGAGATGTTTGGTTGGGGTGGTGGGTGGGGGTGTGTGGGTGCGTAGTGGAGGATGTGTAAGTGAGTGTGTGTTGGTGGATGTGGGGAATGTTTGTGTGGGTTTGGAGAGGTTGTGGTGTGTTGGTTGGGGATGTGTGTGTGGGTGGGTGATGTGTGTGACGGTGGGGGTAAGTGCGGGCGGGTGGGTGAGTGTATCTATGTGGGTGTGGGTGGGGATATTGTGTGGTATGTGGGTGGGGATATGAGTATGGTGTGTAGTTGAGGGATGTGCGGTGGCATGTTGGTGTGGGATGTGTAGGTGAGGGATATTTGTGTGGTTCGTTGGTTGAGAATATTGTGTGGTAGGGGATGTGTGTGATGTGCGGGTGGGGGATGTGTGTGGTGGGGGTTGTGGGTTAGGGTATGTGTGGGTGGGTGGAGGATTATGTGTGGGTGGTGGGGTGTGTGTGTGAGTGGCTTTGGGATGTATAGGTGGTTAGGGTGATGTGTGTGTGAGGGAGGGGGGTAGGGAGATGTCAGTTGGTGGGGATATGTGTATGTGTGTGTGGTTTGGGGATGGGTGATTGGAGGTGTGAGTGGGGAGAGGATGTGTGGGTGGGGGGTGGGTGTGTGGGTTAGGATGTGTATGTGGGTGGGTGCGGGATGTGTGGATTGGTGGAGGATGTTTGTGTGGGTGGCGAGTGTGTTTGGGTTGGGGGAAAAGGTGAGGGCAGTGTGTGTGGGTGGGGGATTTTCTAGAGGGGGATTAGTCGGTTGGTGGGTTATGTATGTGTCCCTGGGTGTGTGTGTGCGTAGGTGGGGTGTGGGTGGATGGGGTGATGTGTGGGTATTTGGAGATGGACCTCATAACATGGTATTTTGTCTTATTTATGTTTACAACATTCATTTCACATTTTTTTTTTCATTTCTATGTGAATGTATAATGCTCTTGATGAACGAAAGATGAGTGATTGCAAGGGCCGAATGTAAGACGGCCTGCGTGCCCAATTTTTAATCCTTTTAAAATAAAGTTGATGTGATTTGATTTGATTCTCTTTCTCTCTCTCTTTGTAGAAGTATGGGAAGACCTAAATCACACGGAGAAGAGAATTAGAGACAGACATAAATAACATGTTAGGAAATGGCGGGCACACATGGGACATCTAAGGTTAGGAGGTCATCATAAGGTAGTTAGTTGGCTTATGCACAATGTCCCTATGAGGATAATGAGTGAAAGAAGAAAGAAGCATACAGATCATAATTTCTGTTTCTCGCCTTAAAATGTCCAGATATTTTCACTGCTTTATTTTGTTTAGCCGGGCCAGCATGGACCGGAGGAAACATCCTATTCCCAGGGAATGAGTGGCGTTGGTATTCAAACAATGAAGTGATTGGTTCATACAGACCGTGGTCTAACTCAAACCCGAGCAACACTAACGGAAGTAAGAGACAAGAAAAAAACAAAAAATTATCACCAAACAAATTTCAGAATTTGAGTAAATACCATCACCATCACCATCTAACATCCAAATCGATCTCGTTAATGATCATTAACTGATTCAGTGCCGACGGATAATATATCGCCACATGTGTCCTAATATTTGGACAGATGGATGATATATCGCCATACTAGTGTCATTGTGTTACTGTTGATTTTATTTATTTCTGTATGTCTTTATTTATTGTTTGCATCTCTCATAAATTTCAGTGCCCAGTGAACGAACATTTGCACTATAACACTTATTCATTACTATGTATGACCGCCGCTTCCATCGACGATGAACTGTATTTTCCGTGGAAGACTTTTATGTTGGTATTCTGACGGCGGCATTATGCACAGTGTACCTGTGCGGGGTGTACCTGTGCGGGTTGTTGGATTGTCGAGACTCCTGTCAATTCCACTTTTCACGTAGGGCAGTGAGAAGCATTTCGTGATATTCCCTGGTACAGGAAGGGGGCATACTGGGGACTACCGTTGCCATAAGTTGGAAACGTGACGGCATAACTAACAAACTTGTTCATTTGATTGTGTACCATGTTTGGTACAAACATACTTTTTGATTGGCATGGAATCAGTTCTTTGCAGAACAATTTCTATATAACGTGTCACTACTTCCGTAATGACATTAATGGCAGAGAAGTTTCCATATGATATGTCACTACTTTCATACTGACATTAAAGAAAGAACATGTTCCATACAACATATCACAACATTCGTACTGACAATAATGACAGAACATACATATATATATATATATATATATATATATATATATATATATATATATATATATATATATATATATATATATATATATATATATATATATATATAGAAAGCAGTGTAATGTTCTACTAGCTGATCCGACCCGGCTTCGCCCAGCACCTGGAGGGGATCTATTTATCTATCTATCTATCTATCTATCTATCTATCTATCTATCTATCTATCTATCGATCGATCTATCTATTTATCTATCTATCTATCTATCTATCTATATATCTATCTATCTATCTATCTGTCTGTCTATCTATCTATCTATCTATCTATCTATCTATCTATCTGTCTGTTTGTCTGTCTGTCTGTCTGTCTGTCTATCTATCTATCAATCTCTTGTTTCCGGTTACGAGGGGACGTGTTTTCACAAGCTCTCTCAATTCTTTAGAATTGATCAAAGTTTTGCCTATTTCAATCGACATGCTGTGGATATCACTGTGTTAGTTCTATAACTGGATCTAATGCGAATTAAAATCTGAGGATTTCTTTGATAAATGGACGGTAAGGTCATCCCATTTTGAAACCTACCAATTATCGATTAACGACAACGTGATTAAATCATGCGTGACTAGCGCGTGGTAAGTCGCCAAGCACACAATATCGCAAGCTCCTTATCAGCTCTTCAGTGTTCTTGTCTCAATTATCAAAACAAACGAACCACAACACATGACTTCAAATAGCCCGTGGCGCGTCTAGACTACAATGGGTTCGCTGCATTCTTCAAACGGGTGTGATAGCTTGATGCAGTAATGTCATCGATAGGAGAGGCCTCTCTGAAGGTGGCTTTTGGTAAAGCGGACATGCTCTCTCGATTTTTGAATATTTTAACAAGTTTTACTTAATTCAATCGCGATGCTGTGTATATCATTGTGTTCATTCTAAAGGTGGATTTACATATTACTCAACACTTCAAGTTTATGTGACCGTTTATTTAGTGAAATGAGGGATTGTTTGTGATATGTGATGGTAAGAGCACCCATTTTTGAATGTTACCCATTATCGATTCACGTCAACGTGAGAATTAGCCATGCGGGGCTAACAAGTGATAATCACCACGCACGCCCTACAGAAGGGCCGGGGCTTTTATTTACTCCATTATTGTGCTCGTTTTAAAACTGAATTTACACACTCTCAACTGTCAAGTTTATGTGACTGTTTATTTAGTGAAATGAAGATTTCATTGTGACACGTGAGGGTAAGATCATCCATTTTTTAATTTTTACTAATTATCGATTCACTACAACGTGAGGCTTAACTATACGTGACTAGCAAGAGATAAGCGCCACGCACGATCTACAGAAAGGCCTGCATTTTTATTTACTCCTTGCCTTGTCGAGCTGCCTATATTGCCAACATGTCCTCCAACTTACGATCATCAATTGTGACAAAGCGATGTGAAAATGTAAACAAAAACAAGACGGGACGAAAGTTAGTTAGCACGCCAGCTCAGCGACTGAATCGATCATCTTCATCGCCAACATCCATCACGTTGTCTAGTGAACAATCAGACGCTGATTTCCAGTTGGACAAACAAAACAATTCACCAGCTCAATCTGATCAAACTAACACATCACCTTCAAAGACGCTTTCCTCGGCCGAAACACAGAGCCACAATGATAATCATTGTCGTGAACTAATTCAAGCTTTGGAGACGAGGTTAAAAGGTTATTACCAGCAACACCACTAATATTATTGCGGAGTTCAAAAAAGAAAACATTCTTCTGCAAGAGGAAATCCGAATCCATAAAGAAGAGAAGGAGACTTTTAAAACATCCATACATGCCTTGAAACTAAAGCCTGCACAGTCATTTCATAAAAGTGCACAAACAGAAAGTACCCATGATGTTGTAGATGCGTGTGTTACCAGTGAATGTTCGTCGCATACTGACATACAGACAGTTTCTACAAGCAACAAAACCACCACTAAACCTGTAGAACGCACACCATCTATCTGCCCCATCAATGTGCATATCAGCAACAGGTTCCAGGTCTTAAGTGTAGACTCTCCAGCAGCAGACTTGGAATCACAGAGCTCAGTCGTTACCACTACTGGATGTCAACAACCAACGCAAGCAAACTATAATAAACAAGAACACAAGAAAGACGACAGTGACCAGTGGCAACAACAGACCAAGCGGACACGCCAGCAGCGTGAAATAACCATAGATCACAGTGCAACACATGTCGTCATTGGAGACTCCCTGCTGAAGGGTATCTATAGTGATCGCATGTCATCTTCTGACAGCGAAACAACTTCAATCTACCCTGTACCAGGCGCTGACATTGACAGGCTGACCGCTACACTGCAAAGATTCCAAGTGAACGACCGAATTAGGAGAGCAACAGTCCATATTGGTGTTAATGACATAATGGATAATAAACTCATCAGCACCTCACAGCTAGCTACATTGGAGGTGCTGTTGCGGAATAGATTTCCTAAATCATCTATGTTTATTTCATCTATCATTCCACCATGCTATGGGTTCCAGTGTCGTACTGCCGATGCTGCTAATCTAATGTTATATAAATTTGGTCAAAATAATAACATGAATTTCATAAATAACACCCCTTACTTTACGTCACCGTCCGGAGCTCCTAAGAAAAAACTATACAGGGACCAAATACATTGTTTCAAGCTAGGAAGTAGCTTCCTAGCGAAGAACATAAAATATCCCGAAAGTGCACTACAAACAGCACCAGTTACCGGAGTAAACCGAACTTCATCTCCGGCAACAGCACTGTGTTCAGAAAACACTCCTTCTCTTCCCACACCACCCTTGCCTGTACCCCAGGAACACAATATCGTGAATAGCAACCAAAGCTCCAATCCAAATGTTGCTAACTATGATACTTTGTTTCCTACCTTGCCCGTAAAACAGTCTCCCTCTATGATGTCAAAGGGGACACCGTTAAACAATGGTGCTGTGCCGCCGATGCCTGCTTCCAATGTAGGCACTTCCAGTGACACTCATAGCAATCCCTCGCTGGACGGTAATCTACAACCCTATGAGTGGAACCGTCAACTGCAGCAGCTAATGCGATACAATCCTGCAGCCCTGCACCAAGCATTCATGATATCACTCCAGCAAAGACATTATCCTGCCCACTCTAACAGCCTTAACTATTTCTAAATAAAGTTTCAAAATCCCTGCAATTTGTATACCACAAGCGACATCTTCCTTTTAGTTTGTAATGTTCGCCAATCATGATCAGTGGCTCAACAAAAATAGTCTATATATAGACCATCTCAACATCTTTCATCTGCTCAACAAATTACCTGAGCTCTCGATAATACTGTCCAAACAGTTCCATGTGTTTGGAATCAGAGAAAGTCGTCTTAACGACAAAATAACCGACTCCAAAATCTCACATAAGGGGTTTAAAGTAATTCGGAAAGATGCAAATCAAAAATTAGAGACAGGTATTGCTGTATACATTTCTAATTCCCTCAACTGTTCCCGTAGAAGTAATCTCGAGACAGTAGCTATAGTATGTGTTTGGTTAGAGGTGAAGCCAGCCAGCCAACAACCGTTTCTCATTGGATACCTATATAGGAATCAGTGTGCCGGGTCCAGTTGGTATGACTGCTTCACTAGAATGATGGATAGAGTGTTTACAGCAGGTAGAGAAGTTATGATACTAGGTGACTTCAACATAGATATTAGTAAATCCAACCAGACATGGGACGATATCATTCTTTCTTACAATTTCAAACAACTAATAAACCGTCCCACAAGGGTTACTGACACATCCGCAACTATAATTGATCATATATATGTTACTTGTCCAGATAATATTATTGAATGTTCTGTTCCTGTTAGTACAGTTAGTGACCACTACCCTGTATGTTGTACATGGTCAAGAATTGGGTTCAAATCTCTTAAACATAAACATGTAAGTATCAAATTTAGAAATTTTAAAGCATTCAACCAAGATTTATTTTGCAAGACTTAAGAAAAGCAGCTCTTGATCACGTTTACCTACTTCCTGACCCGAACGATGCATTAGCTTTCTGGACGAAGACAGTCTGCAATGTGTTCGATAAACACGTGCCAATCAAAGAAGTTCGAGTCAAAAATCAACATAAATCCCCATGGGTCACTAGTGAAGTTCTGGAAATCATGAGAGAGCGAGAAACAGCACACAAAAATAAAGACTTCATCAATTACCGCAGACTAAGGAATAAAGTTAAATATTAAATTCGTAGGATAAAAAAGATCATTTTAAAAATTTGATTGTAGATAATTCAAACAGTACAAATATATGGAAGGCTTTTAACTTGCTAACCAATAAGAAACGCCCTACAGAATCAGCAATACACAATTCTATAACATGCGATGAATTCAGTTGGTTCTTTCAATCAGAAATAGAGAATCTAAAGTCTTCAATACCAGACTCATCGTGTAATTTAAGTTCACTGGCATCATTCTGTGAGGAGAAGTGCACCAGAAATATTCCCGCTGAGATTCCTTTAATGTCTGTTGCAGACGTTTATAAATAACTCTTAAACCTCAAATCAACAAACTCACACGGCCTAGATGGTATCAGTAATAGAATTCTTCGTTGTGCTGCACCAGTCATTAGTGAGTCCTTAACGTTCATATATAACCAGTACCTGGCCAAAAACTACTTTCCATCTGCATTTAAAATTGCTAAAGTGTTTCCGCTAATTAAAAATGGCTCAATCGATAAAAGCGTTTTGGGTAATTATAGACCTATTTCCTTACTATCATCGCTATCAAAACCACTAGAAAAACACATTCATAAAATAATGTTACCCCATTTAATTAACAACGATCTAATAATTAACAGTCAATCTGGGTTTCGACCTAAATATTCTTGCCATAGTGCTCTAACAAAAATGACCGATAACTGGCATTTGAACATCAAACAACGGTAGAATTTGTGGAGCGGTGTTTGTAGACTTTAAAAAAGCTTTTGATGTGGTAGATCACGATATTTTAATTAGAAAACTAAAACAAATGAAGACAAGCACCAACATGGTGAAAATAATTACGTCATTTCTATCCGACAGACAACAAGTCGTGTCCTTCAACAATTGTCTATCAAGACCCACACAGCTTAATACTAGGTCCGCTGCTTTTTGCAGTTTATATTAATGATCTTCCTTTATATATCAATACAAATTGTGATCTATTTGCAGACGACTGTACTATATATACTAGTCAAGAAATCCGCAGTGAATTAGAGAATTCTTTACAAAAGGAACTTGATAATCTTACTAGATGGAGCAATGAAAATCGCATGCAAATTAACATCGACAAAACCAAATCCATGCTAATAACGACCAGACAAAAACTACAGACACTAGCCATAACTGGAGCACCGCTCGAACTCCGCATGGACACGTTACCTATAGTTAATGTGAATGAACATAAAGCACTAGGTCTTTTAATTGACAGCCATTTGAGCTGGAGCTCTCATGTTCACGTTCTTACCAAGAAAATAGCACAAAAAGTTAACCAACTTGCTAAATTTCAGCACTTCCTGGACGAAAGCACACGAAAAATATTCTATACATGCTTTATCCAATCACATCTCGATTACAGTTCCACAGTTTGGGATGGTTGCCCTAATTCTAATTTAAAAAGACTATGTTCTCTGCAAAACCGCGCTATTCGTCTGGTTTCTGGCATAAAGAACGTTGAAAGTAATAATTTGTACAGTCATCTAAGACTTTTACCACTTCAAAAGCGCTTCCTTCTCAACAAAGCCAAATTAGTGAATAAAATTATATCTCAAAATACCCCAGAGTATCTTCTGCCGCTGATTCAATCTAATGCAATGAATAGCAAGCGCCTAAATTTGTTACATGTCTCAAAGCCTAGATTGGACCTATACAAAACATGTTTTGCCTATTCTGGTGCTCACTTATGAAATGATCTGCCTCCAGATCTGAAAACTCCAATGAGTCCCTACACATTTAACCGTAAACTCTTTCAATACTTAATCCATACCGACTATATGCCACCATAATTCATTTACTGGTATAATTGTTCATTATAATTAACTATAATTTTTTCACTATCTATGTTGCGTGCGTGTTGGAGCGCGCGCGCGCGAGAGAGAGAGAGAGAGAGAGAGAGAGAGAGAGACAGAGAGAGAGAGAGAGAGAGACAGAGAGAGAGAGAGAGAGAAAGTGGGTGTCAGAGAGAGAGAGTGAGAGAGTGAATGTGTGTGTGCGCACGTGCATGCGTGTGTGTGGAAAGAATGATTGAGAGAGAAATGGTGAGGGAATGTGTCAGTGCATGCATTCGTACGTGTATGTGTGAGAGTGAATGAGACAGTGTGTGCGTGCGTTCATGCGTATGTGTATGTGTGAGAGTGTGTGATTGAGAGAGTGAGTGTGTGTGCGAAGGATTGTGTGTGAGAGTGAGACAGTGGGAGAGTTGATATGTTAGTGTGTGTGTGTGTGTGTGTGTGTGTGAGCGCGCGCATGCGTGTGAGTATGTGTATATGAAAGAATACAGAGAGAGAGAGAGAGAGAGAGAGAGAGAGAGAGCGAGTGAGAGCTGAGCAAATGCATGTCATGTAACACGCATGTTATGTAACATATGTTTGTGTATTCTCATCTGTCATATTTTTAGGTAAATACCATTTGATTTTATCATGCATAATATAAACTCATGTTCATTACTGTAGTTTGAGTCAGAGAGTCAGTTAGTGTGAATGAGAGACAGAATGAGTGAGCGTGAGAGTGAATGTGTGTGTGTGTGTGTGTATGTGTGTGCCTTCTCTGTGTGTATCTCTGTGTGTAGGAGCATCATTATTTTTACGTCAATACTTTTTATGTACACATTTTTCTCCATGTTTAACATTTTTATGAGACTGCTCATGACAATTGTCAGTGTATGTATGTGAGTAAAGTGTGGGAGTTTGTTCATACTAGTTTCAATGTTAACGTGAGACATGTTGTATGTGTCTAGATGTGGAGGATGTGTGTGAGTATGGGGATATGTGTGGGTGGGGGTATGCGTTTGGATGGGTTGGGTGTGTGGGTTTTGGTGGGTAGTGATATTTGTGGGTGTTGGTGGGATCGTTGGGTGGATGTGTGGGGGTGAATGTAGGGTGTTGGTATGGGTGTGGGGGATGTGTGTATGGGTGGAGGGTATGGGTCAGGTGCGGGGAATGTGTGTTTATGTGGGTGGAGATGTGTGGATTGTTTGAGGAAGTATGTGTGGGTGGCGGGGTTGTGTGGGTGGATAGGGGATTGTGTTGGGTGGTTTGGGGATGCAAGGGCGGGTGGGGAGAAGTGTATGGTGTGTGGGTATGAGGTATGTGTGTGGTGTGTTGGTGTGGTATGTGTGCATTGTGTGTGGGTGGAGGGTATGTGTGTGGTGGTATGGGTGAGGATATGTGTGTGGGTGGGGAACTAGTGTGTGGTGTGGGGGATGTGTGTGATGGGTGCGGGGAATATGTGTATGGGTGGGTTTATGTGTGGGTGAGTAGGGAATGTGTGGTGGTTGGGGGAGTGGGGTGTGTGGGTGGGAGATGTGTGTATGGGTGGGGGTGTGTGAGTGGCTTAGGGATGTGCAGGTGGGTGAGGGATGTGTATGTGTCGGAGTGGGATGCATGAGTGGGTGGAGCATGTGTGTGGGTAGAGGTATTGTGATCGAGAGAGTTTTGGTTGGGTGTGGGGGTATGTGGGTGCGTAGTGGAGGATATGTGCGTGAGTGAGTGTGTGTTGGTAGACGGGTAGAGAATGCATGTGTGGATGGGGAGACGTGTGTCGTGTGTTGGTTGGGAATATTGTGTGGGTGAGGTATGTGTGTGTGGGTGGGGGATTTTTATGGTGTGTGGGTGGGGGTATGTGGGGTGGATGGGTAAGGGTATCTGTGTGGGTGGGGGATATGTGTGTGGTGTGTAGGTGGGGATGTGTGGTTGTATGTGGGTGTGGGATGTGTTGGTGAGGGATATGTGTATAAGCGGTGCGTGGGTGTGGGATGTGTTGGTGAGGAATATGTGTATGAGCGGTGCGTGGGTTGAGAATAGTGAGTGGTAGGGGATATATGTGATGTGCGGGTGGGGGATTGTGTGGTGGGGGATTGGGTTAAGGCATGTGTGGGTGGGTGGAGGATGTATGTGTGAGTGGATTGGGGATGTATGGGTTGTTAGGGAGATGTGTGTTTGTGTGTGGGGGAGGGGTAAGGAGATGTCAGTTGGTGGGGATGTGCGTGTATGGTTTAGGGATGTGTGAGTGGATGTGCGATGTGTGGGTTGGAGGGGGATTGTGTGCATGGGTGGGGAATATTTGGTCGATGGAGATGTGACTGGGAGATGGGTGGCTTGAGGTTTGGGTGGGGAGAAGATGTATGGGTTAGGATGTGTATGTGGGTGGGTGTGGTTTGGTGGGGGAATGTTTGTGGGTGGCGAGTGTGTTTTGGTTGGGGGAACAGGTGAGGGCAGTGTAGGTGGGTAGGGGATGTGCGGGAGGGGATGGGTTTGTTGGTGGGGTATGTATGTGTTTCTTGGTGTGCGTGTGTATGAGTAGGTGGGGGTGTGTGTGTGGGTGGGGTGATGTATGGGTAGGTGGGAGATGGGCCTCATCACATGGTAATTTGCCTTGTTCATGTTTACATCATTCATTTCACAATGTTTATTTTTCTTCCTATGTAAATGTATAATGCTCTTGATGAATGAAAGATGAGTGATTGGAAGGGCCGAATGTAAGACGGGCCTGCGCGCCCATATTGTGACCCTAATAAAGTTGATTTGATTTGATTTGACTGGTGTTAAAACAAGATCCGGTTTACGATCGGCCACAAACAAACCATGCACACTAAACAAAGAGAAAGCGGTGAAGACCAAGGTAGCCAGGTGTGTGAATCCAGTCGGCCGAGTTGTCCAACACACCAACTTTGGCCAATGTGTTACAGTGTCCTTTAACAATACACTCCATTATGAGGCATTTCGAACGTGCCTCATCAATAATTACAAGCCTGAATGAATCCAACACAGACAAGATAGAAGCGGGGCCTACGTGGAAGACCTGATTACGACACCAGACCTTACAATACACTTGTATCATTCGAAGAACAAGTTACTAGCTCAGGGCAGCGTTGAAAACATTAACTCTTGGCTGAAATTAGACTTTGTCGAGCTTGAGAACTCAATACTTACATTCACGAGAAGAGACATATCAAAGACACAAGATAACATCAGCATGCTCGTCTCGAGTGAGGAGTCAGAATCTACACAGCCCACAACTACAGCTGTGGACATCACAGCAGACAATGTTTCTCAACTACCACATACAATGAATGAACAGAACAATACCATCAAAACGAGGTCAGCTACCACATCGGTGATCTTAGCCATTGAATATCCAATGGAGCACCTCCAAAACAACGTTGAGACCAACGTAAGCGTAGCAGAAGAAATACCAGCCTTAGATAACACGCCAACTATCAATGGACAATCGTGCGATTGTCATAAGCGCATTGAGGTAATAGAGCAATCCTTAAAGACGCTCACTGCTACTGTTACAGCGAACATTGAAGCTAATAGCAAGACCAGCAGTGACTACACTGCCCTCAAAGCAGAAATCACGCTCCTGAGAGAAGGAAATCTGTTGCTAAGAAAAACAATAGAAACTTTACAGCACGAGACCACCTCCAACCGAACTGAACAAGCGTGTCATTGCCAAGCAGCTGTATCAACTTCGGATAATCTTGAAGCCCAGTTTCAATAAAAAAACAAATAACAAAACAAGACGCGAAAAAAATCTCAACGTGCAGAGGAAGATAAAAGCAGTCTATCCCATTGGTATAAACATAAGCACCAGATTCAAAGTGCTTCAAGAAAATTCGTCAGAAAACGTACAGTGCTATAGTGCACTGCCAACAGAAAACACACGCCTCCAGGAAACACAGGGGGAGTCACATGGAGACGTACAGACTGCTGCTAAATGAGAGACACAACTGAGAAGCCGTAATGACACCCAACATGTGCAGACAGCACGACCCGACTGTACACACATTATAATAGGCGACTCTCTAATGAAAGGTCTATACAGCGACCGGATGGCCACTTCAGGCAAAGACATTGTTTCCATAATTCCATTGCCTGGTGTTGGTGTTGACCGGCTAACAGACAAGATTTGGAGGTTGGCTGTAAATCTTAACGTAAAAAAGGCAAGCGTTCATATTGGTAACAATGACACCATGAACAACCAGCAAATCACAACATCTCAACTGCTGGCGCTCTTGAGCGGATTACGTCACACTTTTCCTAACTCGTTAACTTTCTTCTCCTCCATCATATCACCGAGTTATGGATTCCAGCGTCATCTAGCTGACATAAATAACAACATATTGCAGACGTTTTGTTCTCACAACAACATACAGTTAACCGACAACACACCGGTGTGTACTTCACAGTCTGGAGCACCTAAAAAGCAACTTTATAAGGATCAAGTACATTTGTCTACATTGGGCACCAGCTTGCTCGCCGGAATTATCAAATACCCAGAACCTACACAACCTACATCCAATACTGGATCGCGTAGGACACTTTTAGCTACACCACCTCAAACTCAAGTCAGACGACATACTCCCGCCACATCAAGTACCAATAGGCCAGAAGAGAGCAGACCACTCATATTCACGGCACCTGATATCCAAGCCAGACAGAACATTTCCACCACACCAAATCCGTACAATACTTTTTACACAGGACGGTGATAGGTTTGAAGATATGTTCACTCTTCTCCACAGCAAGGATCAATCCAGTAGTAACAACAACGTACCACCACAGCCTCCTTTTAGCCACGAATCAGAGCCTATAGTTGGAAGTCGTTAAACACCAGTGAGAAATCAACAGTATCCATTCCATTGTAACCCAGAGTTGTTATACTTCACACGTTTTAGCCCAGCTTCACTTCGTCAGGCACTTATGATGTCGCTGTACCAAGGACCAATACAGCTATGTATTTACTAGCAATTCAGCACAAAGCAACACCGGATCTCGGTACATGAAATAGCCTCTCCTAGAAAGTTTATGCGCATACTTCGCTATTGTTTTATATTGCAACGTATTAGATTGTACGTAGCTGTAAACATTGACTCGTATTGAAGTCACAGAGATTAACACTTAGTTAGATATCTTTTATAATACCTTTTATCGCGTTTATACTCTGAGTGAGGGGGTCTTCACTGATCATCCTTACTTATCTTTATACTATTTTGTGTGTGTGTGTGTGTGTGTGTGTGTGTGTGAGTGTGTTTATATTGATAGAGATGTTACTGCGTTTCTGTACTTTAGAGTGTGTATTTGTTATAAAGGATGAAAGTTGTATTTATTTTGTGTTTTAAAATATTCACGATTGCGCATTGTTAAAATGTCTAATAAGTACAAACACTGGCTCAGTAATAATGGCCTCAGAATCGGGCATTTAAATATCTGCCATCTATTAGAAAAGCTGCCTGAACTATCACTTATTCACATGTTCGGAGTTAGCGAAAGTCGATTAAATAGCAACATCTCAGATGATGACATAGCTATCAGAGGCTTTAAAACCATTAGAAGAGATCCCTATCAGAGACAAGAGACGGGTATTGCAATTTATATTTCTAACTCGCTTAACACCCACCGTAGGCTAGATTTTGAAACATGTGAGATTGAATGTGTATTGCTTGAGGTTAAGCTTCAAAATCGCATACCCCTAGCAGTTGGCTATCTTTATCGAAACCCCAATGCAGGAAATATCTGGTATGAAAAATGTACCACTATGATGGATGTAGTCTTTAGTAATGCTAGAGAAATAATACTGCTAGTCGATTTCAACATAGACACTAACAAATCAAACAAAACATGTAAAAACATAATAGAGTCATACAACGTCCAACAGTTAGTCAAACAAGCCGCTAGAATAACAAATTTATCTGCAACACTTATAGCTCATATCTATACTACGTGTGCTGACAACATCACATAATGTACAGTACCTATAAATGCAATTAGCCATCACTACCCAGTATGTTGCACGTGGTCGAAAAGATGTACCAAAACTCCCAAACACAACCATATAAGTATAAAATATAGAAATTACAAAAACTTCGATCAAGAGCCTTCTTACAAGACTTGCTCAACTCATCTCTGGACTATGTTTACCAGCTTCCTGACCCAGATGATGCTCTGGACCACTGGCTGAAGACATTTCTAAGCGTATTTGATAAGCATGTTCTATTTAAGGACGTTCGTGTTAAACATCACATTAAGCCCCCGTGGATCACACAGGAGGTAGTTGAACTTATGAGATACCGGGACAGGGCACATAACAATAGAGTTCTAACTAGGTACCGTAGTCTGAGAAACAAAGTTCAATATGTTATTCGAAAGGAAAAGGAAAACTACTTTAAGAACTTAATAATAGATCAAACCAACACTACAGATACATACATATATACCTAGATATAGAAAACCATACAGATATATGGAAAGCAATTAATACCTTGACAAACAAACACAAATCATCACAATCGCTACCATCAAATCAGGATACATGTGATCAGTTCAGTAGTTTCTTTCAGTCTGACATAAATCAACTGAAGGCCGCAATACCAGATGTGCCTCATGACATATCTTTATTATCATCATGCTATGAAGACATTTCCACAAACATACCGCTAATGACGACCATTGAAGTATTTACTCATCTCAGTAGCCTAAAAACAATAACTCATCAGGACTAGATGGAATCAGTAATCGGATCCTTCGCTATGCTGTACCGGCGATCTGCGAGTCACTAACTTTTATATACAATCAATGTCTCATGCCCATTTTCATTCATGGTGACAACTGGTAAAATCGAGGGGAACAGACCAAGGGGAAGACCTAGAAGCAAGTACCTTGATGGCTTGGCCTTGTGGCATGGTCGAGACAGAAACACGGAGCTGATCCACGACTATGGTGATCGAGTGAGATGGCAGAACATGACTGCCCACGCTTACCGGCATGGCACATGATGGATGGATGGAATGTCTCACCAAATGTCACTTCCCATCAGCCTTTAAAATCGCTAAAGTGTATCCTCATTTAAAAGCTGGTTCATTAGACGATTGTATAATGAGTAATTATAGGCCAATTTCCATATTATCCTCTTTATCCAAACTGCTAGAAAAGCACATCCACAAAGCAACACTAGAGCACTTAGTTCGCCACAAACTAATAGCTGAAAGTCAGTCAGGATTTCGGCCCTAACGAACATGATAGAAAACTGGCATCAAAATATTAACAACAATACTCTATGTGGAACGATGTTTATAGACTTTAAAAAAGCATTCGATATGATAGATAATACTATCCTAATTAAAAAAAACTAGAAACAATGAAAGTAAGCTTTAATAAAGTGACATTAATAAACTCATTCTTATTAGACAGAAAACAAGTAGTATCACACAATACATCTCTATCCCAAGCTATTACCATTAATATTGGAGTATCTCAGGTGTCTATACTTGGCCTTTTGATATTTGAGATTTATATAAATGATCGTCCTTTATAACCATCATCGTCCTGCGATTTATTTGCAGACGACTGCACAGTGTATACAAACGCTATTGATCGTAATGTGCTAGAATTATCCTTGCAACAGGAAATAAATAGTGTAGTTAACTGGAGTCAAGCAAACCGCATGCAAATTAAAATTTTTAACAAAATCTATGTTAATAGGAACGAGGCAAAGACTTCACACTCTAAACTCGCAGGGAACTCTTCAGCTGCGCATCGGTAGCACACCTATAGATCAAAATTTATCCTTTAATTCGCATGTTCATGCTCTAGTTAAACAAATAGCCAAAAAAGTATACCAACTTGCCAAAATTAAAAACTTCCTCGACGAAAATACAAGAAAGATATTCTATACTTCCTACTGTCGCGTAAACGTATTCTACTAGGATGGAATTGGATCAAAGTAGATACTAAATAGACTTCTACGAATCGAGAATCTAACCACTGCTGAAGAAGCGATCAAATGGCTCGCAATTCTAGAAGAATGATTATCAAAGTCCCAGAATGGATCACTACTTCTAAACAGTGCCAGGCGGAAAGTTATGACGACGAACTGTGCTAACAAACGAAGACAGTATGTCAAGAGATTCCTGCTAACGTGCCTGGATGAAAAAAAATGAGCCCCCACTGCCTAATGTATTCTCACACAACAGGAGATAAGACAGAATGATACGTATAGATGTAGTCCTTTCACTCGTCACACAATCTGATGATGCTAATTCTATAATGACAGACGCAGTTGTTAAAAATACAAATATAACATAACGTTTAATCCTAAAGAACACTACGTGAGCCCCACTGGGAACTCACTGACACATAAGAGATACGCAGATCCCTGAAATCTTGACCAGATAATGTTCAGCTAGAGGATATAATCATAGACTCTTAGCCAATAGCGGATAAATTAGGATTGCTGTGAAGTGGCAAACGGGTGGGTAGCCACTCATCTGATAATCCTTAGTCTCCTGGATGGTAAGCTGGCAGTGCTGACTGGATCGTGGTATGGACTCCACTCTCTGCTGCATCAAGTGAGTGGTTCGTAGCTCAATCACCGGTCGTGACTACGGCTACAGATGATCAGGGTGCAGGCTCTGTGAATGACAGTGAGAAGGAGTGAATAATCCTTCAAGACAGAATTGTAAATTCTTTTGGCCATGTCCTGCATGGCATGCTTGTCTCATAAATTTTCATAGCATGTATTATTTAAATTTACAGTTTGATTCCTTATCTGAAATCTACAACAGCACACTGATCTAATGGAAACAGCACACAATTGATATCCTATTCTCTCTGCTGACATTTAGATCAAACATGTACAATCACAATGCTCTACTTCAAAGACCACATTCCAAATATATATATTCTAAGTCACGATTAATCATGGAAACATGAACCACAATTCACATAATGACTTAACAGTACATATAGGATGACTTCAATGGAATGGAACTCAGACGCCACAACTCCGACGTCACATATACATTAACAAACCATTAAATCGATGAAACACCACACATCATTTTCCAAGTATGGAAACACACAAACTACCCTCCACACGATGAATTAACATCACATGATGAATTCCATAGAATGAAATGAAATCACACACAACAACTATAACTTCACGATGTACACGAGTGAACCATTAAAATCAATGAAACACCCCAAGTTCACTTAAAGAGTTATGAGTTGTACTAATAGCAAGTCTTCCTTATATTAATTAAAACATAATTAATTATCTAGAAGATTTCTTAGCTAGGTTTAAGATTATTTTCACTATACACAAGAACAATATTAGGGTTGGAGAATTCCCCCAAGGTTTGAACTTTGTTAAGTGGGCCATCTTGGACCACATGGTAGTAATCTGACTATGGGCAAGATAGAGATTAATAAAGAATAATTAATGGTAACTTATTCACTCTCTGAACTAATTCCTTCAACTAATAAGTATATTATCTAGAGAAATACGCTAGTTCCGAAGTTTAAGCACATAATTAAATTATCTTAACTCTAATCGTCTACTGACTAACTCAGGTGTCCTTCCGCAGGCAGATACCTAATTTCGAGAATCACGTAATGTAATTTATCCATGTTTTTAATGCCACATGTGACGAGCTTTTCGTTTTACCCTTGTCGGCAAGCCACATGGCACAAACATGGTCCTAATTCTAATATTAGTTAACTAACACTAGTTTTAATTAATAGTATCTATTATCGATCGGCATGGCCGGTAGATTTTGCCGGCATTTTGACACACAGAAAAATGTTTAACAAAATTATTATTAACTCACCCTGCAACTAGATTTTGACTGGCCTATCGGGAGTGGAGACTATCATTGGCTTTTCTATGTTTTAGATTGTTGTTCGGCTTAACAAGAGCCAGCAATAAAATATGTTTAAACACAGACAGGTGTTCAATTTTAGCCAATTGACTTGATAGCTCCTCCCTACAGGTTGCTGGCAAAAAAATGGCAGAGGTTAGGGTGCTACCGGAAGTTAACTTCTCATCCAGGAGAGTTCCCTTCCTGTGGCCAAATTATTATTCACAGCCAAATCTGAATATAAAATTCAGCCTGACTTGATTTCTTGGCTTGTAAACGAACTCTACCCTACATCTACTTCTAACTATAAGAAGAAATAGTATTTAACTCTCTCTATAGTTTTATGTATATAAATACACTAACCAAAGACGATTTTATCTAATATTTGAAAATATAGATAAAAATAAAAATTACTACAGGATACATAGAGGGGTTTATTGAGGGCTATCTCCATCTAGTAACAAAACGATCTGAGAGGTGGGCCAACCTGTCACAAATGCCCATCGTTCAAAAAAAAGTTGGAGAAGCAACTTTTTCTCCAGCCCGAACTCTCATATAGTTTTGTCAGCCCTTCCTCTGACGTTTATGGGTCATTTGGACAGGTCCCCCTCTTCATCAATAGCACAATGTCTATTCACAATTCTCAGACTCTTCGTTTCTAAGACACCTTCTAAGAAACCTCCTCGCTTGATGTCGCTTCCATGGAAATCTTCTCTGGAAACTTTGCTTTCGTTGGTCGGGGTGTCCTTCGTCTGTCACTGATAAAGGTCCTACAATTCCCACATCTCTCCTTCGACCCAATTGGTCTTGATCCCTATACTTCATGCGCGTCGTCCTTACTTTCCCTTTAGACGTCTCTAAGTTGGGATCGTGTTCAGCCGCGTCATCTTCCTCACATCTGTCGGGGTTGTCTTCCCATCTGGATTGATCCCCTTTGGATCCATTATCAACCACTGCCAGAGTCATAATATGAACTGGTGGGTTCGTGTTGTTCTCAAAATGTCTTTTGAGTAAATTCACGTGGAAGACGGTAGTTTTCCCGCGAATAGAAACAGAGTACTTGTTGATGGACACCTTCTCTTTAATGATGAATGGTCCTTGCCAAGCAATTTCTAACTTATTATCCCCTTTGGTTAATAAGACTAGCACTTTATCTCCTACCTCTAGAGACTGGTTTCTAATAGGTTTATTATAGAAGGAAGCCTGTTGCTTTCTGGCACGACGGAGAGTGGAGTTAGCTAATTTCCATCCCGTGTGCAGTTTCTGTTTCAGTTCCTCTACATACTGTGAAGACTTGACGACACTCTCATCTGTTCCTTCATCAGTCCAGGTTCTCAAAAGAGCCTCAAGCGGTCCTTTAATTGGTCGTCCGAACAATAGTGTAGCAGGTGGAAGACCGGTGGCGACATGTGGTACTTCTCGATAGGCAAACATTGCTACTGATAAGTACGTGTCCCAACTATCTGGTTTCTCCTGGACTAACTTGTTCACGATCGATTTGAGAGTCCCTGTATATTTGACCACAAGTCGCTTATTCTCTGTGAGACTAAAACCTGTGTTGACATGGTGCATCCTGAAGATGTCAGAGATTTCTCCCCTTAACTTCTCGTTTAATGATGAACCACTATCACATACAATAAGAATAGGGAATCCTACTCTAGTGAATATTTCTAGGAGAGCCTCTGCTACCCTAGTTGCATTGATGGAGGGCAGTACAGTAGCTTCAGCCCACATTGTACCTGTATCTACTACAGTTAAAATATAAGTATTTTTCTTCTTAGAAGTGGGCAGTGGACCAATAATGTCTATAGCTACTCGCTCAAAAGGAATGTTCAAAACTAACCCTTCCCCTATGGAAACAGGAGTAGACCCCTGCTTGGGGGAGCCATGTTGACACTCCGGACAAGACTGGACGTATCTTCGTATGTCAGCAGTCATTCCCGGCCAAAAATAATGACAAGAAATACGCTGGGTAGTAACTCCTACAGTCATATGTCCACTGAAGGATATGGTATGTCCCATATGCAATATCTGATTACGATATTGTTTCGGCACGACAAGTTGCCCGTGTTCGGTACCCATAGTTCCTGCCCTATGGTACAACAACTTGTCCTTTAAATAGAAATTTCCAGCTGCTGGAGGATTTCTACCGTTTGGCAGTTTGCCAAAACAAGATACTAAAGTCGGACATTCATTTTGTGCAGCCCTAATCTCCCGAGGTAGAGGGTTGATTGAGAGTATAGGTTCATGTGACTGTGCAACCTGACTCCGGGTCTCCACTGCTGCCATTATCATTGGTGATGAGGGTTCTCCTAAATATACATACTTACGACCAAGCATGAAAGGATATACCGGATCATCGATCACTGCAGCTGAAATGAGTCCAGTGACATACTTAGATGTCACATGTACTTTGGCTATCTTAGCTATTATAGTTGGAGAGCTTCTGGTAGCCCCTTTGACTACAACTGTTTGTTTTGTTAACTGTGATGGTTTCACTAACTGCTTAGCTATTATTGCATCACACTGGAGTCCACTGTCATAGAGACATAGTACTGGACTACCGTTAACCAGAATAGTTTCAACTGTGGGTGGCCTAGTTCCATTACTTGAACATATGTTCTGTTGGGTACTTGCCCCCGTAATCATACACGCAGCATACTGGGTAGGGGGATTATTTCTGCACACGCTCGTGTGGTGATCATTACTTTTGCAGTTCTTGCAGTAAGGTTTACCCCATCCACTATTGTTTGCTGGTGGTTTTTGTTTTTGAAAACCAGGATTTTGGTGCGGACCCCCAGTGTGCCCTCTGGTGTCTTTACCGTAAGAGTTGTTCTGCTGAAAACCCTTATTCTGTGTTGCAGGAGTATTTTGAGCAGTAGAAGAATTACAAGATTTAGTGGTAGCTACTTCGCCATGGGCAGTTAAATATCGTTCGGCTAGTGCGATAACCTCCTCTAGCCGAGCACCACCATTCTCTGCAATAAAGGTTTGTAGTGTAACAGTGAGGGAACTAGGTTAGGAGTAAAGAGTTAAGGAATGATGCGCATTCCTTGACTAGGGGGAAAATCATAGTGAACGTGTGTGCACGAATGAAGAAGTGTATCTAGGAAAACACACACGTCACTTAGGGGGATTAGAAAGGACATGTCAACACCGGGCAGGGAGTCTACCATCATGTGTGCTGTAGTATAACTATTCGGCCAATAAAGTATGTTTATAACAACGCGGAGACTTGGTGTCCTATACGATCACGTGCTTAACCTGTCTTGACCACACTATGACAGCAGGTTGATTTGGTGCCGTGAAAGTATGAAACATGGGAGGTCGCAGAGAGAGTACTGCTATAGAAAATTGTTGTGTCTGGGCGTCTGGAGAAGGAAGTTTGTAAATATTGAGAAACGCAACAGATGAAAGCCGCCTGTTGATAGTTATTGTATACCTGTTTAACAAGGAGTTCCATTTTCAAGGACAGCGCTCAAAAAGGTTTGATTGATAAACTTATTTTTTTGAAAGACTGATGTTATTACATATTTAATCCTATAAATTAACTGGAGAATTGACCAACGCTAATTGTATAATTGATCAAGTAATGCCGTTCTGCATCAAAAAACAGTACAAATTATGAATTTTAACCCGTGGGACTGTTGAAGGTGAAGTCAAGGTTATGGTGCAAATTTCATAATTATGAAATCAAGATCTGCAATACTTTCTACAGTCACTTCACATTTAGAAGGCATTGATGAAATTTGTCTCAACTTATAAGATAAAGCACTTTAAACTGACCATGGCGAGAGTCCCACATGAAAATAAGAGATTGGATAGCGTCAGCTTTAAATCAAATTGTTGTTGACTGGATTACGTTTGCGCTGAAATATATATATGAAAAACCCAGATGGCTGTTGGAAACTGAGTTTTTTTTGCTGAAGTCGTGAGCAGTTGTCGTTTGCGTGAAGGTGACCTTACTTGAAGGGAATCTACAGTTAATCGAGCAAGTAAGCAAGCAGTTTTGTTGCGAGCCTGGTATCGAGCATAATCTTCGTCAGGAATTAATTGGAAAGAACTGACTTCGACTTCGATTAAATTATCACGGAAAGAAATCCAGAGGCTCTTCTTTGTTCTGCTCATTTCAACGAGGTTGATTAGAGTCCTTTGTTAATGTGGTGTAGGTAATTCTGAATCAGTAGCTCATTTAAATTCTCTTTTATCAAAATTCAGGATTGAAACAGGAATATTCTTCGTCAGGATCTTCGATTGGAGGCTTTAGTTAAGTTAATTAGATAATATTAGAGTAATTAACAGATTATGTATTGTTGCTGAATTTGAAATTAACATTGTTTGAAATATTTGTATATTGCTTGATAATTATAGATTTTAGGATGGAATCCCAAGATTTTTCACAGGTACTGACTGGAGTTGGCGGGGCAATATCAAGGTTGGATGCAGTGTTAAGACAACAAAATGTAAACAGTGATGTTGAAAGATTTAGTGGTCAAGCAAATCAGTTTAAGAAATGGATCATTTCTATTGAGAAACATGCATATTTAATAAACGCTACAGATGGGGAGAAAAAGAATTTGGCATACAGAACAAGTACAAGTCCAGTTTCTGACCATATAAGAAGAAAATTAGAGGCAGCAGGAGGTGAAACCTGGGAAGAATTTAAAGATGATCTCGCAAGAAAATATGCTGAAATTACTGATCCACAACACGCATTCTCAGTATTGCGACAGACTAGACAAAGCAGCACAGAAAGTGTCCAGTTATACAGTGACAGGTTAATCAATTTAGCTGAAGAGTCATTTTTAGGACAGAATGTACGAGCTGAAGAAGTGGAACGGATGTTAGTAGGGATTTTTGTTGATGGGATTAGGTCAGATGGATTGAAATTTAAATTATTAAGAGAGAATCCTGCAAGATTGTCACAAGCGGTAGATATCGCTATACAAGAGGAAAGCTTGAGGAGGAGGTTTAGGTTAAGAGTAGGACGAGAGTTAGGTAGTAGTTCAGAAGATAGAATTGAAGAACCTATGGAAATAGGACAGTATAGACATGGATGGAGAGGAAGACGAGGAGAAATACAGATGGTACAAAGAAACGAGAACGTATATAATCAAGATAGAAGAGGACAAGTGAGAAATACTGTAAGAAACATGGAAGGAAACACAAATAACTCGAATGTGGTTTGTTGGGGGTGTCACAAACGGGGGCACATTTTTCGCTTTTGTGGTAACAGAAGTGGCCCATCGAATACGCAAAATAGTAGAGGTGTTCAGTCGAGTATACAGAATAGAATTGCAAATGGCAGACCAGCAAATTTGAATTCTGGAGAAATACAGAGAAATTTTAGAAGGTCAGGAAATCAGGAAAATTGGCATCCCGCTTACTGAATAGGGTCGGCAGTAGGAGGGAAGATAGTAAGATCCAAAAAGGGCATCAATATATTAAAAACCCAAAGGATGAGTATAATAGAACATTTAGATATAAAAAACAAGACGAGGTAAAACAATTGTCATTAAATATGGTAGATCCTAGCTCATGTATAGTACAGATAGGAAAATATAAAGTTAGAACATTAGTGGATTCGGGAGCACATGTTAGCGTGATTAAAGAAGCATTTTTATATCGAATGTTAAAAAATTGTAAAATATTTAGAATTCAGGAGAATCTTCATTCGGTAACGGGACAAAAGTTAGAAGTGCTAGGACAAACGATGATAAATTTGAAATTAGGAGGGATAAATGTCAGGCATATGTTTCATGTGGTTAAAGATTTAAATAGAAATATGATATTGGGACGAGATGGGGTGAGACTTTTATTTGATTTGCATAAATTAAAATTCCAAGATGTTTACGTAGATCTAGAAGAAGATATGCATGTGTCGACACTAGTTAGAGTCAAAACGACCATGAATTTAAAACCACAGTCAGTTAATTTGATACAAGCAAGACTGAAGAGAAACCCGTATTATGTAGCAGGAAACATAGTCAGAATCACGGAATTGCAAAATGAAATAATTGATGAGCCAGGTTTAGAAGTTCCGGATGGAATAATAGAATTAGATAAAAGTTTAACATTTCCAGTAATGGTTATTAATAACACAGGTAGAGAAATTAAATTATACAGAGGATGTGTAATAGCCAAGCTAGAACATAACGTTAGTGACATATGGGCAACAGATAGAGTACATATGGCAGGTATAAGTTATTCAGAAACCTCTAGTGAAAGAATTAATAATAGACGCGGATGCAGAAGAAAAGGGAACGTAAGAATGGATGAATTGATCCATCCATATAGAAGAAATACAGCACAAATACATTCACTAGACAAAGTAACAAGAGAAAAAGAATTGTTAGCACAATTAAAAACTTCGCCAGAAAATAAGGAAGTGTTAGAAAAACTTATAAAGCAAAATCAAGATGTGTTTGCGATAAATGATTTAGAATTGGGTAAGACACAAACAGTTACGATGGAAATAGACACGGGAGATCATCCACCAATTAGTTTAAAACCATACAGAACTCCATTAAGAAATAGAGAAGTCGTAGAAAAGGCAATAGAAGATATGTTGAAAGCAGGCATAATAACAAGGTCAAAATCAGAATGGTCATCTCCGGTCGTCATAGTAGCCAAATCTGATGGTTCGAACAGGTTCTGCTGCGACTATAGGGCGTTAAATAAAATTACTAAGAATGTAGCGTACCCATTGCCGGTGATTGATGATATTTTGGGGTTACTTAATGGCTCTACATATTTCACAACGCTGGATGCAAGGGCAGGATTTTGGTGTATTCCGATGTCGAAGGACGCGCAAAAGAAAAGTGCCTTTTGTACTCATATGGGTTCTTACGAATTCTTACGTATGCCATTCGGTCTCAAAAATGCACCATCTCACTATATGTTCTTAATAAATGAAGTACTAGACGGTATGCAAAGTTTTGCCCTAGCATATATTGATGACGTATTGATTTTTACGAAAGGAGATGTAGAGAATCATTTGAAACATGTTAGACTAGTATTTGACAGATTAAGAAAGCATGACGTTAAATTAAAGCTTAGTAAGTGCCAGTTTTTAAAGACAGAAACAAAATATTTAGGTTATATAATAAATAGAGAAGGTATTAAACCAGACCAGGAAAAGATAAAGGTTATTAAAGAGTTACCTCCTCCCACTAACGTTAAGGAAGTCCGTGCTTTTATAGGAACGTGTGCGTATTATAGGCGGTTTGTACCAGCCTTTTCAAGGATAGCAATACCTATTACGAATTTAACGGGAAAATACGCTAGGTTTAAGTGGGATGATGAGTGTCAAAAAGCGTTCGAACTTTTAAAAGATAGCTTAACAGTGGTACCATTATTGACACATCCAGACTTGAATAAACAGCTAATATTATACACAGATGCTTCAGACAACGCAATAGGAGCATGTTTGGTTCAACCATATGAAGGAGAAGAATCTGGAATACCAGGGGTTAAAAATGAAAGACCAATCTATTTCTTGTCTCATAAACTCAGCAAGACTCAAAAGAAATGGCCGATTATTGAGAAAGAAGCATATGCTATACACTACGCTCTTCAAAAATTAAATTACTATTTACATAACGCCAATTTCATTATTAGAACTGACCACATGCCATTAAAGTCGATATTAGAAGCACCAATACAAAATAGGAAAATACAAACCTGGGCATTGAATTTACAAGGGTACAATGCTAAGGTTGAATATGTGTCAGGGAAACATAATACGTGCGCCGATCTTTTGTCTAGAATCCCGTACCCACAGTCATCAGGAAACACGGAAGATGAAATTGAACCAGACATAGACGATTGAAACTGGCAAGTAAATATATTAGATTCTGCCATAATAAATAGGGAAGAATTTGAGAGTTTACCATCGGATCAAGAGTCTGAACCTAGAACAGAAGACCCACATTTAGAACAGTTTGATATGAAAACAGAACAAGAATTAGATCCAAAAATAGTACAGATAAAAAGAAAACTGAAAGAAACAGGGGAAAATAGTTTTAAAAGAAAGTTTGTAGAGTTACAAGAAGACAATCAATTATATTATATCAGTGAAAAAGGTGAAGGAGTAAGAAAATATATTCCGAAACATTTAGAACAAGAAGTCTTAAAGGCATATCACGATAATAATGGTCATTTTGGACGAGATAAGTTAGTGAAGGCTATTAGCAGTAAATATTACTGGCCGAATTTATTCAAAAGTGTATATGAATATGTTGAAGCGTGTGAAAAGTGTAGGTTAAGAAACATGAAGATAATCAAATGTCCTTTACAAGATACCGATATTCCTCAATTTCCAATGCAGAAAGTAAGTTTGGATATTTCAGGTCCTCATCCAAAAACATTATCGGGAAATGTATACCTACTACATATAGTTGATTCATATAGTCTCTGGCCAGAAGTTTATCCAATTCCAGACAAGAGTGCTGATTCAGTTATAAATATGCTTTTACAAGAATTTATACCAAGGTTTGGGTGTCCACAAATAATACTTACAGATAATGGGAAAGAATTTGTAAATAAAAAGTTTGAGAAATTGGTAAAAGATTGGAATATAAAGCACATTAGGACTTCATATTACAGACCAACTTCTAATGCTAAAAATGAGAGACAACACAGAACACTATACAATATTCTAGCGAAAAATGTAGAAGAACACGATATGGATTGGGATCTTTATTTGGGGATAGCATTAGCGGCGATACGTACACACGAAAATGAAGGAACAGGTTTCTCACCATTTTACTTAGTACATGGAAGAGAACCAATATTGCCAATTGATAATTTATTAAAGCCTAGGAGAAAATATCTGGGGGAAGATTTTCAAGAAACAAGGTTGCAAGAGATGCATAAAGCACATGTACGTTTAAGAAATAATATAATTAAGGCTAGAGAAAGACAGAAGAAATACGCAAATAAAAATGCACACTTACAAGAGTTTAACGTAGGTGATAGAGTATATTATAAAAAACATAGAAAAAACTCTAAGTTTGATGCTCATTGGGTCCCGGGATACTATATTCTAGAAAAAAAAGGTCCAGTGTCATATACTATTAAGAATCAAATTTCAGGGCATGTTGCACGTTCACATGTAGAGCACTTAAGGCGGGATAATGAAGAAAGGAATGCAGAGAATAATAATAATAATTATTGTTCCGAAGAAATATTGTCAGGTGGACAGTTTGTCAGACAAACGGTATATCCAATACCTATAGAGAATGGAAAACAAGTAACAACAGCTGAACAAGAAGAAACGGTACCAAAAACAGTCATGACAGAGGAAAATAACATGTATGACGATTATATTAGTGAAGAGTCGGTCAGGGAAAATATCGAACCTCCATTTATGAATACAAGACAGGCAGTAAAAAGAAAGTTGGATAGACAGAAAGAAAAAGAAATTAAGAGGCAAAGGAAACTTAGAGTGAGTTCTTCAAGTGGTGAAGATATGCCAGTATTTGAAAATTTGTTGAGACGGCAAGACAGGAAAATTAGATTGGATTTAGAAAGGAAGAAATTAGCGGTTGCTAGAAATGGATATACAGACGGGGAAGAAGAAATGGATGAAAAGTCAGAAACTGATGAAGAAGCTGATATGAAAGAAGATAGCTCTCCTCGGGAGGATAGCGACATTGATGTAGATATTGCAATTATAGAAACAAATTTGAAGTTATTAAGAAAATGGAGAAGAGATAGATAAATAGCTTGGTAGAATATTCTGCAGATGGCAGATAGAAGAAGAAGTTAGACACGATATTTTTGTGTTTACAAAGAAGGTACTTGGTGGAGTTTTTTTTTCTAAAACGGAAAATTATTATTGGGTACTCATAATATGGTCTTGAAATTCATAATGTATGTGTAAATTGATTAATGTGTGGGGATAAATATGATGAGGGGATTAATATGGTTTGCTCAATTGTTGGGACTGCAATTGTGTTTTATGAAATGTGAAAAATAAGTTAACTTAGATGGTTATTTTTACAATGTTTTGGTTTTATTGAGTGTGTTTAAAATGATTATTACTTGAAGTTCAGTTAGAAGATGAATTAAAGTGGTGGTTAGTGAAGTGACTCAATATGTAGTAATGGAGGGGTATGTTGTTATTACATGTGGGGTATGCAATGTATATACAAGGTTTATAATAGGAGCTGGGTTGAACAGCGTTTAATGGGAGAATATGGGGGGAATGCCAGGTTGAGTTTTGGCATTTAAATAACTGGATATTGGAAGAAGAAGACTGTACTTAACAGTATAATAATAGTTAGGAGGTTTTTTTTTGTTGAAGGAATGGTAAACGGGAAATTGATGACCTGAATAGTACAAAGGCTGGCAGTTTTGGATTAACATATTTTTTTTGATAATAACAATTATTATTGACGGAAACTGAAGATAAATTTAGAAACTTTATTTTTTGATAAAGTTTTGAGAATGTATGGGAAGAGAAAGGTGATTACTTCTTACTTTTTCCTTACTTTTTCTTTCTTATTTTTTTTTGGGTGCGCACCAACCCAAATCTAATCTAACTATATTTTTTCTGTCTATCCTAGAATACTGAGAGTGTGAGAATGTGAATAAGGGGGAAATAAAGGATAAGGGAATATCTTCAGTTTTGTCAATCATAATTTGGATGGACATTTTAAAGTAAAAGAGGTTCGCTTATGGAGACTTTTGTATTGTGGGGAATTTTATGGAGAGTTTTGTAGAGAGTTTTCTAGAGAACTTTATAACGAGTTTTGTAGAGAGTTTCGATATTATTGTCTCTGGTTAGCAATTGGCTATGAGGAGATAGGAGAATTGAGTTAGGAAATAAATGGAATTGTTGTTATTGTAGGATAGAGATGTAAAGTTAAATAATTAAAAGTGGGGGTTGAGATTTTTTCAAGGAAAAATTCTCTTTTAAGAAGGGGAGGCAATGTAACAGTGAGGGAACTAGGTTAGGAGTAAAGAGTTAAGGAATGATGCGCATTCCTTGACTAGGGGGAAAATCATAGTGAACGTGTGTGCACGAATGAAGAAGTGTATCTAGGAAAACACACACGTCACTTAGGGGGATTAGAAAGGACATGTCAACACCGGGCAGGGAGTCTACCATCATGTGTGCTGTAGTATAACTATTCGGCCAATAAAGTATGTTTATAACAACGCGGAGACTTGGTGTCCTATACGATCACGTGCTTAACCTGTCTTGACCACACTATGACAGTAGCTGTTTTGGAAGAACATCTTTAAATTTCTCAACAAGTATTAGTTCCGCCAGCCCGTCATAAGTAGCATCCAAATCACTCAGTTCTACCCACTTGTTAAAATAAGTGTGTAACCGTGAGGCGAACTGATGAAATGATTCTCCTTGTGACCGTTTGGCGGTACGGAACTTCAACCTGTAGGCACTAGAAGTTAACTGATATCGTTTTAAGAGAGCATTTTTGAGTGTGACAAAGTCCTTCTCAAGACCTGGAGGGAGTTTTGCAAACACGTCATACGCTGGACCGCGAAGTGCTTGGGAGAGTTTAATATTAAATTTATCCTTAGGCAGATTGTAGGCTTCACACATTAACACAAATTTGTCAAGATATTCATCCATCTGATCCTCCTTCGGGTCGAAGTGGGCCAGTGGAAAACTCATTGATCCTGGAGTAATATGTGGTCCTGAGGAAATGTCTTGGCTGTCAGTTGGAGAGCTGGCACTGCTAAATCTGGAGGCATCAGGATTTTGTAGTTCTAATCTCCTCAGTTCTAACTCGTGCTGTCTTAACTGCTCAGCTAATTTCAACTCCTTGTCCAGTTCTGCTTGCTTCAACTGGTTGTCCAATTCAGCCTGTTTCAACTGGTTGTCCAATTCAGCCTGTTTCAACTGGTTGTCCAATTCAGCCTGTTTCAACTGGTTGTCCAATTCAGCTTGTCGCATCTTCTGTCTGGATTCAATTTCCGCCATCTGGATTTTTAATTTAATTCTTTCCTCTCGTTCGTCCTTCTCTTTGATGATGTCCCTTTGTTCTCGGCGCCATGTTCTTCCTTCTTCTATTACATATTTTTCCAACTCTGCACAATCATAACCTAACAATGTTCCTTGTTCTCGCAGTTCCTCCTTAGTAGGTGGCTTTTCAGAAGACATGTTAGTTATGTAATAATATATCTGTTGATACACCTGGATAACTCACTCACTTAATCAAGAATGTGTTTGTCGCAAAGATTCACAAATATCTTCAATAACAAGCATAAAAAATGTTACACATTGACACAACACTTACCCGTTTGCCAGCAATTCACCTTTGCCCTAACTTATGTTATCTTATACTAATCCTACGTATGTGTTATCCTATATTATAAGTATGTATATATTAACTAGTATGATTAGTAGCTATCTATTTTTAGTGACTGAAAGTTAGAAATATCTATGAAGTTGGATACTCGACTGAACCCAACAATCTATAGGATTGTCATGCCCGGACCGAGCCACCAGTGTCGCGTAAACGTATTCTACTAGGATGGAATTGGATCAAAGTAGATACTAAATAGACTTCTACGAATCGAGAATCTAACCACTGCTGAAGAAGCGATCAAATGGCTCGCAATTCTAGAAGAATGATTATCAAAGTCCCAGAATGGATCACTACTTCTAAACAGTGCCAGGCGGAAAGTTATGACGACGAACTGTGCTAACAAACGAAGACAGTATGTCAAGAGATTCCTGCTAACGTGCCTGGATGAAAAAAAATGAGCCCCCACTGCCTAATGTATTCTCACACAACAGGAGATAAGACATAATGATACGTATAGATGTAGTCCTTTCACTCGTCACACAATCTGATGATGCTAATTCTATAATGACAGACGCAGTTGTTAAAAATACAAATATAACATAACGTTTAATCCTAAAGAACACTACGTGAGCCCCACTGGGAACTCACTGACACATAAGAGATACGCAGATCCCTGAAATCTTGACCAGATAATGTTCAGCTAGAGGATATAATCATAGACTCTTAGCCAATAGCGGACAAATTAGGATTGCTGTGCAGTGGCAAACGGGTGGGTAGCCACTCATCTGATAATCCTTAGTCTCCTGGATGGTAAGCTGGCAGTGCTGACTGGATCGTGGTATGGACTCCACTCTCTGCTGCATCAAGTGAGTGGTTCGTAGCTCAATCACCGGTCGTGACTACGGCTACAGATGATCAGGGTGCAGGCTCTGTGAATGACAGTGAGAAGGAGTGAATAATCCTTCAAGACAGAATTGTAAATTCTTTTGGCCATGTCCTGCATGGCATGCTTGTCTCATAAATTTTCATAGCATGTATTATTTAAATTTACAGTTTGATTCCTTATCTGAAATCTACAACAGCACACTGATCTAATGGAAACAGCACACAATTGATATCCTATTCTCTCTGCTGACATTTAGATCAAACATGTACAATCACAATGCTCTACTTCAAAGACCACATTCCAAATATATATATTCTAAGTCACGATTAATCATGGAAACATGAACCACAATTCACATAATGACTTAACAGTACATATAGGATGACTTCAATGGAATGGAACTCAGACGCCACAACTCCGACGTCACATATACATTAACAAACCATTAAATCGATGAAACACCACACATCATTTTCCAAGTATGGAAACACACAAACTACCCTCCACACGATGAATTAACATCACATGATGAATTCCATAGAATGAAATGAAATCACACACAACAACTATAACTTCACGATGTACACGAGTGAACCATTAAAATCAATGAAACACCCCAAGTTCACTTAAAGAGTTATGAGTTGTACTAATAGCAAGTCTTCCTTATATTAATTAAAACATAATTAATTATCTAGAAGATTTCTTAGCTAGGTTTAAGATTATTTTCACTATACACAAGAACAATATTAGGGTTGGAGAATTCCCCCAAGGTTTGAACTTTGTTAAGTGGGCCATCTTGGACCACATGGTAGTAATCTGACTATGGGCAAGATAGAGATTAATAAAGAATAATTAATGGTAACTTATTCACTCTCTGAACTAATTCCTTCAACTAATAAGTATATTATCTAGAGAAATACGCTAGTTCCGAAGTTTAAGCACATAATTAAATTATCTTAACTCTAATCGTCTACTGACTAACTCAGGTGTCCTTCCGCAGGCAGATACCTAATTTCGAGAATCACGTAATGTAATTTATCCATGTTTTTAATGCCACATGTGACGAGCTTTTCGTTTTACTCTTGTCGGCAAGCCACATGGCACAAACATGGTCCTAATTCTAATATTAGTTAACTAACACTAGTTTTAATTAATAGTATCTATTATCGATCGGCATGGCCGGTAGATTTTGCCGGCATTTTGACACACAGAAAAATGTTTAACAAAATTATTATTAACTCACCCTGCAACTAGATTTTGACTGGCCTATCGGGAGTGGAGACTATCATTGGCTTTTCTATGTTTTAGATTGTTGTTCGGCTTAACAAGAGCCAGCAATAAAATATGTTTAAACACAGACAGGTGTTCAATTTTAGCCAATTGACTTGATAGCTCCTCCCTCCGGGTTGCTGGCAAAAAAATGGCAGAGGTTAGGGTGCTACCGGAAGTTAACTTCTCATCCAGGAGAGTTCCCTTCCTGTGGCCAAATTATTATTCACAGCCAAATCTGAATATAAAATTCAGCCTGACTTGATTTCTTGGCTTGTAAACGAACTCTACCCTACATCTACTTCTAACTATAAGAAGAAATAGTATTTAACTCTCTCTATAGTTTTATGTATATAAATACACTAACCAAAGACGATTTTATCTAATATTTGAAAATATAGATAAAAATAAACATTACTACAGGATACATAGAGGGGTTTATTGAGGGCTATCTCCATCTAGTAACAAAACGATCTGAGAGGTGGGCCAACCTGTCACACCTACATACTAACCCATATTGATTATTGCTCCACAATCTGGGACGGATGCTCCAAAACAATAACAAAACGCCTTTATTTACTCCAGAAAAGGGCAGTGCGTCTAATCAATGGTGATAGGTTTACAGAGAATTCTAACCTACATGAACGTCTCCAGTTACTGCCACTCCACAAACGCCTACTTTTTAATAAGGCTAAACTAACTCACAAAATCCTATTTCAAAATGCCCCAAGCTACCTTTGGCCATTGTTTAAATATAACGCAAAACATAGTGAACGACTAAATATACTTCGAGTCCCTAAACCTAGGATAGACTTATATAAAACAAGCTTAGCATACTATGCCACTCAGCTGTGGAGTAATCTTCCACAAGAAATCAAAGACACCACCAATCATTATACATACAGACGCAACCTGTTTGAACACTACCTCAGAACAGACTACATGGCCCCTTAAAAAAAACAAAAAACAACAACAACAAAGACAATAATAATGGTAAATTATCTCGAACGACAACTAGCCAGAAAAAATTAAAAAAAAACATTCCCATATGTGTGGCACGTTACACCCTCCTTGGGTATTTGTGACCATGTTAAACATTGCCTCAATGAGCCATGTATTATTGATTATTTTTCATGCGTTTTAATGCTCATTGTTCTTTTGTTGTTAAAGAATTGCTTCATAAGAGATGTTGAATGAAAGAATATATGAGAGGAAATAGAGAAGAAGGGCAGAATGTCAGACGGGCCTGCGTGCCCAATTCTTAACCTTTGAAAATAAAGATTTTTGTTCTATCTATCTATCTATCTATCTATCTATCTATCTATCTATCTATCTATCTATCTATCTATCTATCTATCTATCTATCTATCTATCTATCTATCTATCTATCTATCTATCTATCTATCTATCTATCTATCTATGTATCTATCTAATCTATCTATCTATCTATCTATCTATCTATCTATCTATCTATCTATCTATATATCTATCTATCTATCTATCTATGTATGTATGTATGTATGTATGTATGTATGTATGTATGTATGTATGTATGTATGTATGTATGTATGTATGTATGTATGTATGTATGTATGTATGTATGTATGTATGTATGTATGTATGTATGTATGTATGTATGTATGTATGTATTTATGTATGTATGTATGTATGTATGTATGTATGTATGTATGTATGTATGTATGTATGTATGTATGTATGTATCTATCTATCTATCTATCTATCTATCTATCTATCTATCTATCTATCTATCTATCTATTGTAACACTAATTTCATATTGTAATTTGTAATACATAGGTCATTTCCGGTGCAATGCTCCAGAAGCTTTTGCCCATTTTCATTCATGCGACCGATGTTGTATTTTCCAAGGCACGCTGGCCATGAATTCGAGTCCTTGCCCACACGGGCATTTAAATCACCGAGCATATGAATGTAGTCAGATTTTGGAACTGCCTTAATCACGGAGTCTAACTCCTCATAGAACGAATCCTTCACATCATCAGAGGAATCGAATGTCGGTGCATAGGCAGTAATAATGGTGGCAAAACCACAAGAGGTTGCCAAGCGCAGGATAATAGTCTTTCATTTCCTCCAGTTGGTTTTTCAATCCCAGTAGCGAATTCTTCACTGCAAAGCCCACACCGTGTTGCCTTTTTTTCTGCCTGCCCTCTACCCTTCCAAAAAAGGTGTAATTGTTTTTCCTGAGTGACCCTTCCTCAGCGCCAGCAAAATCAATTTTAAGACGATTGAGTTCGGCATCAACACAGCCGTTTTTCTCACATCGTCAATATTGGTCAAGTCAGTGGAAAATCCTGGACACATGGTTCTCACGTTCAAGGTTACAAGCCGTAGCTTGAGGTTTCTAGTTTTTTCTTTTTATTAGTACTTGGTGCATTGGTTTTATAGCCTACGATTCAGATTTCGTCCTAGCCCCAAGCACCCATTGAAGAAGGCAGGCTGTGGCGGATCAGAACCCAATTGGCCAGGGGCTGCCCAGCTTGGGGCGTGGGGGGGGGGGGGGGCTGCTCAGTGACACCTGTAGGTGTCTCCCTCCGTCAGAGGCAAAGCGTGGCGCCCCATGTTTACGCCAATTGACAGGTACTTATAACCCGTAACAGTTGCCTCTCGCTTTGATTCCGAGACCATTTAAGACCAGAAATGGAGTTATTGCCTCTCCATAGCACAAAGCCTGGGCTAAAATACAGAGATCATGTGTTGCCCAAGCAGCATGATCCCTCCCTCAGCCTGCCTAGTTCACTCCAGAGGAAAGGTACCACCTCTACATCTGGAACACGACAAGCTGCAGAAGCTGCCGGATCAGCAAAGCAATGATCTAACTGTCCGCCTGTCGGAGCTTCGATCCTAGACCAGCCGCCAACCAAGGCTTAGGGCCTGGTCTGCCCTGCCATGACATTTTGTCTTTAGGTTGCATTTCCTCGCACCAGGTAAGGCTTGTACCCTCCAAATTGCGCTCTTCCGCCCGAAGCCGTTGGCACAATGTGGGATGTCGGGTGTGGCAAGTGCCCCCCAACGTTCGGCGCTAACAGAAAGCAAGTAGTACCGTCTACTGTTATACGGTAGCTCAGTCATATCTGACTAAGACCTAACTAGAAGCTACCAAGATGTAATATACGGGTAAATGGGAGTATTCTTTAAAATGTGAACGGTACAATTATAACGGAACTGTCATACCATCTGACGGGAGGTGCCTTGAAGAGATTAAAACAATAATCGCGATGGAGAAGGTAAGATGGACAACATACTAACCAATTAAAATGATGACTATTGCAATTGAGAAAAAGTGTGTTGAAAATCTACGCAAAACCTTTACTTTTGGATATATGTAACACGTTGACAATGAGCAAACAAGCTGGCACACATCTAATGGCAGTGGACATATTGCGTCTGAGGAAAATGAAAATAATACCATGGACCTACTGAAAAATTAATGCGCAAGTCCCACAAGGCGCAAATAAAAACCCTAAACTGATTAGAGAAAATAGACGTAGACAGTTCCGATTTATGGTCACGTTATGAGAAGAAGTAAACTAGAGAACTTGATGACAACTGGCAAGATTGAGGGAGAAAGAACATGGACAGGCAGAAAAAGTATATATCTGGATGGCTTGATCACATGACATGATCGAGACAAGAACAATGAGCTTATCCAGGACTCTGTTGATGGTTTGGGATGGCGAAACATTACCGCCCAAGCTTTTCGGCATGGCACATATTGAATGAAGGAACTACAGGAAATGACATTTACGGTGGTCATAGATAGTCAAAAATGGGCCTTAGATTGAATAATAGGAATACCGAAGTCAAAAAGATATCTTGAAATTGTCACAAAGAAATACCAAAGAGAATCCTCAAGGGCAGAATACTATAGGAAGGGTGAACAAGCAAGCATACTTTGGCATTTATACAACAGTCATGTACCGATATGGTAATGTAGACATATACGGAATTAACGAGAACGGCACAAGACAGACGACTATGAAATGAATTATTATGAAGATTCTGTTGAAGCAAACCTCGTGTCTGTTGTGGCTTTCGCTAGTTTTGAACTCAAGGGTAGTTTATACGAATGCAATGGACTGACTTTTCTGTGTGGATTAGCTTTTACTGTTACAAGTGTCGCTCGCCATCAGGCGAATCCACCCTGACGCCTGAGGTTCTTGTCATTTACGTCCCCAAGTAAAGGACGAGAAGTCAAAATTTTAGTCCAACTAACTGGTGTAGGGGCTGAGCTTGTTACCTCGGCATCAGCAAAAGGAAGTTTAAAAGTGAGCGTCCTTATCCATGCTGACCGCTAAGCCAATGAACTAAAATATTTGGTGAGTAATGATGGAATTGACTTCTCTTTGACTTGTGTGCCTTGGTTCATCAGATGAATACTGCCTGGAATTTCAACCCGATGGAGGATACAGGTGGAACGACATCAACTGTGATGTCAAAAATGTATTTATCTGTGAGAAAAGGTTAGTACTAACAGTATAACATGACAGAACAAAACAACTGTGAGGTCAACAATATATTTGTCTATGAGAAAATGTTAGTACCGGATGTATAACATGACAAGCCAAATAACTCTGAGGTCAACAATACATTTGTCTGTGAGAAATGGTTAGTACTTTAAGTATAACACAACATGACAAACCAACTTTTAAGTGAACAGTACATTTAATTAGTTAGTTAGTCGACAGATCATTCTCATTGCACATCGAAACATTCAACAGTACATTTATATTTGAGAAAAGATGAATAATATTAATAATATAATATATCAAGACAAAGCAACTAAGGACTGAAAAATACATTTTTCTGTGACAAAAGGTTAGTACTAGCAGTAAAATATGTTAGGACAAAACACATTTAGGTTAACGATACATGTGCATGTGAAAAAAGTTAGTACTAGCAGTTTATTAATATGTCAAGACAAAATACTATGGGCTGAACAATACATTTGTCTGTGAGAAAAGTGTTTTTTTTTTTTTGTTGGTTCCCTCTGGATTGATTTTTGTGTGTGGGCTAACATTCACTATTACCATTGTCCTCTGGGGTACTTGTAATGTACGTCTCCAAGTCAAGCACGAGAAGTCAACATTAGTCCAACTGACCGGTGTAGGGGTTGAACCCGCTCCCTCACCATCAACACTTGGGAAGTTTAAGAACGAGCGTTCTTATCCAACTGGATGTAGAAGTTATATAAGAAAGTAAAGCCGCCCTTCACTGGTGGTGCAATAACATCTTTGAAAGAGACACATATATATCGTTGTGACGATAATCTGTCATCTTAGAAAGTATTCATACATTGAAGGTAACGGTATTAAATTAAGAACATGAAAGTAAGATGAGCTAGCTATCTTAGCACCTGATTAAAATCAAAAGAAATTAAATCTAGCGTCAAAATGTGGATAGTTAACTTCGACTTTACAACAACACTTTTGTATGAATCAGAAACGCGTAGAATGACTACATAAATTACACATAAACAAAAAACATGCATGAATTAGATGATGTGCTCATTAGAAGAACTAAAATCGTTTCAAATAATAATAATCATAATCATCATCATAACCACCATCATCGTCATCATCCACTTTTGCCGCCAAGCGGCGTAAGGAGAAATATAAATAATTGGCGTTCCAGCGGCCGTTGTATGGCATTGGTGAATGTCATTCCGTGTGATTGTATAATGTCTTTGATGTCGTCAATCCATTTTATTCTTGGGCGTCCTCTTGGTCTCATCGCAGAGGATCTTTGATGTAGGGCCAGTGATGGTAGTTGATGGTGTTGCATTCTAAAGACATGGCCAAACCACTTGATCTTCTGTCTTTCAATAAATGTGGCACAAGGTGTTGCTCCCAATGTTTGCCTGATAACGACATTTCTTACTCAGTCTCTGATTGTTAAGTTGGCAGCTCTCCTCAGGCATCTCATCTCACAGGTGTTAGTTTTATGAAATTGTCATTTGGATAAAGTCCACGTTTGCGATTGGTAGCATTGGGTTGGTGTGAAAATGCTGATTATTATCTGTCATTTTGCGGACATGGGCATATGTGAATGGTTCAATATAGGTGATAGTTGATATGTAAGTGCACTAACTTTTTGACATCTTATTTCAATTTGTCTGTCCAATCTGCCATATTCCATGACCTTCTCTTTCCAGTCGTTGATTCCAAGTGCTTGTTGGTCTGTATATGTATTATCTCTCCACCGTCTTCTTGGTCTACCTCGGGGTCTATGGTCATTTATTTCCTGAGTGTAAGCGAGTTTTGTTTCCCTATTATCTTCCATTCTTTCTATATACCCCAGCCATTGTAGTCTATTAGCCTTCATGATACCAGTGATTAGCGGGGACTTGAACAGATCATAAATGTCTTTGTTACTTCTTATTTTCCACTCTCCAATTTGTGTATCTCTAATGGGTCCAAAGATGCGTCTTAAAATTTTGTTCTCAACGGTTTGTAACAAGGCTTCGACTCCTTTCGTTGTACTCCAGGTTTTAGAGCCATACAGCACAACTGGTCTGATCAGTGTATTGTATATTGTCATTTTGCTGTTACGAGATAGCGCATTTGATTTTAGTAGATGTTGTAGTGCGTTGTATATCTTATTTCCAGAGTTGATTCTAGTTTGTATTTCTTCCCTTATGATGTTGGAGCAGTTGAATATTGTACCCAGGTATTTGTATGTTTCCGTTCTTTTAATGGTCATATTATCTATTTGTATGTTGCCAGAGTTTTTAGCCAATCCGTCTCTTGAAATTACCTTACATTCTGTCTTATCTTGGTTGATAACCAGCCCCATCTGTTCGGCTTTTTCCTTTAAGTGAGTCAATATTTCCAATGTCTTTTGTTCACTTTGCCCTATAATATCTATATCATCTGCATAACCAAGCAGCTTGGATGTTCCTCCAATATCACATTCCTCCTTTACCTTCCTTACAACTTTCTCTAGAGCCAGATTGAAGAGTAGCGACGATAGTGCATCACCCTGTTTCAATCCAGATGTTATTTGGAAATGGTCTGATTTCCTGCCTTTATATGTTACTATATTATAAGTATCTTCCATGCATAGTCTGGTCATGTTGAGTAACTTTATTGGTATTCCAAATTCCTGCATAGCATTCCATAGACTATTCCTATGGACGCTATCATAAGCCTTTTTAAAATCCACAAAAATGTTATGGAGATCTCTTTTATATTCCCAATTTTTCTCGGCTATTTGTCGTAAGATAAATATCTGATCTATTGTTGATCTGTTTTGTCTAAAACCCGCCTGGTATTCACCTAATATGTCTTCTGAATATGGTTTTAGTCTATTTAGTAATACTGCGGATAGTATCTTATAGCTTGTGGACAGTAGTGATATTCCTCTATAATTGTCACATTGGAACTTGTCTCCTTTCTTAAAGATAGGTATCAATAATGACTCTTTCCAGTCATGGGGTAATTCTTCTGTCCTCCATATTTTTATTATTAGTTCGTATAGCTTTAAAATTCAGCAGCGATTCCATCAGTCCCAGTTGCCTTATTGTTTTTAAGTCGTGTGATTACATATAGGATTTCTTCAAATGTAGGTTCTTCAATTTGTGGTTCGCATGTTATAACCTCTTCCTGTGGGAAAGTGTTACTTGAAGCTTCACAATTTAGTAATTCAACAAAATATTCTTTCCATGTGTTGCACATTTCCTCATTGGTATTTATCATATTCCCATTTTTGTCTTTTAAACCATATGTGTTTTGTTGGTGCCCTCGTTTCATTGACTTCAGTTCTTTAAAAAAACTTTCTGGATTCATTTTTCTGGTGATTGGTTTCCATATCTTTGATTATCAATCAATCAATCATGTGCCATGCCGGAAAGCGTGGGCGGTCATGATTCGCCATTTCACTCGATCACCAGAGTCGTGGATCAGCTCAGTGTTCCTGTCTCGTCCATGCCATGTGGCCAAGTCATCCAGGTATTTTCCTCTCGGTCTTCCTCTTGGTCTGTTCCCTTCGATCTTGCCAGCTGTCACTAAGTTCTCCAGTCCATTTCTTCCAAAAAATGTTGACAGTCTACGTCTAATTTCTCTAATCAATCTACGATTTTCATTTGTCTCTTGTAGTACTTGGTCATTGGTTTTTCTATCTGTCCATGGTATTCTTTGCATTTTCCTCAGAAACCACATTTCTGCAGCCATCAGATGTTTTTCAGCTTGACTGCACATTGTCCAAGTTTCACATCCATACAAAAGAACAGGCTCTATGTATCCCCTCAACACTCTTTTTCTCGTTTCAATTGACATCATTTTATTGGTCAGAATGTTTTTCATCTTGCTAAAGGCTACTTTCGCAATGGCGATTCTTGTTCTAATCTCTTCAAGGCATCTGCCATCAGATATTATGACTGTTCCGAGATAATTGAACCGATTCACTTGTTGAAGAATATTTTATTTACTTGTATATTACATTGTGGTACTTCATTCTTCCTAGTGACGACCATAACCTGTGTCTTCCTACAATTTAATTCCAACCCCAGATGCTCACTGTGTACAAAAACAGCGTCTACTAATTGTTGCAGATCATATGCATTGTCTGCAATCAATACTGTATCATCTGCATATATAATGTTATTTATGTTTCGTCCTCCAATGCTGATTCAATTTAGGTCTTCTACATTTCTGAAAATATTTTCACTGTATAGGGAAAAAAGATCTGGAGACATTACACATCCCTGCCTAACACCTCTCTTAATAGGTTGATATTGTCCTACTTCATTATCAATCCTTATGGCAGCTTGTTGTTTCCAATATATGTTTTTTTTATAAGTCTAATGTCTTTCCCACCAATTTGTAGATCTGCAAGCATATCCACAATGTTGACATGTCTAACTCTATCAAAAGCCATTGTATAGTCAATAAAGCAAAGATGTATATCCTTGTTTACTTCTAAAGCACGTTCAATAACTGTTCGCAGCATATACACAGCATTTACTGTACCCTTTCCTTCTACAAACCCACATTGTTCTTCCCCTATTTCAGGTTGTATTTTCTTCCTCACTCTTTGCATGATAATTCGTAACAAAATCTTTGTGATGTGACTCATTATACTAATTGTTCTATGTTGATCACATTTTAAGGTTCCTGATTTCTTTGGGATTGCAATAAATACAGAATTACATAATTCAGAAGGTATATCTCCAGTATCATATAATGTGTTCAGCAGTCTAGTGACTTTCTCTAGTCCAAATTCTTCTAAAGCTTTAATCATTTCTGTTGTGATGTTATCTGCACCGGGGGCCTTGCCAACTTTCATATGCTTAAGAACATTTTGAACATCTTTAAAATTTCTGGTCCTTCATTATTAAATCTAATAGCGTACTGTTCCTCTCTGTTATCATTATACAGGTCTTTCACATAATCTGTCCATACATGTAGAATCTGATCTTTTTCTATTATGATTTTGCCATCTTTAGTTTTTAGACAGCCTGTTGATGTACTTGTTCTTTTATTAGTAAGTTCCTGAATTCTTTTGTGCACTAATTTGGTATTTTGACTGTTGTGTTGTTTTTCAATTTCTAAGCACTTTTCCTCAAGCCATGATTCTTTTGCCTTCCTACATAATATTCTGACTTGTCTGTGAATTTCTTCATATTTGGCAGGATTATTTTTGTTGAGTCTTCTTGTTTCCATTAAGTGTAAAATTTCCTCAGTCATCCATTTCTTACGACCCACCTTCTTTAATTTTGGAATAGTTATTTCTGCAGCCACATTGATTGAATTCTTTAACATTTCCCATTGATCATCCACATCCTGGAATAGGATCTCTAGATCGGACAATATTTCAAATCTGTTCTGTACTTCTAAGTTGAATTTGTTTTGTATTTCCTTGTCATTACTCAATGTACACAAGTCATATTTAGTGTTTCCTGTTATATACTTGACTTTCTTCAATTTTAAAACTGTTTTTGCTACTGTTAGTGCGTTTCTAAATCTTCTGCTAATGAGAATGTAATCAATCTGGTTTCTAATCCTGCTATCAGGACTCCTCCAGGTCCATAATCTTCTAGGGTGTTGCTTGAACCAGGTGTTTCCTACAATCATTTCCTGGTCTTTTGCCCACTCTACTAGTCTGTATCCTCTTTCATTTCTCTCTCCCAAACCATAGTTTCCTACTGTGTATCTATCCCCTTGATTTCCTACTTTTGCATTGAGGTCCCCTATTATGATGTTTATTTCTGAATTTTTACATTTCTTTAAGGCAGACTCTATGTCATTATACAATTCCTCTACACTATCATCACTGGACTCTCCTGTTGGGGCATATACCTGAATAACATTTATGTTAAAAGGTCTGCCACTCAATTTAACTAGTGAGAACTCTGTCCGACACGGCCCAATATCCCTGAAAAGACGTTGATGTTTTCCGGTCCAAAATTATTGCCACTCCCCTATGTCGATCTTCACCTCCAGAATAAATAATCTTAAAATCTTTATGTATCTTGATGCCTGCTCCTGTCCATCTCGTTTCGCACATACCTAATATATTAATTTTTTCTCTTTGAATTTCTTGTGTTATGTTCTCTAATTTTCCTTCGTTGTTTAACGTCCTAACGTTCCATGTTCTTAATTTTAATGTCTCTGTCCTTGTCTTGCGATGATCAGTCTTTAAGCGAATCATAATAAACTAGGCACTTTCAAAGAGGTAGTTTGCCGTTGCTTTCCTCTATGGCAGTGACCATACTGGCCGGATGACCGCAATCATTGTCTCTCGAAAGAGATCTTCTGCTTGCCGTCGCGAAACTCGAGACCATAACGAACAAATATCTGTCGGCTGCCCTCAAAATTTCATCCACCACCTGCCTTCCGTGGCTTCTTTTGAACACTTCCAATAAACGAACACGAAATAACATCACATAATCCAAAGGAAAAACACTATCCACACGAATTCCATGGGAATTTCCATAGGAAATCCACAGAAAAACACTGAACAGCGTCTCCCCTAAGAACAACGAGTCATCGCGTCGCCATTATACCGGAAGTCCTTTGATTATATTACTCATATATTCGCGCTTCTCCTGTCGGACTATTTTTGTAGCCTCTTTACATTCATTTCTATAATGCTCTTCCTTTTGGATGTTGTTGATGTCATTTAACCATAAATGTCGGGCATTCTTTTTCCTAATGACTGCCTCTTCACATTTTTGATTTGAACCATCTGTTCTTTCTATGCGTGGTTAACACACCGAGACATTCTTCTGCGGTAGATTGAATTGTATTCTTGATGTTCAACCAAGTTTGGTCAACGCTTTCCTCCAAAGGGTTTCGCAGAGTTTCAAGTTTACATTTTATTTCATCTGTAAATTTCTCTTTGACTGTAATTTCTTGTAGTATTTCTCTGTTATATGTTGGGTGTAATCTTTGCAATTTAGTATAGAGGCTCTCTTAAGTTTTATTTTAAATTTTGCTCCAACGAGGAAGTGGTCACTGTGGCACTCAGCTCCTCTATAACTTCTAACTTGCTGTATGTTTGATGCATTTCTGTTGTTAATTAAAATGTGATCTATTTGATTATAGGTTCTCTTGTCACATGATTTCCAAGTTTGCTTGTGTATATCCTTTCTTTGAAGTCTGGTACTGCTAATCTGCAGTCCTTTGGCTTCTGCCAGATTGATGACTCTCCATCCATTATCATTTGAATTTGTATGTAGGCTTTCCATACCGGCCACTTTTTTTATTAGTTTGCTCTCTACCTATTTTTGCATTGAAGTCTCCCAGCACAATCAGGATGTCCTGTTTGGGGGTTTCTTCTATGACATCTTCCAGATCATTATAAAAGTCTTCTTTAATATCATCTTCTTTCTCTTCAGGAGGTGCATGTACATTAATCATCGTTATATTTTCCATTTACCTTTTATTCGTAATTTGCTAATTCTTTCATTAACAGCTTTAAAGTTTAAAACGTTCCCTCATAACTCTTTTTTGATGACAAATCCTGTTCCTAATTCATGTTTATTTTGGTTGTTTCCTCCATATATTATAATCATTTCATTTTGCTCTAAAGTACCCTCTCCTGGCCACCTTATTTCTTGAATTGCTGTTATATCCATTTGATATTCAACCAGCTCCCGGGTTAGTTCTTTGGCCGCTCCAGCTCGATATAGTGTCCGTACATTCCATGTTCCAAATCTCAAAAGTCCTTTAACGTTCCAAGGTCGTTGTCCAGATAAGTCAGTCCGAATTCGAGGCTTGTGTATCTGTTTCGTAACAAACATGGTTTTTACAAAGGTGGGGATGTTAACCCCACGCTTCAACCCCCAACCTGGATGACCAGGGTGTTTCTCTTTGTTTGTTCTCTACCCTTTGACCTGTCCGGCTTGGGAGGCCCTGCTGGTAGCTACGCTACCGCCGGCATAGCTCTCAGGGTCATTGAGAAACTCAAGCTCCCCCACCACGACAAGGTGGAAACTCCATCGGGGGAGATTCCATGATCATACTTCCAAAATATTTGAATTCTTTAATTTGTTTATGAGATGTGCTATTCATCTGATTACGTATTGGACCAGGCGATCTGCTAACTTGCATTACTTCGGTTTTGACTATGTTTATACTCATATTGTATCTGCTGCATGTTGAACTCACATTATTAATATGATTCTGCAGTCTGCCCTCATCGTTATAACGGACAGGCACTGATCGTCTGCACATAGAAGTTCATTTATTTCCTGTGGATCAGTTGTTTCATCTGAAGTAATGAGTTCAAAATTTTCTGAATCTGTTCTGTCAAGACTTGTTTCTTGGTTGTTATACCCTTCTTGTCCGTGTATCCCGTAGTCTTCAAGGATGGTCCATAATTCAAATAATCATCAACGGACTTATACGTAGAGAATGAACACACCTGGGTTAACGATGTCTTGTTAATATGTACGCTGAAGCACATGGAGCGCTGTTCTTTGATTGTCCACTCAATTTCAGTGATTATATTTTTGTTTAAAATAAAAAATGTCGCTTAAAAGTCGACAAGGTCGACTTCATTGCACCGGATTTTTATCCCATATGGCTCAGTCTCTTTCCGCAGCGAACTACCTAAAGCGGCACACAAAGCACGAACTCCGTAGCTCCAGCGACGTCCCCGTTCCCTTCTCCCCGGTGTCTCTGGAAAAAAAGGCACGCGTAAACCGAATTACGCGGCCCGATATCGAACCCACAACCTTTGGAGCCAGAGTCAGACGGCTTGAACACTTCGCCACGGGTAGTCCCTTGCGGCACTATATGAACGTCATGTCGCTCTTCATTAGTTCTCTACGAGGTCTAAAATGTGCATTACTGTTAATGAGCTAGCACAGAGATCTGTTGCCGGCACTTTTCATGGAGTATACACATGGCAGTGAGTATTAGGCGTGTTTTGACATTTGCTGGCGATGTCCTAGTTTATAGACACAGGAGGAATAGGGATGAGATATCCAGGTAACCTGAGACTGAGGTGTTTGAAGTGAGTAGATAATGCACGAGAACTGGCTCCGTCATCAACGCTACAACTGCAGTCCTGTTATTGTTTCCTGTGGTATATACGATCGTTAAACAACCCACAAGTTGATTAACTGGAAGAAGAATAACTCAAACAATCATTTTAATTGATTAAGTGCCGACAGATAATGTATCGCCAAATCTGACCTACCATCTAGACAGAAGGACGATATATCGCACTATCTTGCGTCATTATGTTATTTATTTTGTCTTGTGTCATCTTCCGTAATTTAAATGCTCATTGAACGGACATTTACATTATAATACTTATTCATTTGATCGTGTGCCATGTGTGGGTCAAGCCTACTTTTTGTTTGGCATTGAATCAGTTAAATCGTGTATTTCTTTTGTTTCCAGCCCTACCTAAGAATAAACGTGAACAACTTCACGCCGAAATGAAAATGGACTTGTGAACAAACACTACAGACAGAAAGACTAGATGACACAACATGCGAAGTTTACAACTTATCCAGCAGCAGCAGCTCTATAATAAAACAGTACACACAGACTATATAATAAAACAGTACACACAGACTATATAATAAAACAATACACACAGACTATATAATAAAACAATACACACAGACTATATAATATAACAATACACACAGACTATATAATAAAACAGTACACACAGACTATATAATAAAACAGTACACACAGACTATATAATAAAACAATACACACAGACTATATAATAAAACAGTACACACAGACTATATAATAAAACAGTACACACAGACTATATAATAAAACAATACACACAGACTATATAATAAAACAGTACACACAGACTATATAATAAAACAATACACACAGACTATATAATAAAACAGTACACACAGACTATATAATAAAACAGTACACACAGACTATATAATAAAACAGTACACACAGACTATATAATAAAACAGTACACACAGACTATATAATAAAACAATACACACAGACTATATAATAAAACAGTACACACAGACTATATAATAAAACAGTACACACAGACTATATAATAAAACAGTACACACAGACTATATAATAAAACAATACACACAGACTATATAATAAAACAGTACACACAGACTATATAATAAAACAGTACACACAGACTATATAATAAAACAGTACACACAGACTATATAATAAAACAGTACACACAGACTATATAATAAAACAATACACACAGACTATATAATAAAACAATACACACAGACTATATAATAAAACAATACACACAGACTATATAATATAACAATACACACAGACTATATAATAAAACAATACACACAGACTATATAATAAAACAATACACACAGACTATATAATAAAACAGTACACACAGACTATATAATATAACAATACACACAGACTATATAATAAAACAGTGCACACAGACTATATAATAAAACAGTACACACAAACTATATAATAAAACAGTACACACAGACTATATAATATAACAATACACACAGACTATATAATAAAACAGTACACACAGACTATATAATATAACAATACACACAGACTATATAATAAAACAGTACACACAAACTATATAATAAAACAGTACACACAGACTATATAATAAAACAATACACACAGACTATATAATAAAACAGTACACACAGACTATATAATAAAACAGTACACACAGACTATATAATAAAACAGTACACACAGACTATATAATAAAACAATACACACAGACTATATAATAAAACAGTACACACAGACTATATAATAAAACAATACACACAGACTATATAATAAAACAATACACACAGACTATATAATAAAACAATACACACAGACTATATAATAAAACAGTACACACAGACTATATAATAAAACAATACACACAGACTATATAATAAAACAGTAAACACAGACTATATAATAAAACAATACACACAGACTATATAATAAAACAGTACACACAGACTATATAATAAAACAGTACACACAGACTATATAATAAAACAGTACACACAGACTATATAATAAAACAATACACACAGACTATATAATAAAACAGTACACACAGACTATATAATAAAACAGTACACACAGACTATATAATAAAACAATACACACAGACTATATAATAAAACAATACACACAGACTATATAATAAAACAATACACACAGACTATATGATAAAACAGTACACACAGACTATATAATAAAACAGTACACACAGACTATATAATAAAACAATACACACAGACTATATAATAAAACAGTACACACAGACTATATAATAAAACAGTACACACAGACTTTATAATAAAACAGTACACACAGACTATATAATAAAACAATACACACAGACTATATAATAAAACAATACACACAGACTATATAATAAAACAATACACACAGACTATATAATAAAACAATACACACAGACTATATAATAAAACAATACACACAGACTATATAATAAAACAATACACACAGACTATATAATAAAACAATACACACAGACTATATAATAAAACAGTACACACAGACTATATAATAAAACAGTACACACAGACTATATAATAAAACAGTACACACAGACTATATAATAAAACAGTACACACAGACTATATAATAAAACAGTACACACAGACTATATAATAAAACAGTACAGACAGACAACCATTTATTATATTATTTATTTACGTGGATACATGTGTGTAGATATAAATTAATTACATTACTCAAGCTGGCGCACACACATGTGTGTATAGTTCACAACTGATGTATGATTTGATGTACAAGAGCGACATCACAATAGAACACGTGGTAACGTGGTAGCTATTGCCTTCATCATCATAAAGTGCCCTGTCAGTTGGCGAAGGCGTTCATGGCTCTACACAGATCTCGGTCTTCAATGTTCTGTATCACCACTACTGATGATATTACATTATTCAGATCTGGCGATACATTGTCCATATCTATGATGATATATTGCTTGAAGGTCTACAAATTGATGGAAAAGACCTTAGACTTGTAAAAATCATATATTGGAAACAACAGGCTGCCATCAGAATTGATAATGATGTAGGTCAATATCAGCCTATTAAAAGAGGTGTGAGACAGGGATGTGTAATGTCGCCAGATCTTGTTTCCATGTATAGTGAAAATATTTCAAGAAATATTGAAGATATGGAAGGAATCAACATTGGGGGAAGATACATCGAACGAACGAACGAACGAACGAAGGGACTTTATTTTCAATGGGTAATAAACTGGGAACGCAGGCCCATCTTACATTCGGCCCTTCCAATCACTCATCTTTCGTTCATCAATAGCGCATAGAAAAAACATTGTCAAATGAGCATCAATAACATTAGATATGCAGATGATACAGTCTTGATTGCTGACAATGAAAAGGACCTGCGACATTTAGTAGATGGGGTTGTGTCACACGGTGAAAAACTATGGTTAGAATTCAATAGTAAGAAGACACAGATTATGGTCGTCACTGGGAAGAAGGAAATACCACAATGTGATATACGAGTAAATTGACATATTCTTAAGCAAGTGAATTGGTACAGTTATCTAGGAGCAGTCATAACATCTGATGGGAGATGCCTTGAAGAGATTAGAACAAGAATTACCATTGCGAAGGTAGCCTTTTGCAAGATGAAAAACATACTGACCATTAAAAAGATATCAATGGAACGAAAAAAAAGAGTGTTGAAGTGCTACATAGAACCTACACTTTTGTATGGATGTGAAGCGTGGCAATGAGCAATCAAGCAGAAAAACATCTGATGGCTGTGTAAATGTGGATTCTGAAGAAAATGTAAAGAATACCATGGACATACATAAAAACCAATGAACAAGTCCTTCAAGAAACAAATGAAGATCGTAAACTGCTTATAGTCATTAGACGTAAACAGTCAAATTTATTTTGGCACATTATGAGACAATAATAAAAGTCTGGAGGACAGAAGGAATTACCCCATGACTGGAAAGAGTCATTATTGATACCTATCTTCAAGAAAGGAGACAAGTTCCAATGTGAAAATTATTGAGGAATATCACTACTGTCCACAAGCTATAAGATACTATCAGCAGTATTACTAAATACGCTAAAACCATATTCAGAAGACATATTAGGTAACTACCAGGCGGGTTTTAGACAAAACATATCAACAATAGATCAGATATTTATCTTACGACAAATAGCCGAGAAAAATTGGGAATATAAAAGAGATCTCCATAACATTTTTTGTGGATTTTAAAAAGGCGTATGATAGTGTCCATAGGAATAGTCTATGGAATGCTATGCAGGAATTTGGAATACCAAGGAAGTTAATCAACGTGTCCAGACTATGCATGGAAGATACTTATAATATAGTAACATATAAAGGCAGGAAATCAGATCCTTTCAAAATAACATCTGGCTTGAAACAGGGTGATGCACTATCGCCGCTACTCTTCAATCTGGCTCTAGAGAAAGTTGTAAGGAAGGTAAAGGAGGAATGTGATATTGGAGGAACATCCAAGCTGCTTGGGTATGAAGATGATATAGATATTATAGGGGGAAATGAACAAAAGACATTGGAAATATTGACTCAGTTGAAGGAAAAAGCCCAACAGATGGGGCTGGTTATCAACTAAGATAAGACGGAATATATGGTAATTTGAAGAGAAGGAATGGCTAAAAGCTTTGGCCACATACAAATAGATAATATGACCATTAAAAGAACGGAAACATACAAATACCTGGGTAAATCTTCAACTGCTCCAACATCATAAGGAAAGAAATACAAACTAGAATCAATTCTGGAAATAAGATATACTATGCACTACATCCGACTTCCTGGTCTAGAGGTTAGCGACTTTTCTCCGTAATCTCGTATATTCTCGCAGGTAACGTGGCGACGGTGAGAATCAGCAGTGGTTCGAATCGCATCGGTAACTTACGGGGTATGTGAGCCGGCCCACAGAAAGCAATGGCAAAAACTGAGCGTAATCTTGCCAAGAAATCAACATACAGCTGAAAGATGCTGATGTTGACAGCCATGTCCTGTAAAGGATATGCAAAACATTTATTGTATGCACTACAACATCTACTAAAATCAAATGCGCTATCTCATAACACCAAAATCACAATATACAAACCACTGATCAGACCTGTTGTGCTATATGGCTCTGACACCAGGAGTACAACGAAAGGAGACGAAGCCTTGTTACAAACCTTTGAGAACAAAGTTTTAAGACGCATCTTTGGACCCATTAGGGATACACAAAGTGGAGAGTGGAAAAGAAGAAGTAACAAAGACATTTATGGTCTGTTTAATACCTCGCTAATCACTGGTATCATGAAGGCTAATAGACTACAATGTCTGGGACATATAGAAAAATGGAAGATAATAGGAAAACAAAACTCGCTTACACTCAGGGAATAAATGACCGTAGACCCTAGGTAGACCAAGAAAATGGTGGAGAGATAATATATATACAGACCTACAAGCACATGGAACCAACGACTGACAAGAGAAGGTCAACCAGAGAGACGAATGGAGACGGATTGTATCTGCAGAAAAGAATCTCAATGGCTCCGAAAGCTGAAGACGAAGAAGAAGAAGAAGAAGAAGAAGAAGAAGAAGAGAAGAAGAAGAAAGAAGAAGAAGAAGAAGAAGAAGAAGAGAAGAAGAAGAAGAAGAAGAAGAGAAGAAGAAGAAGAAGAAGAAGAAGAAGAAGAAGAAGAAGAAGAAGAAGAAGAAGAAGAAGAAGAAGAAGAAGAAGAAGAAGAAGGAGGAGGAGGAAGCGAGGAGGAGGAGGAGGAGGAGGAGTAGAAGAAGAAGAAGAAGAAGAAGAAGAAGAAGAAGAAGAAGAAGAAGAAGAAGAAGAAGAAGAAGGAGGAGGAGGAGGAGGAGGAGAAGAAGAAGAAGAAGAAGAAGAAGAAGAAGAAGAAGAAGAAGAGAAGAAGAAGAAGAAGAAGAAGAGGGTGGAGGAGGAGGGAGAGGAGGAGGAGGAGGAAGAAGAGAAGAAGAAGAAGAAGAAGAAGAAGAAGAAGAAGAAGAAGAAGAAGAAGAAGAAGAAGAAGAAGAAGAAGAAGAAGAAGAAGAAGAAGAAGAAGAAGAAGAAGAAGAAGAAGAAGAAGAAGAGAAATAAAAAAATAAATCAAATCAAATCAACTTTATTAGGGTCACAAATTGGGCGCGCAGGCCCGTCTTACATTCGGCCCTTCCAATCACTCCTCTTTCGTTCATCAAG